>JBBPBP010000172.1:549379-622704 GCA_037974735.1 Cicer chorassanicum
TGCATCCAATAAGTGATTTTGTGTCATTGGTTGAACATTTAGGTCATTTTCGTCCTCCCTAGCCTTATTCTTATCCAATTAGGGTTTTTAACCAATCTTGTGCATCCAATAAGTGATTTTGTGTCATTGGTTGAACATTTACGTCATTTTCGTCCTCCTTAGGGTTATTCTAATCCAATTAGGGTTTTTAACCAATCTTGTGCATCCAATAAGTACGTTTGTGTCATTGGTTGAACATTTAGATCATTTTCTTCCTTCCTAGGCTTATTCTCATCCAATTAGGGTTTTTAACCAATCTTGTGCATCTAATAAGTATGTTTGTGTCATTGGTTGAACATTTAGGTCATTTTCGTCCTCCCTAGCCTTATTATCATCCAGTTAAGGTTTTTAACCATTCTTGTGCATCCAATAAGTGATTTTGTGTCATTGGTTGAACATTTAGGTCATTTTGGTCCTCCCTAGCCTTATTCTTATCCAATTAGGGTTTTTAACCAGTCTTGTGCGTCCAATAACTACGTTTGTGTCATTGGTTGAACATTTAGGTTATTTTCGTCCTTCTTAGGCTAATTGTCATCCAATAAGGGTTTTTAAGCAATCTCGTGCATCCAATAAGTACGTTTGTGTCATTGGTTGAACATTTAGGTCATTTTCGTCCTCCCTAGGCTTATTCTCATCCATTTAGGGTTTTTAACGAATCTTGTGAATCCAATAAGTGATTTTGTGTCATTGGTGGAACATTTAGGTCATTTTCATCCTCCATAGGCTTATTCTCATCGAATTAGGGTTTTTAACCAATCTTGTGCATCCAATAAGTGATTTTGTGTCATTGGTTGAACATTTAGGTCATTTTCGTCCTCCCTAGCCTTATTCTTATCCAATTAGGGTTTTTAACCAATCTTGTGCATCCAATAAGTGATTTTGTGTCATTGGTTGAACATTTACGTCATTTTCGTCCTCCCTAGGGTTATTCTAATCCAATTAGGGTTTTTAACCAATCTTGTGCATCCAATAAGTACGTTTGTGTCATTGGTTGAACATTTAGATCATTTTCTTCCTTTCTAGGCTTATTCTCATCCAATTAGGGTTTTTAACCAATCTTGTGCATCTAATAAGTATGTTTGTGTCATTGGTTGAACATTTAGGTCATTTTCGTCCTCCCTAGCCTTATTATCATCCAGTTAAGGTTTTTAACCATTCTTGTGCATCCAATAAGTGATTTTGTGTCATTGGTTGAACATTTAGGTCATTTTCGTCCTCCCTAAGGTTATTCTCATCCAATTAGGGTTTTAAACCAATCTTGTGCATCCAATAAGTAAGTTTGTGTCATTGGTTGAACATTTAGGTCATTTTCGTCCTTCCTAGGCTTATTCTCATCCAATTAGGGTTTTTAACCAATCTTGTGCATCCAATAAGTGATTTTGTGTCATTGGTTGAACATTTAGGTCATTTTCGTCCTCCCTAGCCTTATTCTCATCCAATTAGGGTTTTTAACCAATCTTGTGCATCCAATAAGTGATTTTGTGTCATTGGTTGAACATTTACGTCATTTTCGTCCTCCCTAGGGTTATTCTCATCCAACTACGGTTCTTAACCAATCTTGTGCATCCAATAAGTACGTTTGTGTCATTGGTTGAACATTTAGGTCATTTTCGTCCTCCCTAGGCTTATTCTCATCCATTTAGGGTTTTCAACGAATCTTGTGAATCCAATAAGTGATTTTGTGTCATTGGTTGAACATTTAGGTCATTTTCGTCCTCCCTAGGGTTATTCTCATCCAATTAGGGTTTTTCACCAATCTTGTGCATCCAATAAGTACGTTTGTCTCATTGGTTGAACATTTAGGTCATTTTCGTCCTTCCTATGCTTATTCTCATCCAATTAGGGTTTTTAACCAATCTTGTGCATCCAATAATTAATTTTGTGTCATTGGTTGAACATTTAGGTCATTTTCGTCCTTCCTAGCCTTATTCTCATCCAATTAGGGTTTTTAACCAATCTTGTGCATTGAATAAGTGATTTTGTGTCATTGGTTGAACATTTAGGTCATTTTCGTCCTTCCTAGGCTTATTCTCATCCAATAAGGGTTTTTAACCAAGCTTGTGCATCCAATAAGTACGTTTGTGTCATTGGTTGAACATTTAGGTCATTTTTGTCCTCCCTAGCCTTATTCTTATCCAATTAGGGTTTTTAACCAGTCTTGTGCATCCAATAACTACGTTTGTGTCATTGGTTGAACATTTAGGTTATTTTCGTCCTTCTTAGGCTAATTGTCATCCAATAAGGGTTTTTAACCAATCTCGTGCATCCAATAAGTACGTTTGTGTCATTGGTCGAACATTTAGGTCATTTTCATCCTCCCTAGCCTTATTCTCATCCAATTAGGGTTGTTAACCAATCTTGTGCATTCAATAAGTGATTTTGTGTCATTGGTTGAACATTTAGGTCATTTTCGTCCTCCCTAGGGTTATATTTATCCAATTAGGGTTTTTAACCAATCTTGTGCATCCAATAAGTACGTTTGTGTCATTGGTTGAACATTTAGATCATTTTCTTCCTTCCTAGGCTTATTCTCATCCAATTAGGGTTTTTAACCAATCTTGTGCATCCAATAAGTATGTTTGTGTCATTGGTTGAACATTTAGGTCATTTTCGTCCTCCCTAGCCTTATTATCATCTAGTTAAGGTTTTTAACCATTCTTGTGCATCCAATAAGTTATTTTGTGTCATTGGTTGAACATTTAGGTCATTTTCGTCCTCCCTAGGGTTACTCTCATCCAATTAGGGTTTTAAACCAATCTTGTGCATCCAATAAGTAAGTTTGTGTCATTTGTTGAACATTTAGGTCATTTTCGTCCTTCCTAGGCTTATTCTAGTCCAATTAGGGTTTTTAACCAATCTTGTGCATCCAATAAGTGATTTTGTGTCATTGGTTCAACATTTAGGTCATTTTCGTCCTCCCTAGCCTTATTCTCATCCAATTAGGGTTTTTAACCAATCTTGTGCATCCAATAAGTGATTTTGTGTCATTGGTTGAACATTTACGTCATTTTCGTCCTCCCTAGGGTTATTCTCATCCAACTAGGGTTTTTAACCAATCTTGTGCATCCAATAAGTACGTTTGTGTCATTGGTTGAACATTTAGGTCATTTTCGTCCTCCCTAGGCTTATTCTAATCCATTTAGGGTTTTTAACGAATCTTGTGAATCCAATAAGTGATTTTGTGTCATTGGTTGAACATTTAGGTCATTTTCGTCCTCCCTAGCCTTATTCTCATCCAATTAGGGTTTTTAACCAATCTTGTGCATCCAATAAGTGATTTTGTGTCATTGGTTGAACATTTACGTCATTTTCGTCCTCCCTAGGGTTATTCTCATCCAACTACGGTTTTTAACCAATCTTGTGCATCCAATAAGTACGTTTGTGTCATTTGTTGAACATTTAGGTCATTTTCGTCCTCCCTAGGCTTATTCTCATCCATTTAGGGTTTTTAACGAATCTTGTGAATCCAATAAGTGATTTTGTGTCATTGGTTGAATATTTAGGTCATTTTCGTCCTCCCTAGGGTTATTCTCATCCAATTATGGTTTTTCACCAATCTTGTGCATCCAATAAGTACGTTTGTCTCATTGGTTGAACATTTCGGTCATTTTCGTCCTTCCTATGCTTATTCTCATCCAATTAGGGTTTTTAACCAATCTTGTGCATCCAATAATTAATTTTGTGTCATTGGTTGAACATTTAGGTCATTTTCGTCCTTCCTATGCTTATTCTCATCCAATTAGGGTTTTTAACAAATCTTGTGCATCCAATAATTAATTTTGTGTCATTGGTTGAACATTTAGGTCATTTTCGTCCTTCCTAGCCTTATTCTCATCCAATTAGGGTTTTTAACCAATCTTGTGCATTCAATAAGTGATTTTGTGTCATTGGTTGAACATTTAGGTCATTTTCGTTCTCCCTAGGGTTATTCTCATCCAATTAGGGTTTTTAACCAATCTTGTGAATCCAATAAGTGATTTTGTGTCATTGGTTGAACATTTAGGTCATTTTCGTCCTCCCTAGCCTTATTCTCATCCAATTAGGGTTTTTAACCAATCTTGTGCATTCAATAAGTCATTGGTTGAACATTTAGGTCATATTCGTCCTCCCTTGCCTTCTTCTCATCCAATTTGGGTTTTTAACCAATCTTGTGCATCCAATAAGTAAGTTTGTGTCATTGGTTGAACATTTAGGTCATTTTCGTCCTTCCTAGGCTTATTCTCATCCAATTAGGGTTTTTAACCAATCTTGTGCATCCAATAAGTGATTTTGTGTCATTGGTTGAACATTTAGGTCATTTTCGTCCTCCCTAGCCTTATTCTCATCCAAGTAGGGTTTTTAACCAATCTTGTGCATCCAATAAGTGATTTTGTGTCATTGGTTGAACATTTACGTCATTTTCGTCCTCCCTAGTGTTATTCTCATCCAACTAGGGTTTTTAACCAATCTTGTGCATCCAATAAGTACGTTTGTGTCATTGGTTGAACATTTAGGTCATTTTCGTCCTCCCTAGGTTTATTCTCATCCATTTAGGGTTTTTAATGAATCTTGTGAATCCAATAAGTGATTTTGTGTCAATTGTTGAACATTTAGGTCATTTTCGTCCTCCCTAGCCTTATTATCATCCAGTTAAGGTTTTTAACCATTCTTGTGCATCCAATAAGTGATTTTGTGTAATTGGTTGAACATTTAGGTCATTTTCGTCCTCCCTAGGGTTATTCTCATCCAATTAGGGTTTTTAACCAATCTTGTGCATCCAATAAGTAAGTTTGTGTCATTGGTTGAACATTTAGGTCATTTTCGTCCTTCCTAGGCTTATTCTCATCCAATTAGGGTTTTTAAACAATCTTGTGCATCCAATAAGTGATTATGTGTCATTGGTTGAACATTTAGGTCATTTTCGTCCTCCCTAGCCTTATTCTCATCCAATTAGGGTTTTTAACCAATCTTGTGCATCCAATAAGTGATTTTGTGTCATTGGTTGAACATTTACGTCATTTTCGTCCTCCCTAGGGTTATTCTCATCCAACTAGGGTTTTTAACCAATCTTGTGCATCCAATAAGTACGTTTGTGTCATTGGTTGAACATTTAGGTCATTTTCGTCCTCCCTAGGTTTATTCTCATCCATTTAGGGTTTTTAATGAATCTTGTGAATCCAATAAGTGATTTTGTGTCATTGGTTGAACATTTAGGTCATTTTCGTCCTCCCTAGCCTTATTCTCATCCAATTAGGGTTTTTAACCAATCTTGTGCATCCAATAAGTGATTTTGTGTCATTGGTTGAACATTTACGTCATTTTCGTCCTCCCTAGGGTTATTCTCATCCAATAAGGGTTTTTAACCAATCTTGTGCATCCAATAAGTACGTTTGTGTCATTGGTTGAACATTTAGGTCATTTTCGTCCTCCCTAGGCTTATTCTCATCCATTTAGGGTTTCTAACCAATCTTGTGCATCCAATAAGTGATTTTGTGTCATTGGTTGAACCTTTACGTCATTTTCGGCCTCCCTAGGGTTATTCTCATCCAATTAGGGTTTTTAATTAATCTAGTGCATCCAATAAGTACGTTTGTCTTGTTGGTAGAACATTTAGGTCATTTTCGTCCTTCCTAGGCTTAGTCTCATCCAATTAGGGTTTTTAACCAATCTGGTGCATTCAATAAGTGATTTTGTGTCATTGGTTGAACATTTAGGTCATTTTCGTCCTCCGTAGGGTTATTCTCATCCAATTAGGGTTTTTAACCAATCTTGTTCATCCAATAACTACGTTTGTGTCATTGGTTGAACATTTAGTCATTTTCGACCTTCCTAGGCTTATTCTCATCCAATTAGGGTTTTTAATCAATCTTGTGCATTCAATAAGTGATTTTGTGTCATTGGTTGAACATTTAGGTCATTTTCGTCCTCCCTAGCCTTATTCTCATCCAATTAGGGTTTTTAACCAATCTTGTGCATCCAATAAGTGATTTTGTGTCATTGGTTGAACATTTACGTCATTTTCGTCCTCCCTAGCCTTATTCTCATCCAATTAGGGTTTTCAACCAATCTATTGCATTCAATTAGTACGTTTGTGTCATTGGTTGAACATTTAGGTCATTTTCGTCCTTCCTAGGCTTATTCTCATCCAATAAGGGTTCTTAACCAATCTTGTGCATCCAATAAGTGATTTTGTGTCATTGGTTAAACATTTAGGTCATTTTCGTCCTCCGTAGGGTTATTCTCATTCAATTAGGGTTTTTAACCAATCTTGTGCATCTAATAAGTACGTTTGTGTCATTGGTTGAACATTTAGGTCATTTTCGTTCTTCCGAGGCTTATTCTCATCCAATTAGGGTTTGTAACCAATCTTGTGCATCCAATAAGTGATTTTGTGTCATTGGTTGAACATTTAGGTCATTTTCGTCCTCCCTAGCCTTATTCTCATCCAATTAGGGTTTTTAACCAATCTTGTGCATCCAATAAGTGATTTTGTGTCATTGGTTGAACATTTACGTCATTTTCGTCCTCTCTAGGGTTATTTTCATCCAATTAGGGTTTTTAACCAATCTTGTGCATCCAATAAGTACGTTTGTGTCATTGGTTGAACATTTAGGTCATTTTCGTCCTCCCTAGGCTTATTCTCATGCATTTAGGGTTTTTAACCAATCTTGTGCATCCAATAAGTGATTTTGTGTCATTGGTTGAACATTTACGTCATTTTCGTCCTCCCTAGGGTTATTCTCATCCAATTAGGGTTTTTAACCAATCTTGTGCATCCAATAAGTACGTTTGTGTCATTGGTTGAACATTTAGGTCATTTTCGTCCTCCCTAGGCTTATTCTCATCCATTTAGGGTTTTTAACGAATCTTGTGAATCCAATAAGTGATTTTGTGTCATTGGTTGAACATTTAGGTCATTTTCGTCCTCCCTAGGGTTATTCTCATCCAATTAGGGATTTTCACCAATCTTGTGCATCCAATAAGTACGTTTGTCTCATTGGTTGAACATTTAGGTCATTTTCGTCCTTCCTATGCTTATTCTCATCCAATTAGGGTTTTTAACCAATCTTGTGCATCCAATAATTAATTTTGTGTCATTGGTTGAACATTTAGGTCATTTTCGTCCTTCCTAGCCTTATTCTCATCCAATTAGGGTTTTTAACCAATCTTGTGCATTCAATAAGTGATTTTGTGTCATTGGTTGAACATTTAGGTCATTTTCGTCCTTCCTAGGCTTATTCTCATCCAATAAGGGTTTTTAACCAAGCTTGTGCATCCAATAAGTACGTTTGTGTCATTGGTTGAACATTTAGGTCATTTTTGTCCTCCCTAGCCTTATTCTTATCCAATTAGGGTTTTTAACCAGTCTTGTGCATCCAATAACTACGTTTGTGTCATTGGTTGAACATTTAGGTTATTTTCGTCCTTCTTAGGCTAATTGTCATCCAATAAGGGTTTTTAACCAATCTCGTGCATCCAATAAGTACGTTTGTGTCATTGGTCGAACATTTAGGTCATTTTCATCCTCCCTAGCCTTATTCTCATCCAATTAGGGTTGTTAACCAATCTTGTGCATTCAATAAGTGATTTTGTGTCATTGGTTGAACATTTAGGTCATTTTCGTCCTCCCTAGGGTTATATTTATCCAATTAGGGTTTTTAACCAATCTTGTGCATCCAATAAGTACGTTTGTGTCATTGGTTGAACATTTAGATCATTTTCTTCCTTCCTAGGCTTATTCTCATCCAATTAGGGTTTTTAACCAATCTTGTGCATCCAATAAGTATGTTTGTGTCATTGGTTGAACATTTAGGTCATTTTCGTCCTCCCTAGCCTTATTATCATCCAGTTAAGGTTTTTAACCATTCTTGTGCATCCAATAAGTTATTTTGTGTCATTGGTTGAACATTTAGGTCATTTTCGTCCTCCCTAGGGTTATTCTAATCCAATTAGGGTTTTAAACCAATCTTGTGCATCCAATAAGTAAGTTTGTGTCATTTGTTGAATATTTAGGTCATTTTCGTCCTTCCTAGGCTTATTCTAGTCCAATTAGGGTTTTTAACCAATCTTGTGCATCCAATAAGTGATTTTGTGTCATTGGTTGAACATTTAGGTCATTTTCGTCCTCCCTAGCCTTATTCTCATCCAATTATGGTTTTTAACCAATCTTGTGCATCCAATAAGTGATTTTGTGTCATTGGTTGAACATTTACGTCATTTTCGTCCTCCCTAGGGTTATTCTCATCCAACTAGGGTTTTTAACCAATCTTGTGCATCCAATAAGTACGTTTGTGTCATTGGTTGAACATTTAGGTCATTTTCGTCCTCCCTAGGCTTATTCTAATCCATTTAGGGTTTTTAACGAATCTTGTGAATCCAATAAGTGATTTTGTGTCATTGGTTGAACATTTAGGTCATTTTCGTCCTCCCTAGCCTTATTCTCATCCAATTAGGGTTTTTAACCAATCTTGTGCATCCAATAAGTGATTTTGTGTCATTGGTTGAACATTTACGTCATTTTCGTCCTCCCTAGGGTTATTCTCATCCAACTACGGTTTTTAACCAATCTTGTGCATCCAATAAGTACGTTTGTGTCATTGGTTGAACATTTAGGTCATTTTCGTCGTCCCTAGGCTTATTCTCATCCATTTAGGGTTTTCAACGAATCTTGTGAATCCAATAAGTGATTTTGTGTCATTGGTTGAACATTTAGGTCATTTTCGTCCTCCCTAGGGTTATTCTCATCCAATTAGGGTTTTTCACCAATCTTGTGCATCCAATAAGTACGTTTGTCTCATTGGTTGAACATTTAGGTCATTTTCGTCCTTCCTATGCTTATTCTCATCCAATTAGGGTTTTTAACCAATCTTGTGCATCCAATAATTAATTTTGTGTCATTGGTTGAACATTTAGGTCATTTTCGTCCTTCCTAGCCTTATTCTCATCCAATTAGGGTTTTTAACCAATCTTGTGCATTGAATAAGTGATTTTGTGTCATTGGTTGAACATTTAGGTCATTTTCGTCCTTCCTAGGCTTATTCTCATCCAATAAGGGTTTTTAACCAAGCTTGTGCATCCAATAAGTACGTTTGTGTCATTGGTTGAACATTTAGGTCATTTTTGTCCTCCCTAGCCTTATTCTTATCCAATTAGGGTTTTTAACCAGTCTTGTGCATCCAATAACTACGTTTGTGTCATTGGTTGAACATTTAGGTTATTTTCGTCCTTCTTAGGCTAATTGTCATCCAATAAGGGTTTTTAACCAATCTCGTGCATCCAATAAGTACGTTTGTGTCATTGGTCGAACATTTAGGTCATTTTCATCCTCCCTAGCCTTATTCTCATCCAATTAGGGTTGTTAACCAATCTTGTGCATTCAATAAGTGATTTTGTGTCATTGGTTGAACATTTAGGTCATTTTCGTCCTCCCTAGGGTTATATTTATCCAATTAGGGTTTTTAACCAATCTTGTGCATCCAATAAGTACGTTTGTGTCATTGGTTGAACATTTAGATCATTTTCTTCCTTCCTAGGCTTATTCTCATCCAATTAGGGTTTTTAACCAATCTTGTGCATCCAATAAGTATGTTTGTGTCATTGGTTGAACATTTAGGTCATTTTCGTCCTCCCTAGCCTTATTATCATCCAGTTAAGGTTTTTAACCATTCTTGTGCATCCAATAAGTGATTTTGTGTCATTGGTTGAACATTTACGTCATTTTCGTCCTCCCTAGGGTTATTCTCATCCAACTAGGGTTTTTAACCAATCTTGTGCATCCAATAAGTACGTTTGTGTCATTGGTTGAACATTTAGGTCATTTTCGTTCTCCCTAGGGTTATTCTCATCCAATTAGGGTTTTTAACCAATCTTGTGAATCCAATAAGTGATTTTGTGTCATTGGTTGAACATTTAGGTCATTTTTGTCCTCCCTAGGGTTATTCTCATCCAATAAGGGTTTTTAACCAATCTTGTGCATTCAATAAGTGATTTTGTGTCATTGGTTGAACATTTAGGTCATTTTCGTCCTCCCTAGGGTTATATTCATCCAATTAAGGTTTTTAACCAATCTTGTGTATCCAATAAGTACGTTTGTGTCATTGGTTGAACATTTAGGTCATTTTCGTCCTTCCTAGGCTTATTCTCATCCAATAAGGGTTTTTAACCAATCTTGTGCATCCAATAAGTACGTTTGTGTCATTGGTCGAACATTTAGGTCATTTTCGTCCTCCCTAGCCTTATTCTCATCCAATTAGGGTTTTTAACCAATCTTGTGCATCCAATAAGTGATTTTGTGTCATTGGTTGAACATTTACGTCATTTTCGTCCTCCCTAGGGTTATTCTCATCCAACTAGGGTTTTTAACCAATCTTGTGCATCCAATAAGTACGTTTGTGTCATTGGTTGAACATTTAGGTCATTTTCGTCCTCCCTAGGCTTATTCTAATCCATTTAGGGTTTTTAACGAATCTTGTGAATCCAATAAGTGATTTTGTGTCATTGGTTGAACATTTAGGTCATTTTCGTTCTCCCTAGCCTTATTCTCATCCAATTAGGGTTTTTAACCAATCTTGTGCATCCAATAAGTGATTTTGTGTCATTGGTTGAACATTTACGTCATTTTCGTCCTCCCTAGAGTTATTCTCATCCAACTACGGTTTTTAACCAATCTTGTGCATCCAATAAGTACGTTTGTGTTGTGTCATTGGTTGAACATTTAGGTCATTTTCGTCCTCCCTAGGCTTATTCTCATCCATTTAGGGTTTTTAACGAATCTTGTGAATCCAATAAGTGATTTTGTGTCATTGGTTGAACATTTAGGTCATTTTCGTCCTCCCTAGGGTTATTCTCATCCAATTAGGGTTTTTCACCAATCTTGTGCATCCAATAAGTACGTTTGTCTCATTGGTTGAACATTTAGGTCATTTTCGTCCTTCCTATGCTTATTCTCATCCAATTAGGGTTTTTAACCAATCTTGTGCATCCAATAATTAATTTTGTGTCATTGGTTGAACATTTAGGTCATTTTCGTCCTTCCTAGCCTTATTCTCATCCAATTAGGGTTTTTAACCAATCTTGTGCATTGAATAAGTGATTTTGTGTCATTGGTTGAACATTTAGGTCATTTTCGTCCTTCCTAGGCTTATTCTCATCCAATAAGGGTTTTTAACCAAGCTTGTGCATCCAATAAGTACGTTTGTGTCATTGGTTGAACATTTAGGTCATTTTTGTCCTCCCTAGCCTTATTCTTATCCAATTAGGGTTTTTAACCAGTCTTGTGCATCCAATAACTACGTTTGTGTCATTGGTTGAACATTTAGGTTATTTTCGTCCTTCTTAGGCTAATTGTCATCCAATAAGGGTTTTTAACCAATCTCGTGCATCCAATAAGTACGTTTGTGTCATTGGTCGAACATTTAGGTCATTTTCATCCTCCCTAGCCTTATTCTCATCCAATTAGGGTTGTTAACCAATCTTGTGCATTCAATAAGTGATTTTGTGTCATTGGTTGAACATTTAGGTCATTTTCGTCCTCCCTAGGGTTATATTTATCCAATTAGGGTTTTTAACCAATCTTGTGCATCCAATAAGTACGTTTGTGTCATTGGTTGAACATTTAGATCATTTTCTTCCTTCCTAGGCTTATTCTCATCCAATTAGGGTTTTTAACCAATCTTGTGCATCCAATAAGTATGTTTGTGTCATTGGTTGAACATTTAGGTCATTTTCGTCCTCCCTAGCCTTATTATCATCCAGTTAAGGTTTTTAACCATTCTTGTGCATCCAATAAGTGATTTTGTGTCATTGGTTGAACATTTACGTCATTTTCGTCCTCCCTAGGGTTATTCTCATCCAACTAGGGTTTTTAACCAATCTTGTGCATCCAATAAGTACGTTTGTGTCATTGGTTGAACATTTAGGTCATTTTCGTTCTCCCTAGGGTTATTCTCATCCAATTAGGGTTTTTAACCAATCTTGTGAATCCAATAAGTGATTTTGTGTCATTGGTTGAACATTTAGGTCATTTTTGTCCTCCCTAGGGTTATTCTCATCCAATAAGGGTTTTTAACCAATCTTGTGCATTCAATAAGTGATTTTGTGTCATTGGTTGAACATTTAGGTCATTTTCGTCCTCCCTAGGGTTATATTCATCCAATTAAGGTTTTTAACCAATCTTGTGTATCCAATAAGTACGTTTGTGTCATTGGTTGAACATTTAGGTCATTTTCGTCCTTCCTAGGCTTATTCTCATCCAATAAGGGTTTTTAACCAATCTTGGGCATCCAATAAGTACGTTTGTGTCATTGGTTGAACATTTAGGTCATTTTCGTCCTCCCTAGCCTTATTCTTATCCAATTAGGGTTTTTAACCAGTCTTGTGCGTCCAATAACTACGTTTGTGTCATTGGTTGAACATTTAGGTTATTTTCGTCCTTCTTAGGCTAATTGTCATCCAATAAGGGTTTTTAACCAATCTCGTGCATCCAATAAGTACGTTTGTGTCATTGGTCGAACATTTAGGTCATTTTCGTCCTCCCTAGCCTTATTCTCATCCAATTAGGGTTGTTAACCAATCTTGTGCATTCAATAAGTGATTTTGTGTCATTGGTTGAACATTTAGGTCATTTTCGTCCTCCCTAGGGTTATATTTATCCAATTAGGGTTTTTAACCAATCTTGTGCATCCAATAAGTACGTTTGTGTCATTGGTTGAACATTTAGGTCATTTTCGTCCTCCCTAGCCTTATTATCATCCAGTTAATGTTTTTAACCATTCTTGTGCATCCAATAAGTGATTTTGTGTCATTGGTTGAACATTTACGTCATTTTCGTCCTCCCTAGGGTTATTCTCATCCAACTAGGGTTTTTAACCAATCTTGTGCATCCAATAAGTACGTTTGTGTCATTGGTTGAACATTTAGGTCATTTTCGTCCTCCCTAGGCTTATTCTCATCCATTTAGGGTTTTTAACGAATCTTGTGAATTCAATAAGTGATTTTGTGTCATTGGTTGAACATTTAGGTCATTTTCGTCCTCCCTAGGGTTATTCTCATCCAATTAGGGTTTTTAACCATTCTTGTGCATCCAATAAGTGATTTTGTGTTATTGGTTGAACATTTAGGTCATTTTCGTCCTCCCTAGGGTTATTCTCATCCAATTAGGGTGTTTAACCAATCTTGTGCATCCAATAACTACGTTTGTGTCATTGGTTGAACATTTAGGTCATTTTCGTCCTTCCTAGGCTAATTCTCATCCAATTAGGGTTTTTAACCAATCTTGTGCATCCAATAAGTGATTTTGTGTCATTGGTTGAACATTTAGGTCATTTTCGTCCTCCCTCGCCTTATTCTCATCCAATTAGGGTTTTTAACCAATCTTGTGCATCCAATAAGTAAGTTTGTGTCATTGGTTGAACATTTAGGTCATTTTCGTCCTTCCTAGGCTTATTCTCATCCAATTAGGGTTTTTAACCAATCTTGTGCATCCAATAAGTACGTTTGTGTCATTGGTTGAACATTTAGGTCATTTTCGTCCTCCCTAGGGTTAT
The DNA here is from genome assembly GCA_037974735.1 of Cicer chorassanicum. NCBI lineage: Eukaryota > Viridiplantae > Streptophyta > Magnoliopsida > Fabales > Fabaceae > Cicer > Cicer chorassanicum. Next base: position 562,942 of record JBBPBP010000172.1, read on the forward strand.
TCTCATCCAATTAGGGTTTTTAACCAATCTTGTGCATCCAATAAGTAAGTTTGTGTCATTGGTTGAACATTTAGGTCATTTTCGTCCTTCCTAGGCTTATTCTCATCCAATTAGGGTTTTTAAACAATCTTGTGCATCCAATAAGTGATTATGTGTCATTGGTTGAACATTTAGGTCATTTTCGTCCTCCCTAGCCTTATTCTCATCCAATTAGGGTTTTTAACCAATCTTGTGCATCCAATAAGTGATTTTGTGTCATTGGTTGAACATTTACGTCATTTTCGTCCTCCCTAGGGTTATTCTCATCCAACTAGGGTTTTTAACCAATCTTGTGCATCCAATAAGTACGTTTGTGTCATTGGTTGAACATTTAGGTCATTTTCGTCCTCCCTAGGTTTATTCTCATCCATTTAGGGTTTTTAATGAATCTTGTGAATCCAATAAGTGATTTTGTGTCATTGGTTGAACATTTAGGTCATTTTCGTCCTCCCTAGCCTTATTCTCATCCAATTAGGGTTTTTAACCAATCTTGTGCATCCAATAAGTGATTTTGTGTCATTGGTTGAACATTTAGGTCATTTTCGTCCTCTGTAGGGTTATTCTCATCCAATTAGGGTTTTTAACCAATCTTGTGCATCCAATAAGTACGTTTGTGTCATTGGTTGAACATTTAGGTCATTTTCGACCTTCCTAGGCTTATTCTCATCCAATTAGGGTTTTTAACCAATCTTGTGCATTCAATAAGTGATTTTGTGTCATTGGTTGAACATTTAGGTCATTTTCGTCCTCCCTAGGGTTATTCTCATCCAATTAGGGTTTTTAACCAATCTTGTGAATCCAATAAGTGATTTTGTGTCATTGGTTGAACATTTAAGTCATTTTCGTCCTCCCTATCCTTATTCTCATCCAATTAGGGTTTTTAACCAATCTTGTGCATTCAATAAGTGATTTTGTGTCATTGGTTGAACATTTACGTCATTTTCGTCCTCCCTAGGGTTATTCTCATCCAACTAGGGTTTTTAACCAATCTTGTGCATCCAATAAGTACGTTTGTGTCATTGGTTGAACATTTAGGTCATTTTCGACCTTCCTAGGCTTATTCTCATCCAATTAGGGTTTTTAACCAATCTTGTGCATTCAATAAGTGATTTTGTGTCATTGGTTGAACATTTAGGTCATTTTCGTTCTCCCTAGGGTTATTCTCATCCAATTAGGGTTTTTAACCAATCTTGTGAATCCAATAAGTGATTTTGTGTCATTGGTTGAACATTTAAGTCATTTTCGTCCTCCCTATCCTTATTCTCATCCAATTAGGGTTTTTAACCAATCTTGTGCATTCAATAAGTGATTTTGTGTCATTGGTTGAACATTTTGGTCATTTTCGTCCTCCGTAGGGTTATTCTCATCCAATTAGGGTTTTTAACCAATCTTGTGCATCCAATAAGTACGTTTGTGTCATTGGTTGAACATTTAGGTCATTTTCGACCTTCCTAGGCTTATTCTCATCCAATTAGGGTTTTTAACCAATCTTGTGCATTCAATAAGTGATTTTGTGTCATTGGTTGAACATTTAGGTCATTTTCGTTCTCCCTAGGGTTATTCTCATCCAATTAGGGTTTTTAACCAATCTTGTGAATCCAATAAGTGATTTTGTGTCATTGGTTGAACATTTAGGTCATTTTCGTCCTCCCTAGCCTTATTCTCATCTAATTAGGGTTTTTAACCAATCTTGTGCATTCAATAAGTGATTATGTGTCATTGGTTGAACATTTTGGTCATTTTCGTCCTCCGTAGGGTTATTCTCATCCAATTAGGGTTTTTAACCAATCTTGTGCATCCAATAAGTACGTTTGTGTCATTGGTGGAACATTTAGGTTATTTTCGTCCTTCTTAGGCTAATTCTCATCCAATAAGGGTTTTTAACCAATCTTGTGCATTCAATAAGTGATTTTGTGTCATTGGTTGAACATTTAGGTCATTTTCGTCCTCCCTAGCCTTATTCTCATCCAATTAGGGTTTTTAACCAATCTTGTGCATCCAATAAGTAAGTTTGTGTCATTGGTTGAACATTTAGGTCATTTTCGTCCTTCCTAGGCTTATTCTCATCCAATTAGGGTTTTTAACCAATCTTGTGCATCCAATAAGTTATTTTGTGTCATTGGTTGAACATTTAGGTCATTTTCGTCCTCCCTAGCCTTATTCTCATCCAATTAGGGTTTTTAACCAATCTTGTGCATCCAATAAGTGATTTTGTGTCATTGGTTGAACATTTACGTCATTTTCGTCCTCCCTAGGGTTATTCTCATCCAACTACGGTTTTTAACCAATCTTGTGCATCCAATAAGGACGTTTGTGTCATTGGTTGAACATTTAGGTCATTTTCGTCATCCCTAGGCTTATTCTCATCCATTTAGGGTTTTTAACGAATCTTGTGAATCCAATAAGTGATTTTGTGTCATTGGTTGAACATTTAGGTCATTTTTGTCCTCCCTAGGGTTATTATCATCCAATTAGGGTTTTTCACCAATCTTGTGCATCCAATAAGTACGTTTGTCTCATTGGTTGAACATTTAGGTCATTTTCGTCCTTCCTATGCTTATTCTCATCCAATTAAGGTTTTTAACCAATCTTGTGCATCCAATATTTAATTTTGTGTCATTGGTTGAACATTTAGGTCAGTTTCGTCCTTCCTATGCTTATCCTCATCCAATTAGGGTTTTTAACCAATCTTGTGCATCCAATAATTAATTTTGTGTCATTGGTTGAACATTTAGGTCATTTTCGTCCTTCCTAGCCTTATTCTCATCCAATTAGGGTTTTTAACCAATCTTGTGCATTCAATAAGTGATTTTGTGTCATTGGTTGAACATTTAGGTCATTTTCGTTCTCCCTAGGGTTATTCTCATCCAATTAGGGTTTTTAACCAATCTTGTGAATCCAATAAGTGATTTTGTGTCATTGGTTGAACATTTAAGTCATTTTCGTCCTCCCTATCCTTATTCTCATCCAATTAGGGTTTTTAACCAATCTTGTGCATTCAATAAGTGATTTTGTGTCATTGGTTGAACATTTACGTCATTTTCGTCCTCCCTAGGGTTATTCTCATCCAACTAGGGTTTTTAACCAATCTTGTGCATCCAATAAGTACGTTTGTGTCATTGGTTGAACATTTAGGTCATTTTCGTCCTCCCTAGGCTTATTCTCATCCATTTAGGGTTTTTAACGAATCTTGTGAATCCAATAAGTGATTTTGTGTCATTGGTTGAATATTTAGGTCATTTTCGTCCTCCCTAGGGTTATTCTCATCCAATTATGGTTTTTCACCAATCTTGTGCATCCAATAAGTACGTTTGTCTCATTGGTTGAACATTTCGGTCATTTTCGTCCTTCCTATGCTTATTCTCATCCAATTAGGGTTTTTAACCAATCTTGTGCATCCAATAATTAATTTTGTGTCATTGGTTGAACATTTAGGTCATTTTCGTCCTTCCTATGCTTATTCTCATCCAATTAGGGTTTTTAACAAATCTTGTGCATCCAATAATTAATTTTGTGTCATTGGTTGAACATTTAGGTCATTTTCGTCCTTCCTAGCCTTATTCTCATCCAATTAGGGTTTTTAACCAATCTTGTGCATTCAATAAGTGATTTTGTGTCATTGGTTGAACATTTAGGTCATTTTCGTTCTCCCTAGGGTTATTCTCATCCAATTAGGGTTTTTAACCAATCTTGTGAATCCAATAAGTGATTTTGTGTCATTGGTTGAACATTTAGGTCATTTTCGTCCTCCCTAGCCTTATTCTCATCCAATAAGGGTTTTTAACCAATCTTGTGCATTCGATAAGTGATTTTGTGTCATTGGTTGAACATTTAGGTCATTTTCGTCCTCCCTAGGGTTATATTCATCCAATTAAGGTTTTTAACCAATCTTGTGTATCCAATAAGTACGTTTGTGTCATTGGTTGAACATTTAGGTCATTTTCGTCCTTCCTAGGCTTATTCTCATCCAATAAGGGTTTTTAACCAATCTTGTGCATCCAATAAGTACGTTTGTGTCATTGGTTGAACATTTAGGTCATTTTCGTCCTCCGTAGCCTTATTCTTATCCAATTAGGGTTTTTAACCAGTCTTGTGCATCCAATAACTACGTTTGTGTCATTGGTTGAACATTTAGGTTATTTTCGTCCTTCTTAGGCTAATTGTCATCCAATAAGGGTTTTTAACCAATCTCGTGCATCCAATAAGTACGTTTGTGTCATTGGTCGAACATTTAGGTCATTTTCGTCCTCCCTAGCCTTATTCTCATCCAATTAGGGTTGTTAACCAATCTTGTGCATTCAATAAGTGATTTTGTGTCATTGGTTGAACATTTAGGTCATTTTCGTCCTCCCTAGGGTTATATTTATCCAATTAGGGTTTTTAACCAATCTTGTGCATCCAATAAGTACGTTTGTGTCATTGGTTGAACATTTAGATCATTTTCTTCCTTCCTAGGCATATTCTCATCCAATTAGGGTTTTTAACCAATCTTGTGCATCCAATAAGTATGTTTGTGTCATTGGTTGAACATTTAGGTCATTTTCGTCCTTCCTAGGCTTATTCTCTTCCAATAAGGGTTTTTAACCAATCTTGGGCATCCAATAAGTACGTTTGTGTCATTGGTTGAACATTTAGGTCATTTTCGTCCTCCCTAGCCTTATTCTTATCCAATTAGGGTTTTTAACCAGTCTTGTTCGTCCAATAACTACGTTTGTGTCATTGGTTGAACATTTAGGTCATTTTCGTCCTTCTTAGGCTAATTGTCATCCAATAAGGGTTTTTAACCAATCTCGTGCATCCAATAAGTACGTTTGTGTCATTGGTCGAACATTTAGGTCATTTTCGTCCTCCCTAGCCTTATTCTCATCCAATTAGGGTTGTTAACCAATCTTGTGCATTCAATAAGTGATTTTGTGTCATTGGTTGAACATTTAGGTCATTTTCGTCCTCCCTAGGGTTATATTTATCCAATTAGGGTTTTTAACCAATCTTGTGCATCCAATAAGTACGTTTGTGTCATTGGTTGAACATTTAGGTCATTTTCGTCCTCCCTAGCCTTATTATCATCCAGTTAATGTTTTTAACCATTCTTGTGCATCCAATAAGTGATTTTGTGTCATTGGTTGAACATTTACGTCATTTTCGTCCTCCCTAGGGTTATTCTCATCCAACTAGGGTTTTTAACCAATCTTGTGCATCCAATAAGTACGTTTGTGTCATTGGTTGAACATTTAGGTCATTTTCGTTCTCCCTAGGGTTATTCTCATCCAATTGGGGATTTTAACCAATCTTGTGAATCCAATAAGTGATTTTGTGTCATTGGTTGAACATTTAGGTCATTTTTGTCCTCCCTAGGGTTATTCTCATCCAATAAGGGTTTTTAACCAATCTTGTGCATTCAATAAGTGATTTTGTGTCATTGGTTGAACATTTAGGTCATTTTCGTCCTCCCTAGGGTTATATTCATCCAATTAAGGTTTTTAACCAATCTTGTGTATCCAATAAGTACGTTTGTGTCATTGGTTGAACATTTAGGTCATTTTCGTCCTTCCTATGCTTATTCTCATCCAATAAGGGTTTTTAACCAATCTTGGGCATCCAATAAGTACGTTTGTGTCATTGGTTGAACATTTAGGTCATTTTCGTCCTCCCTAGCCTTATTCTTATCCAATTAGGGTTTTTAACCAGTCTTGTGCGTCCAATAACTACGTTTGTGTCATTGGTTGAACATTTAGGTTATTTTCGTCCTTCTTAGGCTAATTGTCATCCAATAAGGGTTTTTAACCAATCTCGTGCATCCAATAAGTACGTTTGTGTCATTGGTCGAACATTTAGGTCATTTTCGTCCTCCCTAGCCTTATTCTCATCCAATTAGGGTTGTTAACCAATCTTGTGCATTCAATAAGTGATTTTGTGTCATTGGTTGAACATTTAGGTCATTTTCGTCCTCCCTAGGGTTATATTTATCCAATTAGGGTTTTTAACCAATCTTGTGCATCCAATAAGTACGTTTGTGTCATTGGTTGAACATTTAGATCATTTTCTTCCTTCCTAGGCTTATTCTCATCCAATTAGGGTTTTTAACCAATCTTGTGCATCCAATAAGTATGTTTGTGTCATTGGTTGAACATTTAGGTCATTTTCGTCCTCCCTAGCCTTATTATCATCTAGTTAAGGTTTTTAACCATTCTTGTGCATCCAATAAGTTATTTTGTGTCATTGGTTGAACATTTAGGTCATTTTCGTCCTCCCTAGGGTTACTCTCATCCAATTAGGGTTTTAAACCAATCTTGTGCATCCAATAAGTAAGTTTGTGTCATTTGTTGAACATTTAGGTCATTTTCGTCCTTCCTAGGCTTATTCTAGTCCAATTAGGGTTTTTAACCAATCTTGTGCATCCAATAAGTGATTTTGTGTCATTGGTTCAACATTTAGGTCATTTTCGTCCTCCCTAGCCTTATTCTCATCCAATTAGGGTTTTTAACCAATCTTGTGCATCCAATAAGTGATTTTGTGTCATTGGTTGAACATTTACGTCATTTTCGTCCTCCCTAGGGTTATTCTCATCCAACTAGGGTTTTTAACCAATCTTGTGCATCCAATAAGTACGTTTGTGTCATTGGTTGAACATTTAGGTCATTTTCGTCCTCCCTAGGCTTATTCTCATCCATTTAGGGTTTTTAACGAATCTTGTGAATTCAATAAGTGATTTTGTGTCATTGGTTGAACATTTAGGTCATTTTCGTCCTCCCTAGGGTTATTCTCATCCAATTAGGGTTTTTAACCATTCTTGTGCATCCAATAAGTGATTTTGTGTTATTGGTTGAACATTTAGGTCATTTTCGTCCTCCCTAGGGTTATTCTCATCCAATTAGGGTGTTTAACCAATCTTGTGCATCCAATAACTACGTTTGTGTCATTGGTTGAACATTTAGGTCATTTTCGTCCTTCCTAGGCTAATTCTCATCCTATTAGGGTTTTTAACCAATCATGTGCATCCAATAAGTACGTTTGTGTCATTGGTCGAACATTTAGGTCATTTTCGTCCTCCCTAGCCTTATTCTCATCCAATTAGGGTTTTTAACCAATCTTGTGCATCCAATAAGTACGTTTTTGTCATTGGTCGAACATTTAGGTCATTTTCGTCCTCCCTAGCCTTATTCTCATCCAATTAGGGTTTTTAACCAATTTTGTGCATTCAATAAGTGGTTTTGTGTCATTGGTTGAACATTTAGGTCATTTTCGTCCTCCCTAGGGTTATTCTCATCCAATTAGGGTTTTTAAAAAATCTTGTGCATCCAATAAGTAAGTTTGTGTCATTGGTTAAACATTTAGGTCATTTTCGTCATCCCTAGGCTTATTCTCATCCAATTAGGGATTTTAACCAATCTTGTGCATCCAATAAGTGATTTTGTGTCATTGGTTGAACATTTAGGTCATTTTCGTCCTCCCTAGCCTTATTCTCATCCAATTAAGGTTTTTAACCAATCTTGTGCATCCAATAAGTGATTTTGTGTCATTGGTTGAACATTTACGTCATTTTCGTCCTCCCTAGGGTTATTCTCTTCCAACTAGGGTTTTTAACCAATCTTGTGCATCCAATAAGTACGTTTGTGTCATTGGTTGAACATTTAGGTCATTTTCGTCCTCCCTAGGCTTATTCTCATCCATTTAGGGTTTTTAACGAATCTTGTGAATCGAATAAGTGATTTTGTGTCATTGGTTGAACATTTAGGTCATTTTTGTCCTCCCTAGGGTTATTCTCATCCTATAAGGGTTTTTAACCAATCTTGTGCATTCAATAAGTGATTTTGTGTCATTGGTTGAACATTTAGGTCATTTTCGTCCTCCCTAGGGTTATATTCATCCAATTAAGGTTTTTAACCAATCTTGTGTATCCAATAAGTACGTTTGTGTCATTGGTTGAACATTTAGGTCATTTTCGTCCTTCCTAGGCTTATTCTCATCCAATAAGGGTTTTTAACCAATCATGGGCATCCAATAAGTACGTTTGTGTCATTGGTTGAACATTTAGGTCATTTTCGTCCTCCCTAGCCTTATTCTTATCCAATTAGGGTTTTTAACCAATCTTGTGCGTCCAATAACTACGTTTGTGTCATTGGTTGAACATTTAGGTTATTTTCGTCCTTCTTAGGCTAATTGTCATCCAATAAGGGTTTTTAACCAATCTCGTGCATCCAATAAGTACGTTTGTGTCATTGGTCGAACATTTAGGTCATTTTCGTCCTCCCTAACCTTATTCTCATCCAATTAGGGTTGTTAACCAATCTTGTGCATTCAATAAGTGATTTTGTGTCATTGGTTGAACATTTAGGTCATTTTCGTCCTCCCTAGGGTTATATTTATCCAATTAGGGTTTTTAACCAATCTTGTGCATCCAATAAGTACGTTTGTGTCATTGGTTGAACATTTAGATCATTTTCTTCCTTCCTAGGCTTATTCTCATCCAATTAGGGTTTTTAACCAATCTTGTGCATCCAATAAGTATGTTTGTGTCATTGGTTGAACATTTAGGTCATTTTCGTCCTCCCTAGCCTTATTATCATCCAGTTAAGGTTTTTAACCATTCTTGTGCATCCAATAAGTGATTTTGTGTCATTGGTTGAACATTTACGTCATTTTCGTCCTCCCTAGGGTTATTCTCATCCAACTAGGGTTTTTAACCAATCTTGTGCATCCAATAAGTACGTTTGTGTCATTGGTTGAACATTTAGGTCATTTTCGTTCTCCCTAGGGTTATTCTCATCCAATTAGGGTTTTTAACCAATCTTGTGAATCCAATAAGTGATTTTGTGTCATTGGTTGAACATTTAGGTCATTTTTGTCCTCCCTAGGGTTATTCTCATCCAATAAGGGTTTTTAACCAATCTTGTGCATTCAATAAGTGATTTTGTGTCATTGGTTGAACATTTAGGTCATTTTCGTCCTCCCTAGGGTTATATTCATCCAATTAAGGTTTTTAACCAATCTTGTGTATCCAATAAGTACGTTTGTGTCATTGGTTGAACATTTAGGTCATTTTCGTCCTTCCTATGCTTATTCTCATCCAATAAGGGTTTTTAACCAATCTTGGGCATCCAATAAGTACGTTTGTGTCATTGGTTGAACATTTAGGTCATTTTCGTCCTCCCTAGCCTTATTCTTATCCAATTAGGGTTTTTAACCAGTCTTGTGCGTCCAATAACTACGTTTGTGTCATTGGTTGAACATTTAGGTTATTTTCGTCCTTCTTAGGCTAATTGTCATCCAATAAGGGTTTTTAACCAATCTCGTGCATCCAATAAGTACGTTTGTGTCATTGGTCGAACATTTAGGTCATTTTCGTCCTCCCTAGCCTTATTCTCATCCAATTAGGGTTGTTAACCAATCTTGTGCATTCAATAAGTGATTTTGTGTCATTGGTTGAACATTTAGGTCATTTTCGTCCTCCCTAGGGTTATATTTATCCAATTAGGGTTTTTAACCAATCTTGTGCATCCAATAAGTACGTTTGTGTCATTGGTTGAACATTTAGATCATTTTCTTCCTTCCTAGGCTTATTCTCATCCAATTAGGGTTTTTAACCAATCTTGTCCATCCAATAAGTATGTTTGTGTCATTGGTTGAACATTTAGGTCATTTTCGTCCTCCCTAGCCTTATTATCATCCAGTTAAGGTTTTTAACCATTCTTGTGCATCCAATAAGTGATTTTGTGTCATTGGTTGAACATTTACGTCGTTTTCGTCCTCCCTAGGGTTATTCTCATCCAACTAGGGTTTTTAACCAATCTTGTGCATCCAATAAGTACGTTTGTGTCATTGGTTGAACATTTAGGTCATTTTCGTCCTCCCTAGGCTTATTCTCATCCATTTAGGGTTTTTAACGAATCTTGTGAATTCAATAAGTGATTTTGTGTCATTGGTTGAACATTTAGGTCATTTTCGTCCTCCCTAGGGTTATTCTCATCCAATTAGGGTTTTTAACCATTCTTGTGCATCCAATAAGTGATTTTGTGTTATTGGTTGAACATTTAGGTCATTTTCGTCCTCCCTAGGGTTATTCTCATCCAATTAGGGTGTTTAACCAATCTTGTGCATCCAATAACTACGTTTGTGTCATTGGTTGAACATTTAGGTCATTTTCGTCCTTCCTAGGCTAATTCTCATCCAATTAGGGTTTTTAACCAATCATGTGCATCCAATAAGTACGTTTGTGTCATTGGTCGAACATTTAGGTCATTTTCGTCCTCCCTAGCCTTATTCTCATCCAATTAGGGTTTTTAACCAATCTTGTGCATCCAATAAGTACGTTTGTGTCATTGGTTGAACATTTAGGTCATTTTCGTCCTCCCTAGCCTTATTCTCATCCAATTAGGGTTTTTAACCAATCTTGTGCATCCAATAAGTGATTTTGTGTCATTGGTTGAACATTTACGTCATTTTCGTCCTCTCTAGGGTTATTCTCATCCAACTACGGTTTTTAACCAATCTTGTGCATCCAATAAGTACGTTTGTGTCATTCGTTGAACATTTAGGTCATTTTCGTCATCCCTAGGCTTATTCTCATCCATTTAGGGTTTTTAACGAATCTTGTGAATCCAATAAGTGATTTTGTGTCATTGGTTGAACATTTAGGTCATTTTTGTCCTCCCTAGGGTTATTATCATCCAATTAGGGTTTTTCACCAATCTTGTGCATCCAATAAGTACGTTTGTCTCATTGGTTGAACATTTAGGTCATTTTCGTCCTTCCTATGCTTATTCTCATCCAATTAGGGTTTTTAACCAATCTTGTGCATCCAATAATTAATTTTGTGTCATTGGTTGAACATTTAGGTCAGTTTCGTCCTTCCTATGCTTATTCTCATCCAATTAGGGTTTTTAACCAATCTTGTGCATCCAATAATTAATTTTGTGTCATTGGTTGAATATTTAGGTCATTTTCGTCCTTCCTAGCCTTATTCTCATCCAATTAGGGTTTTTAACCAATCTTGTGCATTGAATAAGTGATTTTGTGTCATTGGTTGAACATTTAGGTCATTTTCGTCCTTCCTAGGCTTATTCTCATCCAATAAGGGTTTTTAACCAAGCTTGTGCATCCAATAAGTACGTTTGTGTCATTGGTTGAACATTTAGGTCATTTTTGTCCTCCCTAGCCTTATTCTTATCCAATTAGGGTTTTTAACCAGTCTTGTGCATCCAATAACTACGTTTGTGTCATTGGTTGAACATTTAGGTTATTTTCGTCCTTCTTAGGCTAATTGTCATCCAATAAGGGTTTTTAACCAATCTCGTGCATCCAATAAGTACGTTTGTGTCATTGGTCGAACATTTAGGTCATTTTCGTCCTCCCTAACCTTATTCTCATCCAATTAGGGTTGTTAACCAATCTTGTGCATTCAATAAGTGATTTTGTGTCATTGGTTGAACATTTAGGTCATTTTCGTCCTCCCTAGGGTTATATTTATCCAATTAGGGTTTTTAACCAATCTTGTGCATCCAATAAGTACGTTTGTGTCATTGGTTGAACATTTAGATCATTTTCTTCCTTCCTAGGCTTATTCTCATCCAATTAGGGTTTTTAACCAATCTTGTGCATCCAATAAGTATGTTTGTGTCATTGGTTGAACATTTAGGTCATTTTCGTCCTCCCTAGCCTTATTATCATCCAGTTAAGGTTTTTAACCATTCTTGTGCATCCAATAAGTGATTTTGTGTCATTGGTTGAACATTTACGTCATTTTCGTCCTCCCTAGGGTTATTCTCATCCAACTAGGGTTTTTAACCAATCTTGTGCATCCAATAAGTACGTTTGTGTCATTGGTTGAACATTTAGGTCATTTTCGTCCTCCCTAGGCTTATTCTCATCCATTTAGGGTTTTTAACGAATCTTGTGAATTCAATAAGTGATTTTGTGTCATTGGTTGAACATTTAGGTCATTTTCGTCCTCCCTAGGGTTATTCTCATCCAATTAGGGTTTTTAACCATTCTTGTGCATCCAATAAGTGATTTTGTGTTATTGGTTGAACATTTAGGTCATTTTCGTCCTCCCTAGGGTTATTCTCATCCAATTAGGGTGTTTAACCAATCTTGTGCATCCAATAACTACGTTTGTGTCATTGGTTGAACATTTAGGTCATTTTCGTCCTTCCTAGCCTTATTATCATCCAGTTAGGGTTTTTAACCATTCTTGTGCATCGAATAAGTGATTTTGTGTTATTGGTTGAACATTTAGGTCATTTTCGTCCTCCCTAGGGTTATTCTCATCCAATTAGGGTGTTTAACCAATCTTGTGCATCCAATAACTACGTTTGTGTCATTGGTTGAACATTTAGGTCATTTTCGTCCTTCCTAGGCTAATTCTCATCCAATTAGGGTTTTTAACCAATCATGTGCATCCAATAAGTACGTTTGTGTCATTGGTCGAACATTTAGGTCATTTTCATCCTCCCTAGCCTTATTCTCATCCAATTAGGGTTTTTAACCAATCTTGTGCATCCAATAAGTACGTTTTTGTCATTGGTCGAACATTTAGGTCATTTTCGTCCTCCCTAGCCTTATTCTCATCCAATTAGGGTTTTTAACCAATCTTGTGCATTCAATAAGTGGTTTTGTGTCATTGGTTGAACATTTAGGTCATTTTCGTCCTCCCTAGGGTTATTCTCATCCAATTAGGGTTTTTAAAAAATCTTGTGCATCCAATAAGTAAGTTTGTGTCATTGGTTGAACATTTAGATTATTTTCGTCCTTCCTAGGCTTATTCTCATCCAATTAGGGAGTTTAACCAATCTTGTGCATCCAATAAGTACGTTTGTGTCATTGGTTGAACATTTAGGTCATTTTCATCCTCCCTAGGCTTATTGTCATCCATTTAGGGTTTTTAACAAATCTTGTGAATCCAATAAGTGATTTTGTGTCATTGGTTGAACATTTAGGTCATTTTCGTCCTCCCTAGGGTTATTCTCATCCAATTAGGGTATTTCACCAATCTTGTGCATCCAATAAGTACGTTTATCTCATTGGTTGAACATTTAGGTCATTTTCGTCCTTCCTATGCTTATTCTCATCCAATTAGGGTTTTTAACCAATCTTGTGCATCCAATAATTAATTTTGTGTCATTGGTTGAACATTTAGGTCATTTTCGTCCTTCCTATGCTTATTCTCATCCAATTAGGATTTTTAACCAATCTTGTGCATCCAATAATTAATTTTGTGTCATTGGTTGAACATTTAGGTCATTTTCGTCCTTCCTAGCCTTATTCTCATCCAATTAGGGTTTTTAACCAATCTTGTGCATTCAATAAGTGATTTTGTGTCATTGGTTGAACATTTAGGTCATTTTCGTTCTCCCTAGGGTTATTCTCATCCAATAAGGGTTTTTAACCAATCTTGTGCATTCGATAAGTGATTTTGTGTCATTGGTTGAACATTTAGGTCATTTTCGTCCTCCCTAGGGTTATTCTCATCAAATTAGGATTTTTAACCAATCTTGTGCATCCAATAATTAATTTTGTGTCATTGGTTGAACATTTAGGTCATTTTCGTCCTTCCTAGCCTTATTCTCATCCAATTAGGGTTTTTAACCAATCTTGTGCATTCAATAAGTGATTTTGTGTCATTGGTTGAACATTTAGGTCATTTTCGTTCTCCCTAGGGTTATTCACATCTAATTAGGGTTTTTAACCAATCTTGTGCATCCAATAAGTACGTTTGTGTCATTGGTTGAACATTTAGATCATTTTCTTCCTTCCTAGGCTTATTCTCATCCAATTAGGGTTTTTAACCAATCTTGTGCATCCAATAAGTATGTTTGTGCCATTGGTTGAACATTTAGGTCATTTTCGTCCTCCCTAGCCTTATTATCATCCAGTTAAGGTTTTTAACCATTCTTGTGCATCCAATAAGTGATTTTGTGTCATTGGTTGAACAATTAGGTCATTTTCGTCCTCCCTAGGGTTATTCTCATCCAATTAGGGTTTTAAACCAATCTTGTGCATCCAATAAGTAAGTTTGTGTCATTGGTTAAACATTTAGGTCATTTTCGTCCTTCCTAGGCTTATTCTCATCCAATTAGGGTTTTTAACCAATCTTGTGCATCCAATAAGTGATTTTGTGTCATTGGTTGAACATTTAGGTCATTTTCGTCCTCCCTAGCCTTATTCTCATCCAATTAAGGTTTTTAACCAATCTTGTGCATCCAATAAGTGATTTTGTGTCATTGGTTGAACATTTACGTCATTTTTGTCTTCCCTAGGGTTATTCTCATCCAACTAGGGTTTTTAACCAATCTTGTGCATCCAATAAGTACGTTTGTGTCATTGGTTGAACATTTAGGTCATTTTCGTCCTCCGTAGGGTTATTCTCATCCAATTAAGGTTTTTAACCATTCTTGTGCATCCAATAAGTGATTTTGTGTTATTGGTTGAAAATTTAGGTCATTTTCGTCCTCCCTAGGGTTATTCTCATCCAATTAGGGTGTTTAACCAATCTTGTGCATCCAATAACTACGTTTGTGTCATTGGTTGAACATTTAGGTCATTTTCGTCCTTCCTAGGCTAATTCTCATCCAATTAGGGTTTTTAACCAATCATGTGCATCCAATAAGTACGTTTGTGTCATTGGTCGAACATTTAGGTCATTTTCGTCCTCCCTAGCCTTATTCTCATCCAATTAGGGTTTTTAACCAATCTTGTGCATCCAATAAGTACGTTTGTGTCATTGGTTGAACATTTAGGTCATTTTCGTCCTCCCTAGCCTTATTCTCATCCAATTAGGGTTTTTAACCAATCTTGTGCATCCAATAAGTGATTTTGTGTCATTGGTTGAACATTTACGTCATTTTCGTCCTCTCTAGGGTTATTCTCATCCAACTACGGTTTTTAACCAATCTTGTGCATCCAATAAGTACGTTTGTGTCATTCGTTGAACATTTAGGTCATTTTCGTCATCCCTAGGCTTATTCTCATCCATTTAGGGTTTTTAACGAATCTTGTGAATCCAATAAGTGATTTTGTGTCATTGGTTGAACATTTAGGTCATTTTTGTCCTCCCTAGGGTTATTATCATCCAATTAGGGTTTTTCACCAATCTTGTGCATCCAATAAGTACGTTTGTCTCATTGGTTGAACATTTAGGTCATTTTCGTCCTTCCTATGCTTATTCTCATCCAATTAGGGTTTTTAACCAATCTTGTGCATCCAATAATTAATTTTGTGTCATTGGTTGAACATTTAGGTCAGTTTCGTCCTTCCTATGCTTATTCTCATCCAATTAGGGTTTTTAACCAATCTTGTGCATCCAATAATTAATTTTGTGTCATTGGTTGAATATTTAGGTCATTTTCGTCCTTCCTAGCCTTATTCTCATCCAATTAGGGTTTTTAACCAATCTTGTGCATTGAATAAGTGATTTTGTGTCATTGGTTGAACATTTAGGTCATTTTCGTCCTTCCTAGGCTTATTCTCATCCAATAAGGGTTTTTAACCAAGCTTGTGCATCCAATAAGTACGTTTGTGTCATTGGTTGAACATTTAGGTCATTTTTGTCCTCCCTAGCCTTATTCTTATCCAATTAGGGTTTTTAACCAGTCTTGTGCATCCAATAACTACGTTTGTGTCATTGGTTGAACATTTAGGTTATTTTCGTCCTTCTTAGGCTAATTGTCATCCAATAAGGGTTTTTAACCAATCTCGTGCATCCAATAAGTACGTTTGTGTCATTGGTCGAACATTTAGGTCATTTTCATCCTCCCTAGCCTTATTCTCATCCAATTAGGGTTGTTAACCAATCTTGTGCATTCAATAAGTGATTTTGTGTCATTGGTTGAACATTTAGGTCATTTTCGTCCTCCCTAGGGTTATATTTATCCAATTAGGGTTTTTAACCAATCTTGTGCATCCAATAAGTACGTTTGTGTCATTGGTTGAACATTTAGATCATTTTCTTCCTTCCTAGGCTTATTCTCATCCAATTAGGGTTTTTAACCAATCTTGTGCATCCAATAAGTATGTTTGTGTCATTGGTTGAACATTTAGGTCATTTTCGTCCTCCCTAGCCTTATTATCATCCAGTTAAGGTTTTTAACCATTCTTGTGCATCCAATAAGTGATTTTGTGTCATTGGTTGAACATTTACGTCATTTTCGTCCTCCCTAGGGTTATTCTCATCCAACTAGGGTTTTTAACCAATCTTGTGCATCCAATAAGTACGTTTGTGTCATTGGTTGAACATTTAGGTCATTTTCGTCCTCCCTAGGCTTATTCTCATCCATTTAGGGTTTTTAACGAATCTTGTGCATCCAATAAGTAAGTTTGTGTCATTGGTTGAACATTTAGGTCATTTTTGTCCTTCCTAGGCTTATTCTCATCCAATTAGGGTTTTTAACCAATCTTGTGCATCCAATAAGTGATTTTGTGTCATTGGTTGAACATTTAGGTCATTTTCGTCCTCCCTAGCCTTATTCTCATCCAATTAGGGTTTTTAACCAATCTTGTGCATCCAATAAGTGATTTTGTGTCATTGGTTGAACATTTACGTCATTTTCGTCCTCCCTAGGGTTATTCTCATCCAACTACGGTTCTTAACCAATCTTGTGCATCCAATAAGTACGTTTGTGTCATTGGTTGAACATTTAGGTCATTTTCGTCCTCCCTAGGCTTATTCTCATCCATTTAGGGTTTTCAACGAATCTTGTGAATCCAATAAGTGATTTTGTGTCATTGGTTGAACATTTAGGTCATTTTCGTCCTCCCTAGGGTTATTCTCATCCAATTAGGGTTTTTCACCAATCTTGTGCATCCAATAAGTACGTTTGTCTCATTGGTTGAACATTTAGGTCATTTTCGTCCTTCCTATGCTTATTCTCATCCAATTAGGGTTTTTAACCAATCTTGTGCATCCAATAATTAATTTTGTGTCATTGGTTGAACATTTACGTCATTTTCGTCCTTCCTATGCTTATTCTCATCCAATTAGGATTTTTAACCAATCTTGTGCATCCAATAATTAATTTTGTGTCATTGGTTGAACATTTAGGTCATTTTCGTCCTTCCTAGCCTTATTCTCATCCAATTAGGGTTTTTAACCAATCTTGTGCATTCAATAAGTGATTTTGTGTCATTGGTTGAACATTTAGGTCATTTTCGTTCTCCCTAGGGTTATTCTCATCCAATAAGGG
Source organism: Cicer chorassanicum (assembly GCA_037974735.1). Taxonomy (NCBI): domain Eukaryota; kingdom Viridiplantae; phylum Streptophyta; class Magnoliopsida; order Fabales; family Fabaceae; genus Cicer; species Cicer chorassanicum. Next base: position 580,158 of record JBBPBP010000172.1, read on the forward strand.
TTTTTAACCAATCTTGTGCATTCGATAAGTGATTTTGTGTCATTGGTTGAACATTTAGGTCATTTTCGTCCTCCCTAGGGTTAATCTCATCAAATTAGGATTTTTAACCAATCTTGTGCATCCAATAATTAATTTTGTGTCATTGGTTGAACATTTAGGTCATTTTCGTCCTTCCTAGCCTTATTCTCATCCAATTAGGGTTTTTAACCAATCTTGTGCATTCAATAAGTGATTTTGTGTCATTGGTTGAACATTTAGGTCATTTTCGTCCTCCCTAGGGTTATTCTCATCCAATTAGGGTTTTTAACCAATCTTGTGCATCCAATAAGTGATTTTGTGTCATTGGTTGAACATTTAGGTCATTTTCGTCCTCCCTAGCCTTATTCTCATCCAATTAGGGTTTTTAACCAATCTTGTGCATCCAATAAGTACGTTTTTGTCATTGGTTGAACATTTAGGTCATTTTCCTCCTCCCTAGCCTTATTCTCATCCAATTTGGGTTTTTAACCAATCTTGTGCATCCAATAAGTGACTTTGTGTCATTGGTTGAACATTTAGGTCATTTTCGTCCTCCCTAGGGTTATTCTCATCCAATTAGGGTTTTTAACCAATCTTGTGCATCCAATAAGTACGTTTGTGTCATTTGTTGAACATTTAGGTCATTTTCGTCCTTCCTAGGCTTATTCTCATCCAATTAGGGTTTTTAACCAATCTTGTGCATCCAATAACTACGTTTGTGTCATTGGTTGAACATTTAGGTTATTTTTCGTCCTTCCTAGGCTAATTCTCATCCAATAAGGGTTTTTAACCAATCTTGTGCATCCAATAAGTGATTTTGTGTCATTGGTTGAACATTTAGGTCATTTTCGTCCTCCCTAGCCTTATTCTCATCCAATTAGGGTTTTTAACCAATCTTGTGCATCCAATAAGTGATTTTGTGTCATTGGTTGAACATTTACGTCATTTTCGTCCTCCCTAGGATTATTCTAGTCCAATTAGGGTTTTTAACCAATCTTGTGCATCCAATAAGTGATTTTGTGTCATTGGTTGAACATTTAGGTCATTTTCGTCCTCCCTAGGCTTATTCTCATCCAATTAGGGTTTTTAACCAATCTTGTGCATCCAATAAGTGATTTTGTGTCATTGGTTTAACATTTAGGTCATTTTCGTCCTCCATACGGTTATTCTCATCCAATTAGGGTTTTTAACCAATCTTGTGCATCCAATAAGTGATTTTGTGTCATTGGTTGAACAGTTCGGTCATTTTTTTCCTCCCTAGGCTTATTCTCATCCAATTAGGGTTTTTAACCATTCTTGTGCATCCAATAAGTGATTTTGTGTCATTGGTTTAACATTTAGGTCATTTTCGTCCTCCCTAGGGTTATTCTCATCCAATTAGGGTTTTTAACCAATCTTGTGCATCCAATAAGTACGTTTGTGTCATTGGTTGAACATTTAGGTCATTTTCGTCCTCCCTAGGCTTATTCTCATGCATTTAGGGTTTTTAACCAATCTTGTGCATCCAATAAGTGATTTTGTGTCATTGGTTGAACATTTACGTCATTTTCATCCTCCCTAGGGTTATTCTCATCCAATTAGCGTTTTTAACCAATCTTGTGCATCCAATAAATACGTTTGTCTCATTGGTTGAACATTTAGGTCATTTTCGTCCTTCCTAGGCTTATTCTCATCCAATAAGGGTTCTTAACCAATCTTATGCATCCAATAAGTGATTTTGTGTCATTGGTTGAACATTTAGGTCATTTTCGTCCTTCGTAGGGTTATTCTCATTCAATTAGGGTTTTTAACCAATCCTGTGCATCTAATAAGTACGTTTGTGTAATTGGTTGAACAATTAGTTCATTTTCGTCCTCCATAGCCTTATTCTCATCCAATTAGGGTTTTTAATTAATCTTGTGCATCCAATAAGTGATTTTGTGTCATTGGTTGAACATTTAGGTCATTTTTGCCTCCCTAGGGCTATTCTCATCTAATTAGGGTTTTTAACCAATCTTGTGCATCCAATAACTACGTTTGTGTCATTGGTTGAACATTTATGTGAATTTCGTTCTTCCGAGGCTTATTCTAATCCAATTAGGGTTTTTAACCAATCTTGTGCATCCAATAAGTGATTTTGTGTCATTGGTTGAACATTTAGGTCATTTTCGTCCTCCCTAGCCTTATTCTCATCCAATTAGGGTTTTTAACCAATCTTGTGCATCCAATAAGTGATTTTGTGTCATTGGTTGAACATTTACGTCATTTTCGTCCTCTCTAGGGTTATTTTCATCCAATTAGGGTTTTTAACCAATCTTGTGCATCCAATAAGTACGTTTGTGTCATTGGTTGAACATTTAGGTTATTTTAGTCCTCCCTAGGCTTATTCTCATCCAATTAGGGTTTTTAACCAATCTTGTGCATCCAATAAGTGATTTTGTGTCATTGGTTGAACATTTAGGTCATTTTTGCCTCCCTAGGGCTATTCTCATCTAAGTAGGGTTTTTAACCAATCTTGTGCATCCAATAACTACGTTTGTGTCATTGGTTGAACATTTATGTGATTTTCGTTCTTCCGAGGCTTATTCTAATCCAATTAGGGTTTTTAACCAATCTTGTGCATCCAATAAGTGATTTTGTGTCATTGGTTGAACATTTAGGTCATTTTCGTCCTCCCTAGCCTTATTCTCATCCAATTAGGGTTTTTAACCAATCTTGTGCATCCAATAAGTGATTTTGTGTCATTGGTTGAACATTTACGTCATTTTCGTCCTCTCTAGGGTTATTTTCATCCAATTAGGGTTTTTAACCAATCTTGTGCATCCAATAAGTACGTTTGTCTCATTGGTTGAACATTTAGGTCATTTTCATCGTTCCTAGGCTTATTCTCATCCAATAAGGGTTCTTAACCAATCTTGTGCACCCAATAAGTGATTTTGTGTCATTGGTTGAACATTTAGGTCATTTTCGTCCTCTTTAGGGTTATTCTCATTCAATTAGGGTTTTTAACCAATCTTGTGCATCTAATAAGTACGTTTGTGTCATTGGTTGAACATTTAGGTCATTTTCGACCTTCCTAGGCTTATTCTCATCCAATTAGGGTTCTTAACCAATCTTGTGAATCCAATAAGTGATTTTGTGTCATTGATTGAACATTTAGGTCATTTTCGTCCTCCCTAGCCTTATTCTCATCCAATTAGGGTTTTTAACCAATCTTGTGCATCCAATAAGTGATTTTGTGTCATTGGTTGAACATTTACGTCATTTTCGTCCTCCCTAGGGTTATTCTCATCCAACTAGGGTTTTTAACCAATCTTGTGCATCCAATAAGTACGTTTGTGTCATTGGTTGAACATTTAGGTCATTTTCGTCCTCCCTAGGCTTATTCTAATCCATTTAGGGTTTTTAACGAATCTTGTGAATCCAATAAGTGATTTTGTGTCATTGGTTGAACATTTAGGTCATTTTCGTCCTCCCTAGCCTTATTCTCATCCAATTAGGGTTTTTAACCAATCTTGTGCATCCAATAAGTGATTTTGTGTCATTGGTTGAACATTTACGTCATTTTCGTCCTCCCTAGGGTTATTCTCATCCAACTACGGTTTTTAACCAATCTTGTGCATCCAATAAGTACGTTTGTGTCATTTGTTGAACATTTAGGTCATTTTCGTCCTCCCTAGGCTTATTCTCATCCATTTAGGGTTTTTAACGAATCTTGTGAATCCAATAAGTGATTTTGTGTCATTGGTTGAATATTTAGGTCATTTTCGTCCTCCCTAGGGTTATTCTCATCCAATTATGGTTTTTCACCAATCTTGTGCATCCAATAAGTACGTTTGTCTCATTGGTTGAACATTTCGGTCATTTTCGTCCTTCCTATGCTTATTCTCATCCAATTAGGGTTTTTAACCAATCTTGTGCATCCAATAATTAATTTTGTGTCATTGGTTGAACATTTAGGTCATTTTCGTCCTTCCTATGCTTATTCTCATCCAATTAGGGTTTTTAACAAATCTTGTGCATCCAATAATTAATTTTGTGTCATTGGTTGAACATTTAGGTCATTTTCGTCCTTCCTAGCCTTATTCTCATCCAATTAGGGTTTTTAACCAATCTTGTGCATTCAATAAGTGATTTTGTGTCATTGGTTGAACATTTAGGTCATTTTCGTTCTCCCTAGGGTTATTCTCATCCAATTAGGGTTTTTAACCAATCTTGTGAATCCAATAAGTGATTTTGTGTCATTGGTTGAACATTTAGGTCATTTTCGTCCTCCCTAGCCTTATTCTCATCCAATTAGGGTTTTTAACCAATCTTGTGCATTCAATAAGTCATTGGTTGAACATTTAGGTCATTTTCGTCCTCCCTAGCCTTCTTCTCTTCCAATTAGGGTTTTTAACCAATCTTGTGCATCGAATAAGTAAGTTTGTGTCATTGGTTGAACATTTAGGTCATTTTCGTCCTTCCTAGGCTTATTCTCATCCAATTAGGGTTTTTAACCAATCTTGTGCATCCAATAAGTGATTTTGTGTCATTGGTTGAACATTTAGGTCATTTTCGTCCTCCCTAGCCTTATTCTCATCCAATTAGGGTTTTTAACCAATCTTGTGCAGCCAATAAGTGATTTTGTGTCATTGGTTGAACATTTAGGTCATTTTCGTCCTCCCTAGCCTTATTCTCATCCAATTAGGTTTTTTAACTAATCTTGTGCATTCAATAAATGATTTTGTGTCATTGGTTGAACATTTAGGTCATTTTCGTCCTCCCTAGGGTTATTCTCATCCAATTAGGGTTTTTAACCAATCTTGTGCATCCAATAATTGATTTGGTGTCATTGGTTGAACATTTAGGTCATTTTCGTCCTCCCTAGCCTTATTCTCATCCAATTAGGGTTTTTAACCAATCTTGTGCATCCAATAAGTGATTTTGTGTCATTGGTTGAACATTTAGGTCATTTTCGTCCTCCCTAGGGTTATTCTCATCCAATTAGTGTTTTTAACCAATCTTGTGCATCCAATAAATACGTTTGTCTCATTGGTTGAACATTTAAGTCATTTTCGTCCTTCCAAGGCTTATTCTCATCCAATTAGGGTTTTTAACCAATCTTGTACATTCAATAATTGATTTGGTGTCATTGCTTGAACATTTAGGTCATTTTCGTCCTCCCTAGCCTTATTCTCATCCAATTAGGGTTTTTAACCAATCTTGTGCATCCAATAAGTGATTTTGTGTCATTGGTTGAACATTTAGGTCATTTTCGTCCTCCCTAGGGTTATTCTCATCCAATTAGGGTTTTTAACAAATCTTGTGCATCCAATAAGTAAGTTTGTGTCATTGGTTGAACATTTAGGTCATTTTCGTCCTTCCTAGGCTTATTCTCATCCAATTAGGGTTTTTAACCAATCTTGTGCATCCAATACGTGATTTTGTGTCAATGGTTGAACATTTAGGTCATTTTCGTCCTCCCTAGCCTTATTCTCATCCAATTAGGGTTTTTAACCAATCTTGTGCATCCAATAAGTGATTTTGTGTCATTGGTTGAACATTTACGTCATTTTCGTCCTCCCTAGGGTTATTCTCATCCAACTTCGGTTTTTAACCAATCTTGTGCATCCAATAAGTACGTTTGTGTCATTGGTTGAACATTTAGGTCATTTTCGTCCTCCCTAGGCTTATTCTCATCCATTTAGGGTTTTTAACGAATCTTGTGAATCCAATAAGTGATTTTGTGTCATTGGTTGAACATTTAGGTCATTTTCGTCCTCCCTAGGGTTATTCTCATCCAATAAGGGTTTTTCACCAATCTTGTGCATCCAATAAGTACGTTTGTCTCATTGGATGAACATTTAGGTCATTTTCGTCCTTCCTATGCTTATTCTCATCCAATTAGGGTTTTTAACCAATTTTGTGCATCCAATAATTAATTTTTTGTCATTGGTTGAACATTTAGGTCATTTTCGTCCTTCCTATGCTTATTCTCAACCAATTAGGATTTTTAACCAATCTTGTGCATCCAATAATTAATTTTGTGTCATTGGTTGAACATTTAGGTCATTTTCGTCCTTCCTAGCCTTATTCTCATCAAATTATGGTTTTTAACCAATCTTGTGCATTCAATAAGTGATTTTGTGTCATTGGTTGAACATTTAGGTCATTTTCGTTCTCCCTAGGGTTATTCTCATCTAATTAGGGTTTTTAACCAATCTTGTGCATCCAATAAGTACGTTTGTGTCATTGGTTGAACATTTAGATCATTTTCTTCCTTCCTAGGCTTATATCATCCAATTAGGGTTTTTAACCAATCATGTGCATCCAATAAGTACGTTTGTGTCATTGGTCGAACATTTAGGTCATTTTCGTCCTCCCTAGCCTTATTCTTATCCAATTAGGGTTTTTAACCAATCTTGTGCATCCAATAAGTACGTTTTTGTCATTGGTCGAACATTTAGGTCATTTTCGTCCTCCCTAGCCTTATTCTCATCCAATTAGGGTTTTTAACCAATCTTGTGCATTCAATAAGTGGTTTTGTGTCATTGGTTGAACATTTAGGTCATTTTCGTCCTCCCTAGGGTTATTCTCATCCAATTAGGGTTTTTAACAAATCTTGTGCATCCAATAAGTAAGTTTGTGTCATTGGTTGAACATTTAGGTCATTTTCGTCCTTCCTAGGCTTATTCTCATCCAATTAGGGTTTTTAACCAATCTTGTGCATCCAATACGTGATTTTGTGTCAATGGTTGAACATTTAGGTCATTTTCGTCCTCCCTAGCCTTATTCTCATCCAATTAGGGTTTTTAACCAATCTTGTGCATCCAATAAGTGATTTTGTGTCATTGGTTGAACATTTACGTCATTTTCGTCCTCCCTAGGGTTATTCTCATCCAACTACGGTTTTTAACCAATCTTGTGCATCCAATAAGTACGTTTGTGTCATTGGTTGAACATTTAGGTCATTTTCGTCGTCCCTAGGCTTATTCTCATCCATTTAGGGTTTTCAACGAATCTTGTGAATCCAATAAGTGATTTTGTGTCATTGGTTGAACATTTAGGTCATTTTCGTCCTCCCTAGGGTTATTCTCATCCAATTAGGGTTTTTCACCAATCTTGTGCATCCAATAAGTACGTTTGTCTCATTGGTTGAACATTTAGGTCATTTTCGTCCTTCCTATGCTTATTCTCATCCAATTAGGGTTTTTAACCAATCTTGTGCATCCAATAATTAATTTTGTGTCATTGGTTGAACATTTACGTCATTTTCGTCCTTCCTATGCTTATTCTCATCCAATTAGGATTTTTAACCAATCTTGTGCATCCAATAATTAATTTTGTGTCATTGGTTGAACATTTAGGTCATTTTCGTCCTTCCTAGCCTTATTCTCATCCAATTAGGGTTTTTAACCAATCTTGTGCATTCAATAAGTGATTTTGTGTCATTGGTTGAACATTTAGGTCATTTTCGTTCTCCCTAGGGTTATTCTCATCCAATAAGGGTTTTTAACCAATCTTGTGCATTCGATAAGTGATTTTGTGTCATTGGTTGAACATTTAGGTCATTTTCGTCCTCCCTAGGGTTAATCTCATCAAATTAGGATTTTTAACCAATCTTGTGCATCCAATAATTAATTTTGTGTCATTGGTTGAACATTTAGGTCATTTTCGTCCTTCCTAGCCTTATTCTCATCCAATTAGGGTTTTTAACCAATCTTGTGCATTCAATAAGTGATTTTGTGTCATTGGTTGAACATTTAGGTCATTTTCGTTCTCCCTAGGGTTATTCACATCTAATTAGGGTTTTTAACCAATCTTGTGCATCCAATAAGTACGTTTGTGTCATTGGTTGAACATTTAGATCATTTTCTTCCTTCCTAGGCTTATTCTCATCCAATTAGGGTTTTTAACCAATCTTGTGCATCCAATAAGTATGTTTGTGCCATTGGTTGAACATTTAGGTCATTTTCGTCCTCCCTAGCCTTATTATCATCCAGTTAAGGTTTTTAACCATTCTTGTGCATCCAATAAGTGATTTTGTGTCATTGGTTGAACAATTAGGTCATTTTCGTCCTCCCTAGGGTTATTCTCATCCAATTAGGGTTTTAAACCAATCTTGTGCATCCAATAAGTAAGTTTGTGTCATTGGTTAAACATTTAGGTCATTTTCGTCCTTCCTAGGCTTATTCTCATCCAATTAGGGTTTTTAACCAATCTTGTGCATCCAATAAGTGATTTTGTGTCATTGGTTGAACATTTAGGTCATTTTCGTCCTCCCTAGCCTTATTCTCATCCAATTAAGGTTTTTAACCAATCTTGTGCATCCAATAAGTGATTTTGTGTCATTGGTTGAACATTTACGTCATTTTTGTCTTCCCTAGGGTTATTCTCATCCAACTAGGGTTTTTAACCAATCTTGTGCATCCAATAAGTACGTTTGTGTCATTGGTTGAACATTTAGGTCATTTTCGTCCTCCCTAGGCTTATTCTCATCCATTTAGGGTTTTTAACGAATCTTGTGCATCCAATAAGTAAGTTTGTGTCATTGGTTGAACATTTAGGTCATTTTTGTCCTTCCTAGGCTTATTCTCATCCAATTAGGGTTTTTAACCAATCTTGTGCATCCAATAAGTGATTTTGTGTCATTGGTTGAACATTTAGGTCATTTTCGTCCTCCCTAGCCTTATTCTCATCCAATTAGGGTTTTTAACCAATCTTGTGCATCCAATAAGTGATTTTGTGTCATTGGTTGAACATTTACGTCATTTTCGTCCTCTCTAGGGTTATTCTCATCCAACTACGGTTTTTAACCAATCTTGTGCATCCAATAAGTACGTTTGTGTCATTCGTTGAACATTTAGGTCATTTTCGTCATCCCTAGGCTTATTCTCATCCATTTAGGGTTTTTAACGAATCTTGTGAATCCAATAAGTGATTTTGTGTCATTGGTTGAACATTTAGGTCATTTTTGTCCTCCCTAGGGTTATTATCATCCAATTAGGGTTTTTCACCAATCTTGTGCATCCAATAAGTACGTTTGTCTCATTGGTTGAACATTTAGGTCATTTTCGTCCTTCCTATGCTTATTCTCATCCAATTAGGGTTTTTAACCAATCTTGTGCATCCAATAATTAATTTTGTGTCATTGGTTGAACATTTAGGTCAGTTTCGTCCTTCCTATGCTTATTCTCATCCAATTAGGGTTTTTAACCAATCTTGTGCATCCAATAATTAATTTTGTGTCATTGGTTGAATATTTAGGTCATTTTCGTCCTTCCTAGCCTTATTCTCATCCAATTAGGGTTTTTAACCAATCTTGTGCATTGAATAAGTGATTTTGTGTCATTGGTTGAACATTTAGGTCATTTTCGTCCTTCCTAGGCTTATTCTCATCCAATAAGGGTTTTTAACCAAGCTTGTGCATCCAATAAGTACGTTTGTGTCATTGGTTGAACATTTAGGTCATTTTTGTCCTCCCTAGCCTTATTCTTATCCAATTAGGGTTTTTAACCAGTCTTGTGCATCCAATAACTACGTTTGTGTCATTGGTTGAACATTTAGGTTATTTTCGTCCTTCTTAGGCTAATTGTCATCCAATAAGGGTTTTTAACCAATCTCGTGCATCCAATAAGTACGTTTGTGTCATTGGTCGAACATTTAGGTCATTTTCATCCTCCCTAGCCTTATTCTCATCCAATTAGGGTTGTTAACCAATCTTGTGCATTCAATAAGTGATTTTGTGTCATTGGTTGAACATTTAGGTCATTTTCGTCCTCCCTAGGGTTATATTTATCCAATTAGGGTTTTTAACCAATCTTGTGCATCCAATAAGTACGTTTGTGTCATTGGTTGAACATTTAGATCATTTTCTTCCTTCCTAGGCTTATTCTCATCCAATTAGGGTTTTTAACCAATCTTGTGCATCCAATAAGTATGTTTGTGTCATTGGTTGAACATTTAGGTCATTTTCGTCCTCCCTAGCCTTATTATCATCTAGTTAAGGTTTTTAACCATTCTTGTGCATCCAATAAGTTATTTTGTGTCATTGGTTGAACATTTAGGTCATTTTCGTCCTCCCTAGGGTTACTCTCATCCAATTAGGGTTTTAAACCAATCTTGTGCATCCAATAAGTAAGTTTGTGTCATTTGTTGAACATTTAGGTCATTTTCGTCCTTCCTAGGCTTATTCTAGTCCAATTAGGGTTTTTAACCAATCTTGTGCATCCAATAAGTGATTTTGTGTCATTGGTTCAACATTTAGGTCATTTTCGTCCTCCCTAGCCTTATTCTCATCCAATTAGGGTTTTTAACCAATCTTGTGCATCCAATAAGTGATTTTGTGTCATTGGTTGAACATTTACGTCATTTTCGTCCTCCCTAGGGTTATTCTCATCCAACTAGGGTTTTTAACCAATCTTGTGCATCCAATAAGTACGTTTGTGTCATTGGTTGAACATTTAGGTCATTTTCGTCCTCCCTAGGCTTATTCTAATCCATTTAGGGTTTTTAACGAATCTTGTGAATCCAATAAGTGATTTTGTGTCATTGGTTGAACATTTAGGTCATTTTCGTCCTCCCTAGCCTTATTCTCATCCAATTAGGGTTTTTAACCAATCTTGTGCATCCAATAAGTGATTTTGTGTCATTGGTTGAACATTTACGTCATTTTCGTCCTCCCTAGGGTTATTCTCATCCAACTACGGTTTTTAACCAATCTTGTGCATCCAATAAGTACGTTTGTGTCATTGGTTGAACATTTAGCTCATTTTCGTCCAACCTAGGCTTATTCTCATCCATTTAGGGTTTTTAACGAATCTTGTGAATCCAATAAGTGATTTTGTGTCATTGGTTGAACATTTAGGTCATTTTCGTCCTCCCTAGGGTTATTCTCATCCAATTAGGGTTTTTCACCAATCTTGTGCATCCAATAAGTACGTTTGTCTCATTGGTTGAACAATTAGGTCATTTTCGTCCTTCCTATGCTTATTCTCATCCAATTAGGGTTTTTAACCAATCTTGTGCATCCAATAATTAATTTTGTGTCATTGGTTGAACATTTAGGTCATTTTCGTCCTTCCTATGCTTATTCTGATCCAATTAGGATTTTTAACCAATTTTGTGCATCCAATAATTAATTTTGTGTCATTGGTTGAACATTTAGGTCATTTTCGTCCTTCCTAGCCTTATTCTCATCAAATTAGGGTTTTTAACCAATCTTGTGCATTCAATAAGTGATTTTGTGTCATTGGTTGAACATTTAGGTCATTTTCGTTCTCCCTAGGGTTATTCTCATCGAATTAGGGTTTTTAACCAATCTTGTGCATCCAATAAGTACGTTTGTGTCATTGGTTGAACATTTAGATCATTTTCTTCCTTCCTAGCCTTATTCTCATCCAATTAGGGTTTTTAACCAATCTTGTGCATCCAATAAGTATGTTTGTGTCATTGGTTGAACATTTAGGTCATTTTCGTCCTCCCTAGCCTTATTATCATCCAGTTAAGGTTTTTAACCATTCTTGTGCATCCAATAAGTGATTTTGTGTTATTGGTTGAACATTTAGGTCATTTTCGTCCTCCCTAGGGTTATTCTCATCCAATTAGGGTTTTAAACCAATCTTGTGCATCCAATAAGTAAGTTTGTGTCATTGGTTAAACATTTAGGTCATTTTCGTCCTTCCTAGGCTTATTCTCATCCAATTAGGGTTTTTAACCAATCTTGTGCATCCAATAAGTGATTTTGTGTCATTGGTTGAACATTTAGGTCATTTTCGTCCTCCCTAGCCTTATTCTCATCCAATTAAGGTTTTTAACCAATCTTGTGCATCCAATAAGTGATTTTGTGTCATTGGTTGAACATTTACGTCATTTTTGTCTTCCCTAGGGTTATTCTCATCCAACTAGGGTTTTTAACCAATCTTGTGCATCCAATAAGTACGTTTGTGTCATTGGTTGAACATTTAGGTCATTTTCGTCCTCCGTAGGGTTATTCTCATCCAATTAAGGTTTTTAACCATTCTTGTGCATCCAATAAGTGATTTTGTGTTATTGGTTGAAAATTTAGGTCATTTTCGTCCTCCCTAGGGTTATTCTCATCCAATTAGGGTGTTTAACCAATCTTGTGCATCCAATAACTACGTTTGTGTCATTGGTTGAACATTTAGGTCATTTTCGTCCTTCCTAGGCTAATTCTCATCCAATTAGGGTTTTTAACCAATCATGTGCATCCAATAAGTACGTTTGTGTCATTGGTCGAACATTTAGGTCATTTTCGTCCTCCCTAGCCTTATTCTCATCCAATTAGGGTTTTTAACCAATCTTGTGCATCCAATAAGTACGTTTGTGTCATTGGTTGAACATTTAGGTCATTTTCGTCCTCCCTAGCCTTATTCTCATCCAATTAGGGTTTTTAACCAATCTTGTGCATCCAATAAGTGATTTTGTGTCATTGGTTGAACATTTACGTCATTTTCGTCCTCTCTAGGGTTATTCTCATCCAACTACGGTTTTTAACCAATCTTGTGCATCCAATAAGTACGTTTGTGTCATTCGTTGAACATTTAGGTCATTTTCGTCATCCCTAGGCTTATTCTCATCCATTTAGGGTTTTTAACGAATCTTGTGAATCCAATAAGTGATTTTGTGTCATTGGTTGAACATTTAGGTCATTTTTGTCCTCCCTAGGGTTATTATCATCCAATTAGGGTTTTTCACCAATCTTGTGCATCCAATAAGTACGTTTGTCTCATTGGTTGAACATTTAGGTCATTTTCGTCCTTCCTATGCTTATTCTCATCCAATTAGGGTTTTTAACCAATCTTGTGCATCCAATAATTAATTTTGTGTCATTGGTTGAACATTTAGGTCAGTTTCGTCCTTCCTATGCTTATTCTCATCCAATTAGGGTTTTTAACCAATCTTGTGCATCCAATAATTAATTTTGTGTCATTGGTTGAATATTTAGGTCATTTTCGTCCTTCCTAGCCTTATTCTCATCCAATTAGGGTTTTTAACCAATCTTGTGCATTGAATAAGTGATTTTGTGTCATTGGTTGAACATTTAGGTCATTTTCGTCCTTCCTAGGCTTATTCTCATCCAATAAGGGTTTTTAACCAAGCTTGTGCATCCAATAAGTACGTTTGTGTCATTGGTTGAACATTTAGGTCATTTTTGTCCTCCCTAGCCTTATTCTTATCCAATTAGGGTTTTTAACCAGTCTTGTGCATCCAATAACTACGTTTGTGTCATTGGTTGAACATTTAGGTTATTTTCGTCCTTCTTAGGCTAATTGTCATCCAATAAGGGTTTTTAACCAATCTCGTGCATCCAATAAGTACGTTTGTGTCATTGGTCGAACATTTAGGTCATTTTCGTCCTCCCTAGCCTTATTCTCATCCAATTAGGGTTTTTAACCAATCTTGTGCATTCAATAAGTGATTTTGTGTCATTGGTTGAACATTTAGGTCATTTTCGTCCTCCCTAGCCTTATTCTCATCCAATTAGGGTTTTTAACCAATCTTGTGCATCCAATAAGTGATTTTGTGTCATTGGTTGAACATTTAGGTCATTTTCGTCCTCCCTAGCCTTATTCTCATCCAATTAGGGTTTTTAACCAATCTTGTGCATTCAATAAGTCATTGGTTGAACATTTAGGTCATATTCGTCCTCCCTTGCCTTCTTCTCATCCAATTTGGGTTTTTAACCAATCTTGTGCATCCAATAAGTAAGTTTGTGTCATTGGTTGAACATTTAGGTCATTTTCGTCCTTCCTAGGCTTATTCTCATCCAATTAGGGTTTTTAACCAATCTTGTGCATCCAATAAGTGATTTTGTGTCATTGGTTGAACATTTAGGTCATTTTCGTCCTCCGTAGGGTTATTCTCATCCAATTAAGGTTTTTAACCAATCTTTTGCATCCAATAAGTGATTTTGTGTCATTGGTTGAACATTTACGTCATTTTTGTCCTCCCTAGGGTTATTCTCATCCAACTAGGGTTTTTAACCAATCTTGTGCATCCAATAAGTACGTTTGTGTCATTGGTTGAACATTTGGGTCATTTTCGTCCTCCCTAGGCTTATTCTCATCCATTTAGGGTTTTTAACGAATCTTGTGAATCCAATAAGTGATTTTGTGTCATTGGTTGAACATTTAGGTCATTTTCGTCCTCCGTAGGGTTATTCTCATCCAATTAAGGTTTTTAACCATTCTTGTGCATCCAATAAGTGATTTTGTGTTATTGGTTGAACATTTAGGTCATTTTCGTCCTCCCTAGGGTTATTCTCATCCAATTAGGGTGTTTAACCAATCTTGTGCATCCAATAACTACGTTTGTGTCATTGGTTGAACATTTAGGTCATTTTCGTCCTTCCTAGCCTTATTATCATCCAGTTAGGGTTTTTAACCATTCTTGTGCATCCAATAAGTGATTTTGTGTTATTGGTTGAACATTTAGGTTATTTTCGTCCTCCCTAGGGTTATTCTCATCCAATTAGGGTGTTTAACCAATCTTTTGCATCCAATAACTACGTTTGTGTCATTGGTTGAACATTTAGGTCATTTTCGTCCTTCCTAGGCTAATTCTCATCCAATTAGGGTTTTTAACCAATCATGTGCATCCAATAAGTACGTTTGTGTCATTGGTCGAACATTTAGGTCATTTTCGTCCTCCCTAGCCTTATTCTTATCCAATTAGGGTTTTTAACCAATCTTGTGCATCCAATAAGTACGTTTTTGTCATTGGTCGAACATTTAGGTCATTTTCGTCCTCCCTATCCTTATTCTCATCCAATTAGGGTTTTTAACCAATCTTGTGCATTCAATAAGTGGTTTTGTGTCATTGGTTGAACATTTAGGTCATTTTCGTCCTCCCTAGGGTTATTCTCATCCAATTAGTGTTTTTAACAAATCTTGTGCATCCAATAAGTAAGTTTGTGTCATTGGTTGAACATTTAGGTCATTTTCGTCCTTCCTAGGCTTATTCTCATCCAATTAGGGTTTTTAACCAATCTTGTGCATCCAATAAGTGATTTTGTGTTATTGGTTGAACATTTAGGTCATTTTCGTCCTCCCTAGCCTTATTCTCATCCAATTAGGGTTTTTAACCAATCTTATGCATCCAATAAGTGATTTTGTGTCATTGGTTGAACATTTACGTCATTTTCGTCCTCCCTAGGGTTATTCTCATCCAACTACAGTTTTTAACCAATCTTGTGCATCCAATAAGTACGTTTGTGTCATTGGTTAAACATTTAGGTCATTTTCGTCCTCCCTAGGCTTATTCTCATCCATTTATGGTTTTTAACGAATCTTGTGAATCCAATAAGTGATTTTGTGTCATTGGTTGAACATTTAGGTCATTTTCGTCCTCCCTAGGGTTATTCTCATCCAATTAGGGATTTTCACCAATCTTGTGCATCCAATAAGTACGTTTGTCTCATTGGTTGAACATTTAGGTCATTTTCGTCCTTCCTATGCTTATTCTCATCCAATTAGGGTTTTTAACCAATCTTGTGCATCCAATAATTAATTTTGTGTCATTGGTTGAACATTTAGGTCATTTTCGTCCTTCCTAGCCTTATTCTCATCAAATTAGGATTTTTAACCAATCTTGTGCATTCAATAAGTGATTTTGTGTCATTGGTTGAACATTTAGGTCATTTTCGTTCTCCCTAGGGTTATTCTCATCCAATTAGGGTTTTTAACCAATCTTGTGCATCCAATAAGTACGTTTGTGTCATTGGTTGAACATTTAGATCATTTTCTTCCTTCCTAGGCTTATTCTCATCCAATTAGGGTTTTTAACCAATCTTGTGCATCCAATAAGTATGTTTGTGTCATTGGTTGAACATTTTGGTCATTTTCGTCCTCCCTAGCCTTATTATCATCCAGTTAAGGTTTTTAACCATTCTTGTGCATCCAATAAGTGATTTTGTGTCATTGGTTGAACATTTAGGTCATTTTCGTCCTCCCTAGGGTTATTCTCATCCAATTAGGGTTTTAAACCAATCTTGTGCATCCAATAAGTAAGTTTGTGTCATTGGTTGAACATTTAGGTAATTTTCGTCCTTCCTAGGCTTATTCTCATCCAATTAGGGTTTTTAACCAATCTTGTGCATCCAATAAGTGATTTTGTGTCATTGGTTGAACATTTAGGTCATTTTCGTCCTCCCTAGCCTTATTCTCATCCAATTAGGGTTTTTAACCAATCTTGTGCATCCAATAAGTGATTTTGTGTCATTGGTTGAACATTTACGTCATTTTCGTCCTCCCTAGGGTTATTCTCATCCAACTACGGTTCTTAACCAATCTTGTGCATCCAATAAGTACGTTTGTGTCATTGGTTGAACATTTAGGTCATTTTCGTCCTCCCTAGGCTTATTCTCATCCATTTAGGGTTTTCAACGAATCTTGTGAATCCAATAAGTGATTTTGTGTCATTGGTTGAACATTTAGGTCATTTTCGTCCTCCCTAGGGTTATTCTCATCCAATTAGGGTTTTTCACCAATCTTGTGCATCCAATAAGTACGTTTGTCTCATTGGTTGAACATTTAGGTCATTTTCGTCCTTCCTATGCTTATTCTCATCCAATTAGGGTTTTTAACCAATCTTGTGCATCCAATAATTAATTTTGTGTCATTGGTTGAACATTTACGTCATTTTCGTCCTTCCTATGCTTATTCTCATCAAATTAGGATTTTTAACCAATCTTGTGCATCCAATAATTAATTTTGTGTCATTGGTTGAACATTTAGGTCATTTTCGTCCTTCCTAGCCTTATTCTCATCCAATTAGGGTTTTTAACCAATCTTGTGCATTCAATAAGTGATTTTGTGTCATTGGTTGAACATTTAGGTCATTTTCGTTCTCCCTAGGGTTATTCACATCTAATTAGGGTTTTTAACCAATCTTGTGCATCCAATAAGTACGTTTGTGTCATTGGTTGAACATTTAGATCATTTTCTTCCTTCCTAGGCTTATTCTCATCCAATTAGGGTTTTTAACCAATCTTGTGCATCCAATAAGTATGTTTGTGCCATTGGTTGAACATTTAGGTCATTTTCGTCCTCCCTAGCCTTATTATCATCCAGTTAAGGTTTTTAACCATTCTTGTGCATCCAATAAGTGATTTTGTGTCATTGGTTGAACAATTAGGTCATTTTCGTCCTCCCTAGGGTTATTCTCATCCAATTAGGGTTTTAAACCAATCTTGTGCATCCAATAAGTAAGTTTGTGTCATTGGTTAAACATTTAGGTCATTTTCGTCCTTCCTAGGCTTATTCTCATCCAATTAGGGTTTTTAACCAATCTTGTGCATCCAATAAGTGATTTTGTGTCATTGGTTGAACATTTAGGTCATTTTCGTCCTCCCTAGCCTTATTCTCATCCAATTAAGGTTTTTAACCAATCTTGTGCATCCAATAAGTGATTTTGTGTCATTGGTTGAACATTTACGTCATTTTTGTCTTCCCTAGGGTTATTCTCATCCAACTAGGGTTTTTAACCAATCTTGTGCATCCAATAAGTACGTTTGTGTCATTGGTTGAACATTTAGGTCATTTTCGTCCTCCCTAGGCTTATTCTCATCCATTTAGGGTTTTTAACGAATCTTGTGAATCCAATAAGTGATTTTGTGTCATTGGTTGAACATTTAGGTCATTTTCGTCCTCCCTAGGGTTTTTCTCATCCAATTAGGGTTTTTAACCATTCTTGTGCATCCAATATGTGATTTTGTGTCATTGGTTGAACATTTAGGTCATTTTCGTCCTCCCTAGGGTTATTCTCATCCAATTAGGGTTTTTAACCAATCTTGTGCATCCAATAAGTATGTTTGTGTCATTGGTTGAACATTTAGGTCATTTTCGTCCTCCCTAGCCTTATTATCATCCAGTTTGGGTTTTTAACCATTCTTGTGCATCCAATAAGTGATTTTGTGTCATTGGTTGAACATTTAGGTCATTTTCGTCCTCCCTAGGGTTATTCTCATCCAATTAGGGTGTTTAACCAATCTTGTGCATCCAATAACTACATTTGTGTCATTGGTTGAACATTTAGGTCATTTTCGTCCTTCCTAGGCTAATTCTCATACAATTAGGGTTTTTAACCAATCATGTGCATACAATAAGTACGTTTGTGTCATTGGTCGAACATTTAGGTCATTTTCGTCCTCCCTAGCCTTATTCTCATCCAATTAGGGTTTTTAACCAATCTTGTGCATCTAATAAGTACGTTTGTGTCATTGGTCGAACATTTAGGTCATTTTCGTCCTCCATAGCCTTATTCTCATCCAATTAGGGTTTTTAACCAATCTTGTGCATTCAATAAGTGGTTTTGTGTCATTGGTTGAACATTTAGGTCATTTTCGTTCTCCCTAGGGTTATTCTCATCCAATTAGGGTTTTTAACCAATCTTGTGCATCCAATAAGTACGTTTGTGTCATTGGTTGAACATTTAGATCATTTTCTTCCTACCTAGGCTTATTCTCATCCAATTAGGGTTTTTAACCAATCTTGTGCATCCAATAAGTATGTTTGTGTCATTGGTTGAACATTTAGGTCATTTTCGTCCACCCTAGCCTTATTATCATCCAGTTAAGGTTTTTAACCATTCTTGTGCATCCAATAAGTGATTTTGTGACATTGGTTGAACATTTAGGTCATTTTCGTCCTCCCTAGGGTTATTCTCATCCAATTAGGGTTTTAAACCAATCTTGTGCATCCAATAAGTAAGTTTGTGTCATTGGTTGAACATTTAGGTAATTTTCGTCCTTCTTAGGCTTATTCTCATCCAATTAGGGTTTTTAACCAATCTTGTGCATCCAATAAGTGATTTTGTGTCATTGGTTGAACATTTAGGTCATTTTCGTCCTCCCTAGCCTTATTCTCATCCAATTAGGGTTTTTAACCAATCTTGTGCATCCAATAAGTGATTTTGTGTCATTGGTTGAACATTTACGTCATTTTCGTCCTCCCTAGGGTTATTCTCATCCAATTCGGGTTTTTAATTAATCTTGTGCATCCAATAAGTACGTTTGTCTCATTGGTTGTACATTTAGGCCATTTTCGTCCTTCCTAGGCTTATTCTCATCCAATTAGGGTTTTTAACAAATCTGGAGCATTCAATAAGTGAATTTGTGTCATTGGTTGAACATTTAAGTCATTTTCGTCCTCCGTAGGGTTATTCTCATCCAATTAGGGTTTTTAACCAATTTGGTTAATCCAATAAGTACGTTTGTGTCATTGGTTGAACATTTAGGTCATTTACGACCTTCCTAGACTTATTCTCATCCAATTAGGGTTTTTAATCAATCTTGTGCATTGAATAAGTGATTTTGTGTCATTGGTTGAACATTTAGGTCATTTTCGTCCTCCCTAGGGTTATTCTCATCCAATTAGGGTATTTAACCAATCTTGTGCATCCAATAAGTGATTTTGTGTCATTCGTTGAACATTTAGGTTATTTTCGTCCTCCCTAGAGTTATTCTCATCAAGTTAGGGTTTTAATCCAATCTTGTGCATCCAATAAGTACGTTTGTCTCATTGGTTGAACATTTAGGTCATTTTCGTCCTTCCTAGGCTTATTCTCATCCAATTAGGGTTTTTAACCAATCTTGTGCATCCAATAACTACATTTGTGTCATTGGTTGAACATTTAGGTCATTTTCGTCCCCCTAGCCTTATTCTCATCCAATTAGGGTTTTCAACCAATATATTGCATTCAATAAGTACGTTTGTGTCATTGGTTGAACATTTAGGTCATTTTCGTCCTTCCTAGGCTTATTCTCATCCAATAAGGGGTCTTAACCAATCTTGTGCATCCAATAAGTTATTTTGTGTCATTGGTTGAACATTTAGGTCATTTTCGTCCTCCGTAGGGTTATTCTCATTCAATTAGGGTTTTTAACCAATCTTGTGCATCCAATAATTGATTTTGTGTCATTGGTTGAACATTTAGGTCATTTTCGTCCTCCCTAGCTTTATTCTCATCCAATTAGGGTTTTCAACCAATCTATTGCATTCAATAAGTATGTTTGTGTCATTGGTTGAACATTTAGGTCATTTTCGTCCTACCTAGGCTTATTCTCATCCAATAAGGGTTCTTAACCAATCTTGTGTATCCAATAAGTGATTTTGTATCATTGGTTGAACATTTAGGTCATTTTCGTCCTCCGTAGGGTTATTCTCCTTCAATTAGGGTTTTTAACCAATCTTGTGCATCTAATAAGTACGTTTGTGTCATTGTTTGAACATTTAGGTCATTTTCGTTCTTCCGAGGCTTATTCTCATCCAATTTGGGTTTTTAACCAATCTTGTGCATCCAATAAGTGATTTTGTGTCATTGGTTGAACATTTAGGTCATTTTCGTCCTCCCTAGCCTTATTCTCATCCAATTAGGGTTTTTAACCAATCTTGTGCATCCAATAAGTGATTTTGTGTCATTGGTTGAACATTTACGTCATTTTCGTCCTCCCTAGGGTTATTCTCATCCAATTAGGGTTTTTAACCAATCTTGTGCATTCAATAAGTGATTTTGTGTCATTGGCTGAACATTTAGGTCATTTTCGTCCTCCGTAGGGTTATTCTCATCCAATTAGGGTTTTTAACCAATCTTGTTCATCCAATAAGTACGTTTGTGTCATTGGTTGAACACTTAGGTCATTTTCGACCTTCCTAGGCTTATTCTCATCCAATTAGGGTTTTTAATCAATCTTGTGCATTCAATAAGTGATTTTGTGTCATTGGTTGAACATTTAGGTCATTTTCGTCCTCCCTAGCCTTATTCTCATCCAATTAGGGTTTTTAACCAATCTTGTGCATCCAATAAGTGATTTTGTGTCATTGGTTGAACATTTACGTCATTTTCGTCCTCCCTAGGGTTATTCTCATCCAATAAGGGTTTTTAACCAATCTTGTGCATCCAATAAGTACGTTTGTGTCATTGGTTGAACATTTAGGTCATTTTCGTCCTCCCTAGGCTTATTCTCATCCATTTAGGGTTTCTAACCAATCTTGTGCATCCAATAAGTGATTTTGTGTCATTGGTTGAACCTTTACGTCATTTTCGGCCTCCCTAGGGTTATTCTCATCCAATTAGGGTTTTTAATTAATCTAGTGCATCCAATAAGTACGTTTGTCTTGTTGGTAGAACATTTAGGTCATTTTCGTCCTTCCTAGGCTTAGTCTCATCCAATTAGGGTTTTTAACCAATCTGGTGCATTCAATAAGTGATTTTGTGTCATTGGTTGAACATTTACGTCATTTTCGTCCTCCCTAGGGTTATTCTCATCCAATAAGGGTTTTTAACCAATCTTGTGCATCCAATAAGTACGTTTGTGTCATTGGTTGAACATTTAGGTCATTTTCGTCCTCCCTAGGCTTATTCTCATCCATTTAGGGTTTTTAACCAATCTTGTGCATCCAATAAGTGATTTTGTGTCATTGGTTGAACATTTAGGTCATTTTCGTCCTCCCTAGGGTTATTCTCATCCAATTAGTGTTTTTAACCAATCTTGTGCATCCAATAAATACGTTTGTCTCATTGGTTGAACATTTAAGTCATTTTCGTCCTTCCTAGGCTTATTCTCATCCAATTAGGGTTTTTAACCAATCTTGTGCATCCAATAAGTGATTTTGTGTCATTGGTTGAACATTTAGGTCATTTTCGTCCTCCCTAGCCTTATTCTCATCCAATTAGGGTTTTTAACCAATCTTGTGCATCCAATAAGTGATTTTGTGTCATTGGTTGAACATTTAGGTCATTTTCGTCCTCCCTAGGGTTATTCTCATCCAACTAGGGTTTTTAACCAATCTTGTGCATCCAATAAGTACGTTTGTGTCATTGGTTGAACATTTAGGTCATTTTCGTCCTCCCTAGGCTTATTCTCATCCATTTAGGGTTTTTAACGAATCTTGTGAATCCAATAAGTGATTTTGTGTCATTGGTGGAACATTTAGGTCATTTTCGTCCTCCCTAGGCTTATTCTCATCCAATTAGGGTTTTTAACCAATCTTGTGCATCCAATAAGTGATTTTGTGTCATTGGTTGAACATTTAGGTCATTTTCGTCCTCCCTAGCCTTATTCTCATCCAATTAGGGTTTTCAACCAATCTATTGCATTCAATAAGTACGTTTGTGTCATTGGTTGAACATTTAGGTCATTTTCGTCCTTCCTAGGCTTATTCTCATCCAATTAGGGTTTTTAACCAATCTTGTGCATTCAATAAGTGATTTTGTGTCATTGGTTGAACATTTAGGTCATTTTCGTCCTCCCTAGGGTTATTCTCATCCAATTAGGGTTTTTAACCAATCTTGTGCATCCAATAAGTAAGTTTGTGTCATTGGTTGAACATTTAGGTCATTTTCGTCCTTCCTAGGCTTATTCTCATCCAATTAGGGTTTTTAAACAATCTTGTGCATCCAATAAGTGATTATGTGTCATTGGTTGAACATTTAGGTCATTTTCGTCCTCCCTAGCCTTATTCTCATCCAATTAGGGTTTTTAACCAATCTTGTGCATCCAATAAGTGATTTTGTGTCATTGGTTGAACATTTACGTCATTTTCGTCCTCCCTAGGGTTATTCTCATCCAACTAGGGTTTTTAACCAATCTTGTGCATCCAATAAGTACGTTTGTGTCATTGGTTGAACATTTAGGTCATTTTCGTCCTCCCTAGGCTTATTCTAATCCATTTAGGGTTTTTAACGAATCTTGTGAATCCAATAAGTGATTTTGTGTCATTGGTTGAACATTTAGGTCATTTTCGTCCTCCCTAGCCTTATTCTCATCCAATTAGGGTTTTTAACCAATCTTGTGCATCCAATAAGTGATTTTGTGTCATTGGTTGAACATTTACGTCATTTTCGTCCTCCCTAGGGTTATTCTCATCCAACTACGGTTTTTAACCAATCTTGTGCATCCAATAAGTACGTTTGTGTCATAGGTTCAACATTTAGGTCATTTTCGTCCTCCCTAGGCTTATTCTCATCCATTTAGGGTTTTTAACAAATCTTGTGAATCCAATAAGTGATTTTGTGTCATTTGTTGAACATTTAGGTCATTTTCGTCCTCCCTAGGGTTATTCTCATCCAATTAGGGTTTTTCACCAATCTTGTGCATCCAATAAGTACGTTTGTCTCATTGGTTGAACATTTAGGTCATTTTCGTCCTTCCTATGCTTATTCTCATCCAATTAGGGTTTTTAACCAATCTTGTGCATCCAATAATTAATTTTGTGTCATTGGTTGAACATTTAGGTCATTTTCGTCCTTCCTAGCCTTATTCTCATCCAATTAGGGTTTTTAACCAATCTTGTGCATTGAATAAGTGATTTTGTGTCATTGGTTGAACATTTAGGTCATTTTCGTCCTTCCTAGGCTTATTCTCATCCAATAAGGGTTTTTAACCAAGCTTGTGCATCCAATAAGTACGTTTGTGTCATTGGTTGAACATTTAGGTCATTTTTGTCCTCCCTAGCCTTATTCTTATCCAATTAGGGTTTTTAACCAGTCTTGTGCATCCAATAACTACGTTTGTGTCATTGGTTGAACATTTAGGTTATTTTCGTCCTTCTTAGGCTAATTGTCATCCAATAAGGGTTTTTAACCAATCTCGTGCATCCAATAAGTACGTTTGTGTCATTGGTCGAACATTTAGGTCATTTTCATCCTCCCTAGCCTTATTCTCATCCAATTAGGGTTGTTAACCAATCTTGTGCATTCAATAAGTGATTTTGTGTCATTGGTTGAACATTTAGGTCATTTTCGTCCTCCCTAGGGTTATATTTATCCAATTAGGGTTTTTAACCAATCTTGTGCATCCAATAAGTACGTTTGTGTCATTGGTTGAACATTTAGATCATTTTCTTCCTTCCTAGGCTTATTCTCATCCAATTAGGGTTTTTAACCAATCTTGTGCATCCAATAAGTATGTTTGTGTCATTGGTTGAACATTTAGGTCATTTTCGTCCTCCCTAGCCTTATTATCATCCAGTTAAGGTTTTTAACCATTCTTGTGCATCCAATAAGTGATTTTGTGTCATTGGTTGAACATTTAGGTCATTTTCGTCCTCCCTAAGGTTATTCTCATCCAATTAGGGTTTTAAACCAATCTTGTGCATCCAATAAGTATGTTTGTGTCATTGGTTGAACATTTAGGTCATTTTCGTCCTTCCTAGGCTTATTCTCATCCAATTAGGGTTTTTAACCAATCTTGTGCATCCAATAAGTGATTTTGTGTCATTGGTTGAACATTTAGGTCATTTTCGTCCTCCCTAGCCTTATTCTCATCAAATTAGGGTTTTTAACCAATCTTGTGCATCCAATAAGTGATTTTCTGTCATTGGTTGAACATTTACGTCATTTTCGTCCTCCCTAGGGTTATTCTCATCCAACTAGGGTTTTTAACCAATCTTGTGCATCCAATAAGTACGTTTGTGTCATTGGTTGAACATTTAGGTCATTTTCGTCCTCCCTAGGCTTATTCTCATCCATTTAGGGTTTTTAACGAATCTTGGGAATCCAATAAGTGATTTTGTGTCATTGGTTGAACATTTAGGTCATTTTCGTCCTCCCTAGGGTTTTTCTCATCCAATTAGGGTTTTTAACCATTCTTGTGCATCCAATAAGTAATTTTGTGTCATTGGTTGAACATTTAGGTCATTTTCGTCCTCCCTAGGGTTATTCTCATCCAATTAGGGTGTTTAACCAATCTTGTGCATCCAATAACTACATTTGTGTCATTGGTTGAACATTTAGGTCATTTTCGTCCTTCCTAGGCTAATTCTCAGACAATTAGGGTTTTTAACCAATCATGTGCATACAATAAGTACGTTTGTGTCATTGGTCGAACATTTAGGTCATTTTCGTCCTCCCTAGCCTTATTCTCATCCAATTCGGGTTTTTAACCAATCTTGTGCATCTAATAAGTACGTTTGTGTCATTGGTCGAACATTTAGGTCATTTTCGTCCTCCATAGCCTTATTCTCATCCAATTAGGGTTTTTAACCAATCTTGTGCATTCAATAAGTGGTTTTGTGTCATTGGTTGAACATTTAGGTCATTTTCGTCCTCCCTAGGGTTATTCTCATCCAATTAGGGTTTTTAACAAATCTTGTGCATCCAATAAGTTAGTTTGTGTCATTGGTTGAACATTTAGGTCATTTTCGTCCTTCCTAGGCTTATTCTCATCCAATTAGGGTTTTTAACCAATCTTGTGCATCCAATAAGTGATTTTGTGTCATTGGTTGAACATTTACGTCATTTTCGTCCTCCCTAGGGTTATTCTCATCCAACTACGGTTTTTAACCAATCTTGTGCATCCAATAAGTACGTTTGTGTCATTGGTTGAACATTTAGGTCATTTTCGTCCTCCCTAGGCTTATTCTCATCCATTTAGGGTTTTTAACGAATCTTGTGAATCCAATAAGTGATTTTGTGTCATTGGTTGAACATTTAGGTCATTTTCGTCCTCCCTAGGGTTTTTCTCATCCAATTAGGGTTTTTAACCATTCTTGTGCATCCAATATGTGATTTTGTGTCATTGGTTGAACATTTAGGTCATTTTCGTCCTCCCTAGGGTTATTCTCATCCAATTAGGGTTTTTAACCAATCTTGTGCATCCAATAAGTATGTTTGTGTCATTGGTTGAACATTTAGGTCATTTTCGTCCTCCCTAGCCTTATTATCATCCAATTTGGGTTTTTAACCATTCTTGTGCATCCAATAAGTAATTTTGTGTCATTGGTTGAACATTTAGGTCATTTTCGTCCTCCCTAGGGTTATTCTCATCCAATTAGGGTGTTTAACCAATCTTGTGCATCCAATAACTACATTTGTGTCATTGGTTGAACATTTAGGTCATTTTCGTCCTTCCTAGGCTAATTCTCATACAATTAGGGTTTTTAACCAATCATGTGCATACAATAAGTACGTTTGTGTCATTGGTCGAACATTTAGGTCATTTTCGTCCTCCCTAGCCTTATTCTCAACCAATTAGGGTTTTTAACCAATCTTGTGCATCCAATAAGTACGTTTGTGTCATTGGTCGAACATTTAGGTCATTTTCGTCCTCCATAGCCTTATTCTCATCCAATTAGGGTTTTTAACCAATCTTGTGCATTCAATAAGTGGTTTTGTGTCATTGGTTGAACATTTAGGTCATTTTCGTCCTCCCTAGGGTTATTCTCATCCAATTAGGGTTTTTAACAAATCTTGTGCATCCAATAAGTTAGTTTGTGTCATTGGTTGAACATTTAGGTCATTTTCGTCCTTCCTAGGCTTATTCTCATCCAATTAGGGTTTTTAACCAATCTTGTGCATCCAATAAGTGATTTTGTGTCATTGGTTGAACATTTACGTCATTTTCGTCCTCCCTAGGGTTATTCTCATCCAACTACGGTTTTTAACCAATCTTGTGCATCCAATAAGTACGTTTGTGTCATTGGTTGAACATTTAGGTCATTTTCGTCCTCCCTAGGCTTATTCTCATCCATTTAGGGTTTTTAACGAATCTTGTGAATCCAATAAGTGATTTTGTGTCATTGGTTGAACATTTAGGTCATTTTCGTCCTCCCTAGGGTTATTCTCATCCAATTATGGTTTTTCACCAATCTTGTGCATCCAATAAGTACGTTTGTCTCATTGGTTGAACATTTCGGTCATTTTCGTCCTTCCTATGCTTATTCTCATCCAATTAGGGTTTTTAACCAATCTTGTGCATCCAATAATTAATTTTGTGTCATTGGTTGAACATTTAGGTCATTTTCGTCCTTCCTATGCTTATTCTCATCCAATTAGGGTTTTTAACCAATCTTGTGCATCCAATAATTAATTTTGTGTCATTGGTTGAACATTTAGGTCATTTTCGTCCTTCCTAGCCTTATTCTCATCCAATTAGGGTTTTTAACCAATCTTGTGCATTCAATAAGTGATTTTGTGTCATTGGTTGAACATTTAGGTCATTTTCGTCCTTCCTAGGCTTATTCTCATCCAATAAGGGTTTTTAACCAAGCTTGTGCATCCAATAAGTACGTTTGTGTCATTGGTTGAACATTTAGGTCATTTTTGTCCTCCCTAGCCTTATTCTTATCCAATTAGGGTTTTTAACCAGTCTTGTGCATCCAATAACTACGTTTGTGTCATTGGTTGAACATTTAGGTTATTTTCGTCCTTCTTAGGCTAATTGTCATCCAATAAGGGTTTTTAACCAATCTCGTGCATCCAATAAGTACGTTTGTGTCATTGGTCGAACATTTAGGTCATTTTCATCCTCCCTAGCCTTATTCTCATCCAATTAGGGTTGTTAACCAATCTTGTGCATTCAATAAGTGATTTTGTGTCATTGGTTGAACATTTAGGTCATTTTCGTCCTCCCTAGGGTTATATTTATCCAATTAGGGTTTTTAACCAATCTTGTGCATCCAATAAGTACGTTTGTGTCATTGGTTGAACATTTAGATCATTTTCTTCCTTCCTAGGCTTATTCTCATCCAATTAGGGTTTTTAACCAATCTTGTGCATCCAATAAGTATGTTTGTGTCATTGGTTGAACATTTAGGTCATTTTCGTCCTCCCTAGCCTTATTATCATCCAGTTAAGGTTTTTAACCATTCTTGTGCATCCAATAAGTGATTTTGTGTCATTGGTTGAACATTTACGTCATTTTCGTCCTCCCTAGGGTTATTCTCATCCAACTAGGGTTTTTAACCAATCTTGTGCATCCAATAAGTACGTTTGTGTCATTGGTTGAACATTTAGGTCATTTTCGTCCTCCCTAGGCTTATTCTCATCCATTTAGGGTTTTTAACGAATCTTGTGAATCCAATAAGTGATTTTGTGTCATTGGTTGAACATTTAGGTCATTTTCGTCCTCCCTAGGGTTATTCTCATCCAATTAGGGTTTTTCACCAATCTTGTGCATCCAATAAGTACGTTTGTCTCATTGGTTGAACATTTAGGTCATTTTCGTCCTTCCTATGCTTATTCTCATCCAATTAGGGTTTTTAACCAATCTTGTGCATCCAATAATTAATTTTGTGTCATTGGTTGAACATTTAGGTCATTTTCGTCCTTCCTATGCTTATTCTCATCCAATTAGGATTTTTAACCAATCTTGTGCATCCAATAATTAATTTTGTGTCATTGGTTGAACATTTAGGTCATTTTCGTCCTTCCTAGCCTTATTCTCATCCAATTAGGGTTTTTAACCAATCTTGTGCATTCAATAAGTGATTTTGTTTCATTGGTTGAACATTTAGGTCATTTTCGTTCTCCCTAGGGTTATTCTCATCCAATTAGGGTTTTTAACCAATCTTGGGAATCCAATAAGTGATTTTGTGTCATTGGTTGAACATTTAGGTCATTTTCGTCCTCCCTAGCCTTATTCTCATCCAATTATGGTTTTTAACCAATCTTGTGCAGTCAATAAGTGATTTTGTGTCATTGGTTGAACATTTAGGTCATTTTCGTCCTCCCTAGGGTTATATTTATCCAATTAGGGTTTTTAACCAATCTTGTGCATCCAATAAGTACGTTTGTGTCATTGGTTGAACATTTAGATCATTTTCTTCCTTCCTAGGCTTATTCTCATCCAATTAGGGTTTTTAACCAATCTTGTGCATCCAATAAGTATGTTTGTGTCATTGGTTGAACATTTAGGTCATTTTCGTCCTCCGTAGCCTTATTATCATCCAGTTAGGGTTTTTAACCATTCTTGTGCATCCAATAAGTGATTTTGTGTCATTGGTTGAACATTTAGGTCATTTTCGTCCTCCCTATGGTTATTCTCATCCAATTAGGGTGTTTAACCAATCTTGTGCATCCAATAACTACATTTGTGTCATTGGTTGAACATTTAGGTCATTTTCGTCCTTCCTAGGCTAATTCTCATCCAATTAGGGTTTTTAACCAATCATGTGCATACAATAAGTACGTTTGTGTCATTGGTCGAACATTTAGGTCATTTTCGTCCTCCCTAGCCTTATTCTCATCCAATTAGGGTTTTTAACCAATCTTGTGCATCCAATAAGTACGTTTGTGTCATTGGTCGAACATTTAGGTCATTTTCGTCCTCCATAGCCTTATTCTCATCCAATTAGGGTTTTTAACCAATCTTGTGAATCCAATAAGTGATTTTGTGTCATTGGTTGAACATTTAGGTCATTTTCGTCCTCCCTAGCCTTATTCTCATCCAATAAGGGTTTTTAACCAATCTTGTGCATTCAATAAGTGATTTTGTGTCATTGGTTGAACATTTAGGTCATTTTCGTCCTCCCTAGGGTTATATTCATCCAATTAAGGTTTTTAACCAATCTTGTGTATCCAATAAGTACGTTTGTGTCATTGGTTGAACATTTAGGTAATTTTCGTCCTTCCTAGGCTTATTCTCATCCAATAAGGGTTTTTAACCAATCTTGTGCATTCAATAAGTACGTTTGTGTCATTGGTTGAACATTTAGGTCATTTTCGTCCTCCCTAGCCTTATTCTTATCCAATTAGGGTTTTTAACCAGTCTTGTGCATCCAATAACTACGTTTGTGTCATGTGTTGAACATTTAGGTTATTTTCGTCCTTCTTAGGCTAATTGTCATCCAATAAGGGTTTTTAACCAATCTCGTGCATCCAATAAGTACGTTTGTGTCATTGGTCGAAAATTTAGGTCATTTTCGTCCTCCCTAGCCTTATTCTCATCCAATTAGGGTTGTTAACCAATCTTGTGCATTCAATAAGTGATTTTGTGTCATTGGTTGAACATTTAGGTCATTTTCGTCCTCCCTAGGGTTATATTTATCCAATTAGGGTTTTTAACCAATCTTGTGCATCCAATAAGTACGTTTGTGTCATTGGTTGAACATTTAGATCATTTTCTTCCTTCCTAGGCTTATTCTCATCCAATTAGGGTTTTTAACCAATCTTGGGCATCCAATAAGTATGTTTGTGTCATTGGTTGAACATTTAGGTCATTTTCGTCCTCCCTAGCCTTATTATCATCCAGTTAAGGTTTTTAACCATTCTTGTGCATCCAATAAGTGATTTTGTGTCATTGGTTGAACATTTAGGTCATTTTAGTCCTCCCTAGGGTTATTCTCATCCAATTAGGGTTTTAAACCAATCTTGTGCATCCAATAAGTAAGTTTGTGTGATTGGTTGAACATTTAGGTCATTTTTGTCCTTCCTAGCCTTATTCTCATCCAATTAGGGTTTTTAACCAATCTTGTGCATCCAATATGTGATTTTGTGTCATTGGTTGAACATTTAGGTCATTTTCGTCCTCCCTAGCCTTATTCTCATCCAATTAAGGTTTTTAACCAATCTTGTGCATCCAATAAGTGATTTTTTGTCATTGGTTGAACATTTACGTCATTTTCGTCCTCCCTAGGGTTATTCTGATCCAACTAGGGATTTTAACCAATCTTGTGCATCCTATAAGTACGTTTGTGTCATTGGTTGAACATTAAGGTCATTTTCGTCCTCCCTAGGCTTATTCTCATCCATTTAGGGTTTTTAACGAATCTTGTGAATCCAATAAGTGATTTTGTGTCATTGGTTGAACATTTAGGTCATTTTCGTCCTCCCTAGGGTTATTCTCATCCAATAAGGGTTTTTAACCAATCTTGTGCATTCAATAAGTGATTTTGTGTCATTGGTTGAACATTTAGGTCATTTTCGTCCTCCCTAGGGTTATATTCATCCAATTAAGGTTTTTAACCAAACTTGTGTATCCAATAAGTACGTTTGTGTCATTGGTTGAACATTTAGGTCATTTTCGTCCTTCCTAGGCTTATTCTCATCCAATAAGGGTTTTTAACCAATCTTGTGCATCCAATAAGTACGTTTGTGTCATTGGTTGAACATTTAGGTCATTTTCGTCCTCCCTAGCCTTATTCTTATCCAATTAGGGTTTTTAACCAGTCTTGTGCGTCCAATAACTACGTTTGTGTCATTGGTTGAACATTTAGGTTATTTTCGTCCTTCTTAGGCTAATTGTCATCCAATAAGGGTTTTTAACCAATCTCGTGCATCCAATAAGTACGTTTGTGTCATTGGTCGAACATTTAGGTCATTTTCGTCCTCCCTAGCCTTATTCTCATCCAATTAGGGTTGTTAACCAATCTTGTGCATTCAATAAGTGATTTTGTGTCATTGGTTGAACATTTAGGTCATTTTCGTCCTCCCTAGGGTTATATTTATCCAATTAGGGTTTTTAACCAATCTTGTGCATCCAATAAGTACGTTTGTGTCATTGGTTGAACATTTAGATCATTTTCTTCCTTCCTAGGCTTATTCTCATCCAATTAGGGTTTTTAACCAATCTTGTGCATCCAATAATTAATTTTGTGTCATTGGTTGAACATTTAGGTCATTTTCGTCCTCCCTAGCCTTATTATCATCCAGTTAAGGTTTTTAACCATTCTTGTGCATCCAATAAGTGATTTTGTGTCATTGGTTGAACATTTAGGTCATTTTCGTTCTCCCTAGGGTTATTCTCATCCAATTAGGGTTTTAAACCAATCTTGTGCATCCAATAAGTAAGTTTGTGTCATTGGTTGAACATTTAGGTCATTTTCGTCCTTCTTAGGCTTATTCTCATCCAATTAGGGTTTTTAACCAATCTTGTGCATCCAATAAGTGATTTTGTGTCATTGGTTGATAATTTAGGTCATTTTCGTCCTCCCTAGCCTTATTCTCATCCAATTAAGGTTTTTAACTGTAAGAACAGATGTGCACCTAAGAGGGGGGGGTGAATTAGGTGTTTGGTTATTTTGATTGTTTTTAGAATTATAGTGATTGATTTTTGCGCTTATGGATAGTAAAAGATTATGTAAATGGCAGTAATGTAAAGAACACAACAGATTTATCCTGGTTCCCCTAATCACCAAGGGTACGTCCAGTCCTCTTGCTCACCACAAGAGATTTTCTTCACTATCTGTCAGAATATGTACAAGTCCTCACCCTGGGACCTTGGCTACAATCTTCTAACAAACTTTCAAAGATAGAACACTACTATCTTAGATACAGCACTTAAAGAAAGCACAACTTTCTTTTACAAACACTTTGTTGTTTATGATAAGGATATAGGAATAGAATGAAGATAGTATAATTCAAGATCTATTCAAGTACTTTTGAGAACCTTAAGGATATGAAAATGATATGCAAGTACTTGAATTTCTGAAAAAGACTTAGAAAAATTTAGAAAATTTAGTTCAAAGTCTTTGAAATTGTGTAATTTGAATTGGTAATTTGAAAATGAAGTTATGACCTATTTATAGTCCTCAAACAACTCTTTAGACTCGTGGCCTTTGGTTCAAGAGGTTTGAGAAAGAATTGTAATGTTTTAAATTGAATTCAAAGCTGAAAAATTGCATTGCTTCTAGTTGTATTCGACTACCATATGTCTATATTCGAATACAACTTGTTGCAACGTTAAAAATTATTCAAACAGTTCACTGTGTAGTCGAATACAGATGAGATGGCCAACTCTCTGACTTAGCCATGTTTTTATCTTGTATTCGACTACAAGATATCTGTATTCGAATACAACTTGCTGCAACGTTAAAAATCATTCAAAAATTTCACTGTGTAGTCGAATACAGATGAGATGGCCAACTCTCTGACTTAGCCAAGTTTTTATCTTGTATTCGACTACAAGATTGCTGTATTCGAATACGATATTAATTTTTGTCAAAAATAAAGATTCTAATATTTTGAAAATATTATTTTGGACTTTTGAAAATATTATTTATGCATATGCAAAGTAATTAAGGTTCTCTTGTATTTGAATTATGACTTGAATTATTTTACCTTTATATAATGTATTTATTTGTAATTTCATCAAGTGGTTTGAAAATGATTTGGAGGAATTCATCTTTTTTGTTGCTGTGGCACCATTGGTTTTTGTGTATAATCAAAAACGTATTTTTACATTCTCCCCCTTTTTGATTATGACAAAACCAGCTGTTGTTGTTGACGACTCCCTCGTAATGTAGGCGTAGTGTACTCCCCCGTAATATATGCAAACATCTATGTCGGAGGAGGAAGGGAATATGTGTGTTGTATACCTACATTGTAAATTTTAATAGAAAACAACAAGCAACAACAAGCAACAACAAGCAACAAAATACACAGATTGCAACAAAATACACAGATTTTCTCCCCCTTTTGACATGATCAAAAAGAAGAATACCAGTAATAAATAAAATAAGGGTTTTAACACAAGAAATATAACATAAACCAAGAAAGATCACATTGAGATAATTAAAGATAAATTGTAAGATCAGATGAAGGCAAACACGTCATAAAGTCACAAAGTCATACAATAATAGTAAAGATAACCGGAAAGTAACGAGTACAAGTAGCAAAATAGAAGAAAAGTCAGCCCTAGTACAAAAAACTAACTAGTCCTAGGAAACGAAAGACAAGTCAGCGACGATCCGGAGGTAGATGGAAGTGATCGAGTTTATCGGCAATGATACACATCTCGTGGACCAAGCTGTCGTGATTGGTAGCGATGGTGGATTCGAGAGCTTGAAAGCGAGCATTGACCGAAGCGGTAAATCCGGAGAAGCAGGTCTGAAGAGAGTCAAGTTTATCCATAATCATGCGATTAGAAACTTGATCATCATCAGATGCAGGATCGTCAGCAGCATCATCTGTAGGAGCACTAGCAGATGCCTGACCGATATCACTCTGATGGATGTATTTTTGCAGCGGTTCACTCCAAACGATTTTCATGCTAGGAAGAACACTCAAATCCAGCAGATTATCCTTAGTGACTGTATACACAACCTCCTCAGAAAAATCTACCCCAAAATGTTCGAGTATGCGAGAAACTTCCTTAGCATAGGGCAATCCAACAGCTTCACGGGAGACAAACATGACTGACTTAACAAAATATGCCCAGTTAAGAGGAAGACCGTCATTCATGAAGTAGAGAATCTGAAGTTCAAACTCAGAGAGTTGAGAATATTTACCGGCCTTAGGAACCAAAATGTAACTCAAGAAGTAATGAAGCAGACGAAAGTCGACAGTTAAGTTTCCAACACTAAATCTTTGTCTTGCAAAGGTGGAGCTAGCCTGAAGTTGCTTGCGTTCTATGGTTTGTTTGTCAAAGCGACACAGAGCCACATAAGCATCATGTTTCGAGATATTATGCCATTTGCATAAATTAGTCGGACTGAGTTTCTGACCGTGATCAGGGATTTTCAAAATGTCACCAATAGTATGAGAATCAAGTTCAATAGTGATTCCTTTGACACGCGAAATCAACATTTTGCCATCCCGACGAAGATTACAATAAAAGACTCGAACCAAATCAGGATATATAGGACCTTTGTAAGCAATAAAGTCCTCAACATGTTGAGCCCTAAGTAAATCAGGAAATTGAAAAGCAGAGAATGAATCTAAAGTACCGAATTTTGGAATGATGAGCCTCTTGTCGGAGTAAAGTGTGCGAAACCGAGTAATTTCTTCGGGAGAATGCAGAAGGCGAGACAAATCAGTAATGCTGGTGCTCTTTGTGCGTCGCTTGGACGGACCCAAGCTTGCATGCTTGGTGCGAGGTCCACGTTTGCGTGCGTTTTCAACAGTGTTGGAGATGCTTGACATGGTTGTTGGGGTTTTAGAGATTGGGATGCGAAACTGAGTTGGGATAGTGAGGTAAACTGGAATTCGCGAAGCTGAATTGGGGGTTAGGGTTCTTGAAATCGCGAATCTGAAGAAAAAGAAGAGGGATTTCGCAATTGATTAAAGGAAATCAAGGGTTGGGAAGGCAAGCTTGAATGAACGAAGCTGTTTATGGAGGTTGATTCGCAGATAGGAAAATGGATTTCGCAGAGAAAATACGAGTTCGCAGAGAGCAAGTTCGAGGGGAAGGAAGGTGTATTCGGCTACCTACTGTCACAGGTTTATATATGACAGAAAATTGCGAAGCTGTATTCGAATACAGGAATATGGTAATCGAATACAGTTTTCCAGAAACATCTGTATTCGAATACAGTTCGATTGTATTCGGCTACGACCTCCAGATTTTGAACCAGTGAGGATTTTATCAGGCAGAACAGAACACAAACTTCATATAATCACATAAATAACATGTAAACATAGTCAACTAGATCTTAATATGTGAAGACAAGAATTATCATATTGATAACATTTTAATTCAAATAGTCAACTAAATTCAAATAACATGTAAGTCAACTAAATTCAAATAACATGTAAGTCAACTAAATTCAAATAACATGTAAGTCAACTAAATTCAAATAACATGTAAGTCAACTAAATTCAAATAACATGTAAGCATGTGAAGACAAGAATTAAGCCATACCTTTGACATGATGATAACATTTTACCTTATGTTTAAAGATCACTTTCACTTAAGATGCCGAGTTCGCGTCGTATTTTGAAAAAGGAGTCTTTAGGAAGTGGTTTAGTGAAGATGTCTGCAAGTTGGTTATGTGTATCCACAAAGGTTACTTCAACATTGCCTTTAAGCACATGATCACGCAAGAAGTGGTGTCGTATATCAATGTGTTTGGTCCGAGAATGCATGATAGGATTCTTTGAGATATTGATTGCACTAGTGTTGTCGCATCGTAGCGGAATGCATCCAAGATCAATTCCATAATCACATAGTTGTTGCTTAAGGAAAAGGATTTGTGCGCAACAACTTCCTGCTGCTATGTACTCGGCTTCAGCAGTACTAAGTGCGACACATGCTTGCTTTTTACAGGACCAAGACATGAGTGCATTGCCCAGTACATGACAAGTGCCGCTTGTACTTTTACGGTCTGTTTTACATCCTGCATAATCTGAATCAGAATATCCAACGAGACTGCATATGCTGCCTTTAGGATACCATAGTCCAACATTGATGGTGCCTTTTAAGTATTTCATGATTCGTTTGACAGCTACAAGATGTGATTCTTTCGGATCTGCTTGAAATCTTGCACATAGACAAACACTAAACATGATATCTGGCCGACTGGCCGTTAGATATAATAAAGAGCCAATCATACCTCGATATTTTGAAATATCTACAGATGCACCAGTTTCATCTTTATCAACATATGTTCCGGAGCCCATGGGAGTTGCACTCTCCTTGCATTTTTCCATGTCAAATCGTTTTAGCAGTTCTTTGCAATATTTTGCTTGATTGATGAAGATGCCATGCTTGAGTTGTTTGATGTGAAGACCAAGAAAATAGTTTAATTTTCCCATCATGGACATTTCAAATTCACCTTGCATCATCAATGAGAATTCTTCACATATTTCATTGTTTGTTGAACCGAATATGATATCGTCAACATAAATTTGGACCAACAAGGTGTGACCATTATTTCGTTTAATAAATAATGTCTTGTCAACCTTCCCTTTTTCAAAACCTCTTTCACACAGGAAGGCACTCAATCTGTCGTACCAAGCTCTTGGTGCTTGTTTTAGACCATAGAGAGCTTTCCTTAGTTTGAATACATGTGTAGGATTCTTGAAGTCTTCAAAGCCGGGTGGCTGCTTGACATATACTTCTTCATTGATGTATCCATTTAGAAATGCGCTTTTCACATCCATCTTCATCTGCCTTTTCATCGAATTTTCCAAGATTATCTTTTCCATTATTTAGCACAAAACACTTGCATCCAAAGATGTGGAAGTGAGAGATGTTGGGCTTTCTACCTTTGTATAGTTCATATGGAGTCTTCTTAAGAATTGGCCGAATGTTTACTCTGTTAGTAACATAGCATGCCGTGTTTACGGCATCTGCCCAAAAATACTTTGGTAGATTTGAATCACTTAACATAGATCTTGCAAGTTCTATCAAGGACCTGTTCTTTCTCTCAACAACCCCATTTTGTTGAGGTGTTCTTGGTGCAGAAAAATTGTGAAAAATTCCATTTTCTTCACAGAATTCTTCAAATAAGGTATTTTGAAATTCTCTACCATGATCACTTCTAATCGATACAATTTTGGATGATTGTTCATTTTGGACTAGCTTTGCATATTTTTTAAAGGCCTTAAAGGCTTCGTTTTTGTTTGATAAAAACAAGGTCCATGTGTACCTTGAAAAGTCATCAACAATAACTAGTCCATATGAATTTCCACCAAGACTTTTAGTTCTTGATAGACCAAACAAATCCATGTGTATTAATTGAAGTGGTCTTGTAGTAGATATAACATTAATAGCTTTAAAAGAAGTTTTCGTTTGTTTACCTTTTTGACATGCGTCACATAATTTATCCTTGACAAATTTCAATTTTGGTAATCCGACAACAAGATCATGTTTGACTAGTTTGTTTAAATGATCCATGTGAATATGAGCAATTCTTTTATGCCATAACCATGCATGATTGTTGTCGCTTACCAAAAGACATTTCATTTTCAAGGATAAATCGTCAAAATTAAGTATAAAAATATTCTTGAAACGTTTACCGATAAATTGGATTTCACTTGTTGCTGCATTTTGAATGATGCATTCTTCTTTGTTGAAGACTATCTTGTGTCCTTTGTCACATAATTGGCTGATGCTTATCAGATTATGCTTTAGGCCTTCAACATAAAGAACATCTTCAATTGTTGGAGAAGGTGCTTTTCCAATTTTTCCAATGCCTAGGATCTTCCCTTTGTTATTATCTCCATATACTACATACCCTTTTGATTCAAGGGTCAATGCTGAAAATTTTGTTATGTCTCCCGTCATGTGTTTGGAGCACCCACTGTCTAAGTACCATAAATTTGAAGTACTTTGTGAGCATCCCTGCAAAATTGAAATCAGATTTTATTAGGTACCCAAAGTGCTTTGGGTCCTTGGGGGTTAGTGCCTTTCTTGACCCATATGCAATGGCCTTTGGGAATGCTAATGTTTCTTATATGACAAGTATTTGGTGTGTGTCCATAGATACCACAATATGAGCAAGTAGGAATTTTACTTGTGTATGTACGACGTTTATTGTTAATAACCTTTTCTTTATGTGAATACTCTTTTTGTACAATTGTCATGTTTCTTAAATTTGTTTGAGTACTTGATTTTACAAAGATGGTCTTACTAGTGCTTGGTTTATCAAATTTAGAACATCCAATACCACTTTTATCATTTGAATATCTTTGCATGTTTAGAACATTTTCTAATCCTATATGTCCTTTTTCATACCTTTCTATTACTCTATTTAGTTGAACAATTTTAAATGAAAGTGAATCACAATTGTTGCATGTAGAATTCTGCTTGGAATTTTCAGCATCTTTTTCCATAAGATTAATTTTTTCTTTAAGACATGAGATTTCTTTCTTTTGAGTTGATACTTGTTTAAGCAAATTTTTACATTCAGCAAGAAGTTCCTTTATTGCATTTTGTGCTTCATTGTATTCTATAACTAATTCATGATTATATAGAGGGTTGTTTGAGTTACTAACCTCTTCGTCATCGGAGTGATGTGACGCCATTAGTGCAACATTTGCGCATTCATCACTTTCAGTTTCTGATGTTGAACTTATGTCGTTATCTTCCCATGCTATATATGCTTTCTTGAAGTCTTTTCTTTTACCGGCATTCTTTTTGATGAGATCTGGACAATCTGCTTTAATATGTCCTTGTTTTCCACATTCGAAGCATGTGAAGTTTTGGTTGGTCGTGCTATCTTTCTTTCTGAAATTTTTCTTCTTGAAGCTTCTGTTATTTTTGAGAAATTTGCCGAATTTCTTGACAAGGAGGTTGATATTTTCGTCGTCATCAGAAATTTCTTCTTTGACTACTTCCTTTGATTCGGTCTTTAGAGCAATATTTTTGCTTTTCTTTTCTTGGGTTTCATTTTGCTCTAATCGTCCAAGTTCTATTTCATGCTCTTGTAGTTTGCCAAATAATGCAGAAAGTGACATTTTGGACAAACTCTTCTTTTCTGATATCGCAGTCACCTTTGGTTGCCATGCCCTCGTTAGTGATCGTAATACTTTCAGATTCAATTCATCGTTGGAGAAGACCTTTCTGAGGGCTGTCAAATGATTTGTCAAGTGGGAGAATCGTTTCTGCATGTCTAGTATGGTTTCTCCAGGCTGCATCCGAAACAATTCATATTCTTGAGAAAGTGTATTTAGTTTGGATCTTTTTACCTCTATGGTGCCTTCATGGGTTACTTCCAACGTGTCCCATATTTCCTTGGCTGTTTTACAGTGAGATATGCGGAAGAATTCGTCCATACCAAGTGCTGATTGTAGAATGTTTTTAGCCTTTTTATCGAATAGCACTTTTCTTTTATCGTCATCGGTCCAAGAATTCTTTATCTTAATTTCTTCTTTGTTGTTGATGACTGTTGTTGGAATGTATGGACCATTTTCGACAGCATCCCATATTTCGTCTCCTTGTGCCTCAAGATATGCTTGCATGCGGATTTTCCAAAAATCGTAATGTTCACCGACGAAACATGGTGGTTTGTTACTGCTGCCACCATCTCTGAAAACTGGTAGTGCGGAAGCCATGAGTTGTTTGATCAAGGAGTAAATTACCTTGAACCCGCTCTGATACCAATTGTAAGAACAGATGTGCACCTAAGAGGGGGGGGTGAATTAGGTGTTTGGTTATTTTGATTGTTTTTAGAATTATAGTGATTGATTTTTGCGCTTATGGATAGTAAAAGATAATGTAAATGGCAGTAATGTAAAGAACACAACAGATTTATCCTGGTTCCCCTAATCACCAAGGGTACGTCCAGTCCTCTTGCTCACCACAAGAGATTTTCTTCACTATCTGTCAGAATATGTACAAGTCCTCACCCTGGGACCTTGGCTACAATCTTCTAACAAACTTTCAAAGATAGAACACTACTATCAAAGATACAGCACTTAAAGAAAGCACAACTTTCTTTTACAAACACTTTGTTGTTTATGATAAGGATATAGGAATAGAATGAAGATAGTATAATTCAAGATTTATTCAAGTACTTTTGAGAACCTTAAGGATATGAAAATGATATGCAAGTACTTGAATTTCTGAAAAAGACTTAGAAAAATTTATAAAATTTAGTTCAAAGTCTTTGAAATTGTGTAATTTGAATTGGTAATTTGAAAATGAAGTTATGACCTATTTATAGTCCTCAAACAACTCTTTAGACTCGTGGCCTTTGGTTCAAGAGGTTTGAGAAAGAATTGTAATGTTTTAAATTGAATTCAAAGCTGAAAAATTGCATTGCTTCCAGTTGTATTCGACTACCATATGTCTGTATTCGAATACAACTTGTTGCAACGTTAAAAATTATTCAAACAGTTCACTATGTAGTCGAAAACAGATGAGATGGCCAACTCTCTGACTTAGCCATGTTTTTATCTTGTATTCGACTACAAGATATCTGTATTCGAATACAACTTGCTGCAACGTTAAAAATCATTCAAAAATTTCACTGTGTAGTCGAATACAGATGAGATGGCCAACTCTCTGACTCAGCCAAGTTTTTATCTTGTATTCGACTACAAGATTGCTGTATTCGAATACGATATTAATTTTTGTCAAAAATAAAGATTCTAATATTTTGAAAATATTATTTTGGACTTTTGAAAATATTATTTATGCATATGCAAAGTAATTAAGGTTCTCTTGTATTTGAATTATGACTTGAATTATTTTACCTTTATATAATGTATTTATTTGTAATTTCATCAAGTGGTTTGAAAATGATTTGGAGGAATTCTTCTTTTTTGTTGCTGTGGCACCATTGGTTTTTGTGTATAATCAAAAACGTATTTTTACCAATCTTGTGCATCCAATAAGTACGTTTGTCTCATTGGTTGGACATTTAGGTCATTTTCGTCCTTCCTATGATTATTCTCATCCAGTTAGGGTTTTTAACCAATCTTGTGAATCCAATAAGTGATTTTGTGTCATTGGTTGAACATTTAGGTCATTTTCGTCCTCCCTAGCCTTATTCTCATCCAATTAGGGTTTTTAACCAATCTTGTGCATTCAATAAGTGATTTTTTGTCATTGGTTGAACATTTAGGTCATTTTCGTCCTCCCTAGGGTTATATTCATCCAATTAGGGTTTTTAACCAATCTTGTGCATCCAATAAGTACGTTTGTGTCATTGGTTGAACATTTAGATCATTTTCTTCCTTCCTAGGCTTATTCTCATCCAATTAGGGTTTTTAACCAATCTTGTGCATCCAATAAGTATGTTTGTGTCATTGGTTGAACATTTTGGTCATTTTCGTCCTCCGTAGGGTTATTCTCATCCAATTAGGGTTTTTAACCAATCTTGTGCATCCAATAAGTACGTTTGTGTCATTGGTTGAACATTTAGGTCATTTTCGACCTTCCTAGGCTTATTCTCATCCAATTAGGGTTTTAAACCAATCTTGTGCATTCAATAAATGATTTTGTGTCATGGGTTGAACATTTATGTCATTTTTGTTCTCCCTAGGGTTATTCTCATCCAATTAGGGTTTTTAACCAATCTTGCGAATCCAATAAGTGAATTTGTGTCATTGGTTGAACAGTTAGGTCATTTTCGTCCTTCCTAGGCTTATTCTCATCCAATTAGGGTTTTTAACCAATCTTGTGCATCCAATAAGTACGTTTTAGTCATTAGTTGAACATTTAGGTCATTTTCATCCTCCCTAGGGTTATTCTCATCCAATTAGGGTTTTTAACCAGTCTTGTGCATCCAATAACTACGTTTGTGTCATTGGTTGAACATTTAGGTTATTTTCGTCCTTCTTAGGCTAATTCTCATCCACTAAGGGTTTTTAACCAATCTTGTGCATCCAATAAGTACGTTTGTGTCATTAGTCAAACATTTAGGTCATTTTCATCCTCCCTAGCCTTATTCTCATCCAATTAAGGTTTTTAACCAATCTTGTGCATTCAATAGGTGATTTTGTGTCATTGGTTGAACATTTCGGTCATTTTCGTCCTCCCTAGGGTTATATTCATCCAATTAGGGTTTTTAACCAATCTTCATCATCCAATAAGTACGTTTGTGTCATTGGTTGAACATTTAGATCATTTCCTTCCTTCCTAGGCTTATTCTCATCCAATTAGGGTTTTTAACCAATCTAGTGCATCCAATAAGTATGTTTGTGTCATTGGTTGGACATTTAGGTCATTTTCGTCCTCCCTAGCCTTATTATCATCCAGTTAAGGTTTTTAACCAATCTTGTGCATTCAATAAGTGATTTTGTGTCATTGGTTGAACATTTTGGTCATTTTCGTCCTCCGTAGGGTTATTCTCATCCAATTAGGGTTTTTAACCAATCTTGTGCATCCAATAAGTACGTTTGTGTCATTGGTTGAACATTTAGGTCATTTTCGACCTTCCTAGGCTTATTCTCATCCAATTAGGGTTTTTAACCAATCTTGTGCATTCAATAAGTGATTTTGTGTCATTGGTTGAACATTTAGGTCATTTTCGTTCTCCCTAGGGTTATTCTCATCCAATTAGGGTTTTTAACCAATCTTGTGAATCCAATAAGTGATTTTGTGTCATTGGTTGAACATTTAAGTCATTTTCGTCCTCCCTATCCTTATTCTCATCCAATTAGGGTTTTTAACCAATCTTGTGCATTCAATAAGTGATTTTGTGTCATTGGTTGAACATTT
>JBBPBP010000172.1:656326-751500 GCA_037974735.1 Cicer chorassanicum
TCCAATAAGTACGTTTGTGTCATTGGTGGAACATTTAGGTTATTTTCGTCCTTCTTAGGCTAATTCTCATCCAATAAGGGTTTTTAACCAATCTTGTGCATCCAATAAGTACGTTTGTGTCATTAGTCGAACATTTAGGTCATTTTCGTCCTCCCTGGCCTTATTCTCATTGAATTAGGGTTTTTAACCAATCTTGTGCATTCAATAGGTGATTTTGTGTCATTTGTTGAACATTTAGGTCATTTTCGTCCTCCCTAGGGTTATATTCATCCAATTAGAGTTTTTAACCAATCTTGAGCATCCAATAAGTACGTTTGTGTCATTGGTTGAACATTTAGATCATTTTCTTCCTTCCTAGGCTTATTCTCATCTAATTAGGGTTTTTAACCAATCTTGTGCATCCAATAAGTATGTTTGTGTCATTGGTTGAACATTTAGGTCATTTTCGTCCTCCCTAGCCTTATTATCATCCAGTTAGGGTTTTTAACAATTCTTGTGCATCCAATAAGTGATTTTGTGTCTTTGGTTGAACATTTAGGTCATTTTCGTCCTCCCTAGGGTTATTCTCAACCAATTAGGGTGTTTAACCAATCTTGTGCATCCAATAACTACGTTTGTGTCATTGGTTGAACATTTAGGTCATTTTCGTCCTTCCTAGGCTAATTCTCATCCAATTAGGGTTTTTAACCAATCATGTGCATCCAATAAGTACGTTTGTGTCATTGGTCGATTATTTAGGTCATTTTCGTCCTCCCTAGCCTTATTCTCATCCAATTAGGGTTTTTAACCAATCTTGTGCATCCAATAAGTACGTTTATGTCATTGGTCGAACATTTAGGTCACTTTCGTCCTCCCTAGCCTTATTCTCATCCAATTAGGGTTTTTAACCAATCTTGTGCATTCAATAAGTGATTTTGTGTCATTGGTTGAACATTTAGGTCATTTTCGTCCTCCCTAGGGTTATTCTCATCCAATTAGGGTTTTTAACCAATCTTGTGCATCCAATAACTACGTTTGTGTCATTGGTTGAACATTTAGGTCATTTTCGTCCTTCCTAGGCTAATTCTCATCCAATTAGGGTTTTTAACCAATCATGTGCATCCAATAAGTACGTTTGTGTCATTGGTCGAACATTTAGGTCATTTTCGTCCTCCCTAGCCTTATTCTCATCCAATTAGGGTTTTTAACCAATCTTGTGCATCCAATAAGTACGTTTGTGTCATTGGTCGAACATTTAGGTCGTTTTCGTCCTCCCTAGCCTTATTCTCATCCAATTAGGGTTTTTAACCAATCTTGTGCATCCAATAAGTGATTTTGTGTCATTGGTTGAACATTTACGTCATTTTCGTCCTCCCTAGGGTTATTCTCATCCAATTAGGGTGTTTAACCAATCTTGTGCATCCAATAACTACGTTTGTGTCATTGGTTGAACATTTAGGTCATTTTCGTCCTTCCTAGGCTAATTCTCATCCAATTAGGGTTTTTAACCAATCATGTGCATCCAATAAGTACGTTTTTGTCATTGGTCGATTATTTAGGTCATTTTCGTCCTCCCTAGCCTTATTCTCATCCAATTAGGGTTTTTAACCAATCTTGTGCATCCAATAGGTACGTTTGTGTCATTGGTCGAACATTTAGGTCATTTTCGTCCTCCTTAGCCTTATTCTCATCCAATTAGGGTTTTTAACCAATCTTGTGCATTCAATAAGTGATTTTGTGTCATTGGTTGAACATTTTGGTCATTTTCGTCCTCCGTAGGGTTATTCTCATCAAATTAAGGTTTTTAACCAATCTTGTGCATCCAATAAGTACGTTTGTGTCATTGGTGGAACATTTAGGTTATTTTCGTCCTTCTTAGGCTAATTCTTATCCAATTAGGGTTTTTAACCAATCTTGTGCATCCAATAAGTACGTTTGTGTCATTAGTCGAACATTTAGGTCATTTTCGTCCTCCCTAGCCTTATTCTCATCCAATTAGGGTTTTTAACCAATCTTGTGCATTCAATAGGTGATTTTGTGTCATTGGTTGAACATTTAGGTCATTTTCGTCCTCCCTAGGGTTATATTCATCCAATTAGAGTTTTTAACCAATCTTGAGCATCCAATAAGTACGTTTGTGTCATTGGTTGAGCATTTAGATCATTTTCTTCCTTCCTAGGCTTATTCTCATCTAATTAGGGTTTTTAACCAATCTTGTGCATCCAATAA
Source organism: Cicer chorassanicum (assembly GCA_037974735.1). Taxonomy (NCBI): domain Eukaryota; kingdom Viridiplantae; phylum Streptophyta; class Magnoliopsida; order Fabales; family Fabaceae; genus Cicer; species Cicer chorassanicum. Next base: position 658,535 of record JBBPBP010000172.1, read on the forward strand.
GTATGTTTGTGTCATTGGTTGAACATTTAGGTCATTTTCGTCCTCCCTAGCCTTATTATCATCCAGTTAGGGTTTTTAACCATTCTGCTGCATCCAATAAGTGATTTTGTGTCATTGGTTGAACATTTAGGTCATTTTCGTCCTCCCTAGGGTTATTCTCATCCAATTAGGGTGTTTAACCAATCTTGTGCATCCAATAACTACGTTTGTGTCATTGGTTGAACATTTAGGTAATTTTCGTCCTTCCTAGGCTAATTCTCATCCAATTAGGGTTTTTAACCAATCATGTGCATCCAATAAGTACGTTTGTGTCATTGGTCGATTATTTAGGTCATTTTCGTCCTCCCTAGCCTTATTCTCATCCAATTAGGGTTTTTAACCAATCTTGTGCATCCAATAAGTACGTTTATGTCATTGGTCGAACATTTAGGTCACTTTCGTCCTCCCTAGCCTTATTCTCATCCAATTAGGGTTTTTAACCAATCTTGTGCATTCAATAAGTGATTTTGTGTCATTGGTTGAACATTTAGGTCATTTTCGTCCTCCCTAGGGTTATTCTCATCCAATTAGGGTTTTTAACCAATCTTGTGCATCCAATAACTACGTTTGTGTCATTGGTTGAACATTTAGGTCATTTTCGTCCTTCCTAGGCTAATTCTCATCCAATTAGGGTTTTTAACCAATCATGTGCATCCAATAAGTACGTTTGTGTCATTGGTCGATTATTTAGGTCATTTTCGTCCTCCCTAGCCTTATTCTCATCCAATTAGGGTTTTTAACCAATCTTGTGCATCCAATAAGTACGTTTGTGTCATTGGTCGAACATTTAGGTCACTTTCGTCCTCCCTAGCCTTATTCTCATCCAATTAGGGTTTTTAACCAATCTTGTGCATTCAATAAGTGATTTTGTGTCATTGGTTGAACATTTAGGTCATTTTCGTCCTCCCTAGGGTTATTCTCATCCAATTAGGGTTTCTAACCAATCTTGTGCATCCAATAACTACGTTTCTGTCATTGGTTGAACATTTAGGTTATTTTCGTCCTTCCTAGGCTAATTCTCATCCAATAAGGGTTTTTAACCAATCTTGTGCATCCAATAAGTACATTTGTGTCATTGGTCGAACATTTAGGTCATTTTCGTCCTCCCTAGCCTTATTCTCATCCAATTAGGGTTTTTAACCAATCTTGTGCAGCCAATAAGTGATTTTGTGTCATTGGTTGAATATTTAGGTTATTTTTGTCCTCCCTAGCCTTATTCTCATCCAATTAGGGTTTTTAACCAATCTTGTGCATTCAATAAGTGATTTTGTGTCATTGGTTGAACATTTAGGTCATTTTCGTCCTCCCTAGGGTTATATTCATCCAATTAGGGTTTTTAACCAATCTTGTGCATCCAATAAGTACGTTTGTGTCATTGGTTGAACATTTAGGTCATTTTCTTCCTTCCTAGGCTTATTCTCATCCAATTAGGGTTTTTAACCAATCTTGTGCATCCAATAAGTATGTTTGTGTCATTGGTTGAACATTTAGGTCATTTTCGTCCTCCCTAGCCTTATTATCATCCAGTTAAGGTTTTTAACCATTCTTGTGCATCCAATAAGTGATTTTGTGTCATTGGTTGAACATTTAGGTCATTTTCGTCCTCCCTAAGGTTATTCTCATCCAATTAGGGTTTTAAACCAATCTTGTGCATCCAATAAGTAAGTTTGTGTCATTGGTTGAACATTTAGGTCATTTTCGTCCTTCCTAGGCTTATTCTCATCCAATTAGGGTTTTTAACCAATCTTGTGCATCCAATAAGTGATTTTGTGTCATTGGTTGAACATTTAGGTCATTTTCGTCCTCCCTAGCCTTATTCTCATCCAATTAGGGTTTTTAACCAATCTTGTGCATCCAATAAGTGATTTTGTGTCATTGGTTAAACATTTCCGTCATTTTCGTCCTCCCTAGGGTTATTCTCATCCAACTAGGGTTTTTAACCAATCTTGTGCATCCAATAAGTACGTTTGTGTCATTTGTTGAACATTTTGGTCATTTTCGTCCTCCCTAGGCTTATTCTCATCCATTTCGGGTTTTTAACGAATCTTGTGCATCCAATAAGTACGTTTGTGTCATTGGTTGAACATTTAGGTCATTTTCGACCTTCCTAGGCTTATTCTCATCCAATTAGGGTTTTTAACCAATCTTGTGCATTCAATAAGTGATTTTGTGTCATTGGTTGAACATTTAGGTCATTTTCGTCCTCCCTAGCCTTATTCTCATCCAATTAGGGTTTTTAACCAATCTTGTGCATCCAATAAGTGATTTTGTGTCATTGGTTGAACATTTACGTCATTTTCGTCCTCCCTAGGGTTATTCTCATCCAATTAGGGTGTTTAACCAATCTTGTGCATCCAATAACTACGTTTGTGTCATTGGTTGAACATTTAGGTCTTTTTCGTCCTTCCTAGGCTAATTCTCATCCAATTAGGGTTTTTAACCAATCTTGTGCATCCAATAAGTGATTTTGTGTCATTGGTTGAACATTTAGGTCATTTTCGTCCTCTTTAGCCTTATTCTCATCCAATTAGGGTTTTTAGCCAATCTTGTGCATCCAATAAGTAAGTTTGTGTCATTGGTTGAACATTTAGGTCATTGTCATCCTTCCTAGGCTTATTCTCATCCAATTAGGGTTTTTAACCAATCTTGTGCATCCAATAAGTAAGTTTGTGTCATTGGTTGAACATTTAGGTCATTTTCATCCTTCCTAGCCTTATTCTCATCCAATTAGGGTTTTTAACCAATCTTGTGCATTCAATAAGTGATTTTGTGTCATTGGTTGAACATTTTGGTCATTTTCGTCCTCCGTAGGGTTATTCTCATCAAATTAAGGTTTTTAACCAATCTTGTGCATCCAATAAGTACGTTTGTGTCATTGGTGGAACATTTAGGTTATTTTCGTCCTTCTTAGGCTAATTCTTATCCAATTATGGTTTTTAACCAATCTTGTGCATCCAATAAGTACGTTTGTGTCATTAGTCGAACATTTAGGTCATTTTCGTCCTCCCTAGCCTTATTCTCATCCAATTAGGGTTTTTAACCAATCTTGTGCATTCAATAGGTGATTTTGTGTCATTGGTTGAACATTTAGGTCATTTTCGTCCTCCCTAGGGTTATATTCATCCAATTAGAGTTTTTAACCAATCTTGAGCATCCAATAAGTACGTTTGTGTCATTGGTTGAACATTTAGATCATTTTCTTCCTTCCTAGGCTTATTCTCATCTAATTAGGGTTTTTAACCAATCTTGTGCATCCAATAAGTATGTTTGTGTCATTGGTTGAACATTTAGGTCATTTTCGTCCTCCCTAGCCTTATTATCATCCAGTTAGGGTTTTTAACAATTCTTGTGCATCCAATAAGTGATTTTGTGTCTTTGGTTGAACATTTAGGTCATTTTCGTCCTCCCTAGGGTTATTCTCAACCAATTAGGGTGTTTAACCAATCTTGTGCATCCAATAACTACGTTTGTGTCATTGGTTGAACATTTAGGTCATTTTCGTCCTTCCTAGGCTAATTCTCATCCAATTAGGGTTTTTAACCAATCATGTGCATCCAATAAGTACGTTTGTGTCATTGGTCGATTATTTAGGTCATTTTCGTCCTCCCTAGCCTTATTCTCATCCAATTAGGGTTTTTAACCAATCTTGTGCATCCAATAAGTACGTTTGTGTCATTGGTCGAACATTTAGGTCACTTTCGTCCTCCCTAGCCTTATTCTCATCCAATTAGGGTTTTTAACCAATCTTGTGCATTCAATAAGTGATTTTGTGTCATTGGTTGAACATTTAGGTCATTTTCGTCCTCCCTAGGGTTATTCTCATCCAATTAGGGTGTTTAACCAATCTTGTGCATCCAATAACTACGTTTGTGTCATTGGTTGAACATTTAGGTCATTTTCGTCCTTCCTAGGCTAATTCTCATCCAATTAGGGTTTTTAACCAATCATGTGCATCCAATAAGTACGTTTGTGTCATTGGTCGAACATTTAGGTCATTTTCGTCCTCCCTAGCCTTATTCTCATCCAATTAGGGTTTTTAACCAATCTTGTGCATCCAATAAGTACGTTTGTGTCATTGGTTGAACATTTAGGTCATTTTCGTCCTCCCTAGGGTTATTCTCATCCAATTAGGGTTTTTAACCAATCTTGTGCATCCAATAAGTACGTTTGTGTCATTGGTTGAACATTTAGGTCATTTTCGACCTTCCTAGGCTTATTCTCATCCAATTAGGGTTTTTAACCAATCTTGTGCATTCAATAAGTGATTTTGTGTCATTGGTTGAACATTTTGGTCATTTTCGTCCTCCGTAGGGTTATTCTCATCAAATTAAGGTTTTTAACCAATCTTGTGCATCCAATAAGTACGTTTGTGTCATTGGTGGAACATTTAGGTTATTTTCGTCCTTCTTAGGCTAATTCTTATCCAATTAGGGTTTTTAACCAATCTTGTGCATCCAATAAGTACGTTTGTGTCATTAGTCGAACATTTAGGTCATTTTCGTCCTCCCTAGCCTTATTCTCATCCAATTAGGGTTTTTAACCAATCTTGTGCATTCAATAGGTGATTTTGTGTCATTGGTTGAACATTTAGGTCATTTTCGTCCTCCCTAGGGTTATATTCATCCAATTAGAGTTTTTAACCAATCTTGAGCATCCAATAAGTACGTTTGTGTCATTGGTTGAACATTTAGATCATTTTCTTCCTTCCTAGGCTTATTCTCATCTAATTAGGGTTTTTAACCAATCTTGTGCATCCAATAAGTATGTTTGTGTCATTGGTTGAACATTTAGGTCATGTTCGTCCTCCCTAGCCTTATTACCATCCAGTTAGGGTTTTTAACCATTCTGCTGCATCCAATAAGTGATTTTGTGTCATTGGTTGAACATTTAGGTCATTTTCGTCCTCCCTAGGGTTATTCTCATCCAATTAGGGTGTTTAACCAATCTTGTGCATCCAATAACTACGTTTGTGTCATTGGTTGAACATTTAGGTCATTTTCGTCCTTCCTAGGCTAATTCTCATCCAATTAGGGTTTTTAACCAATCATGTGCATCCAATAAGTACGTTTGTGTCATTGGTCGATTATTTAGGTCATTTTCGTCCTCCCTAGCCTTATTCTCATCCAATTAGGGTTTTTAACCCATCTTGTGCATCCAATAAGTACGTTTGTGTCATTGGTCGAACATTTAGGTCACTTTCGTCCTCCCTAGCCTTATTCTCATCCAATTAGGGTTTTTAACCAATCTTGTGCATTCAATAAGTGATTTTGTGTCATTGGTTGAACATTTAGGTCATTTTCGTCCTCCCTAGGGTTATTCTCATCCAATTAGGGTTTTTAACCAATCTTCTGCATCCAATAAGTAAGTTTGTGTCATTGGTTGAACATTTAGGTCATTTTCGTCCTTCCTAGGTTTATTCTCATCCAATTAGGGTTTTTAACCAATCTTGTGCATCCAATAAGTGATTTTGTGTCATTGGTTGAACATTTAGGTCATTTTCGTCCTCCCTAGCCTTATTCTCATCCAATTAGGGTTTTTAACCAATCTTGTGCATTCAATAAGTGATTCTGTGTCATTGGTTGAACATTTTGGTCATTTTCGTCCTTCCTATGATTATTCTCATCCAGTTAGGGTTTTTAACCAACCTTGTGCATCCAATAATTAATTTTGTGTCATTAGTTGAACATTTAGGTCATTTTCGTCCTTCCTAGCCTTATTCTCATCCAATTAGGGTTTTTAACCAATCTTGTGCATTCAATAAGTGATTCTGTGTCATTGGTTGAACATTTTGGTCATTTTCGTCCTCCGTAGGGTTATTCTCATCCAATTAGGGTTTTTAACCAATCTTGTGCATCCAATAAGTACGTTTGTGTCATTGGTTGAACATTTAGGTCATTTTCGACCTTCCTAGGCTTATTCTCATCCAATTAGGGTTTTTAACCAATCTTGTGCATTCAATAAGTGATTTTGTGTCATTGGTTGAACATTTTGTTCATTTTCTTTCTCCGTAGGGTTATTCTCATCCAATTAGGGTTTTTAACCAATCTTGTGCATCCAATAAGTACGTTTGTGTCATTGGTTGAACATTTAGGTTATTTTCGTCCTTCTTAGGCTAATTCTCATCCAATAAGGGTTTTTATCCAATCTTGTGCATCCAATAAGTACGTTTGTGTCATTAGTCGAACATTTAGGTCATTTTCGTCCTCCCTAGCCTTATTCTCATCCAATTAGGGTTTTTAACCAATCTTGTGCATCCAATAAGTGATTTTGTGTCATTGGTTGAACATTTAGGTCATTTTCGTCCTCCCTAGCCTTATTCTCATCCAATTAGGGTTTTTAACCAATCTTGTGCATCCAATAAGTGATTTTGTGTCATTGGTTAAACATTTCCGTCATTTTCGTCCTCCCTAGGGTTATTCTCATCCAACTAGGGTTTTTAACCAATCTTGTGCATCCAATAAGTACGTTTGTGTCATTTGTTGAACATTTTGGTCATTTTCGTCCTCCCTAGGCTTATTCTCATCCATTTCGGGTTTTTAACGAATCTTGTGCATCCAATAAGTACGTTTGTGTCATTGGTTGAACATTTAGGTCATTTTCGACCTTCCTAGGCTTATTCTCATCCAATTAGGGTTTTTAACCAATCTTGTGCATTCAATAAGTGATTTTGTGTCATTGGTTGAACATTTTGGTCATTTTCGTCCTCCGTAGGGTTATTCTCATCAAATTAAGGTTTTTAACCAATCTTGTGCATCCAATAAGTACGTTTGTGTCATTGGTGGAACATTTAGGTTATTTTCGTCCTTCTTAGGCTAATTCTTATCCAATTAGGGTTTTTAACCAATCTTGTGCATCCAATAAGTACGTTTGTGTCATTAGTCGAACATTTAGGTCATTTTCGTCCTCCCTAGCCTTATTCTCATCCAATTAGGGTTTTTAACCAATCTTGTGCATTCAATAGGTGATTTTGTGTCATTGGTTGAACATTTAGGTCATTTTCGTCCTCCCTAGGGTTATATTCATCCAATTAGAGTTTTTAACCAATCTTGAGCATCCAATAAGTACGTTTGTGTCATTGGTTGAACATTTAGATCATTTTCTTCCTTCCTAGGCTTATTCTCATCTAATTAGGGTTTTTAACCAATCTTGTGCATCCAATAAGTATGTTTGTGTCATTGGTTGAACATTTAGGTCATGTTCGTCCTCCCTAGCCTTATTACCATCCAGTTAGGGTTTTTAACCATTCTGCTGCATCCAATAAGTGATTTTGTGTCATTGGTTGAACATTTAGGTCATTTTCGTCCTCCCTAGGGTTATTCTCATCCAATTAGGGTGTTTAACCAATCTTGTGCATCCAATAACTACGTTTGTGTCATTGGTTGAACATTTAGGTCATTTTCGTCCTTCCTAGGCTAATTCTCATCCAATTAGGGTTTTTAACCAATCATGTGCATCCAATAAGTACGTTTGTGTCATTGGTCGATTATTTAGGTCATTTTCATCCTCCCTAGCCTTATTCTCATCCAATTAGGGTTTTTAACCAATCTTGTGCATCCAATAAGTACGTTTATGTCATTGGTCGAACATTTAGGTCACTTTCGTCCTCCCTAGCCTTATTCTCATCCAATTAGGGTTTTTAACCAATCTTGTGCATTCAATAAGTGATTTTGTGTCATTGGTTGAACATTTAGGTCATTTTCGTCCTCCCTAGGGTTATTCTCATCCAATTAGGGTGTTTAACCAATCTTGTGCATCCAATAACTACGTTTGTGTCATTGGTTGAACATTTAGGTCATTTTCGTCCTTCCTAGGCTAATTCTCATCCAATTAGGGTTTTTAACCAATCATGTGCATCCAATAAGTACGTTTGTGTCATTGGTCGAACATTTAGGTCATTTTCGTCCTCCCTAGCCTTATTCTCATCCAATTAGGGTTTTTAACCAATCTTGTGCATCCAATAAGTACGTTTGTGTCATTGGTTGAACATTTAGGTCATTTTCGTCCTCCCTAGGGTTATTCTCATCCAATTAGGGTTTTTAACCAATCTTGTGCATCCAATAAGTAAGTTTGTGTCATTGGTTGAACATTTAGGTCATTTTCGTCCTTCCTAGGCTTCTTCTCATCCCATTAGGTTTTTTAACCAATGTTGTGCATCCAATAAGTGATTTTGTGTCATTGGTTGAACATTTAGGTAATTTTCCTCCTCCCTAGGCTTATTCTCATCCATTTAGGGTTTTTAACCAATCTTGTGCATCCAATAAGTGATTTTGTGTCATTGGTTGAACATTTAGGTCATTTTCGTCCTCCCTAGGTTTATTCTCATCCAATTAGGGTTTTTAACCAATCTTGTGCATCCAATAAGTACGTTTGTGTCATTGGTTGAACATTTAGGTCATTTTCGACCTTCCTAGGCTTATTCTCATCCAATTAGGGTTTTTAACCAATCTTGTGCATCCAATAAGTAAGTTTGTGTCATTGGTTGAACATTTAGGTCATTTTCGTCCTTCCTAGGCTTATTCTCATCCAATTAGGGTTTTTAACCAATCTTGTGCATCCAATAAGTGATTTTGTGTCATTGGTTGAACATTTAGGTCATTTTCGTCCTCCCTAGCCTTATTCTCATCCAATTAGGGTTTTTAACCAATCTTGTGCATCCAATAAGTGATTTTTTGTCATTGGTTGAACATTTACGTCATTTTTGTCCTCCCTAGGGTTATTCTCATCCAACTAGGGTTTTTAACAAATCTTGTGCATCCAATAAGTACGTTTGTGTCATTGGTTGAACATTTTGGTCATTTTCGTCCTTCCTATGATTATTCTCATCCAGTTAGGGTTTTTAACCAATCTTGTGCATCCAATAATTAATTTTGTGTCATTAGTTGAACATTTAGGTCATTTTCGTCCTTCCTAGCCTTATTCTCATCTAATTAGGGTTTTTAACCAATCTTGTGCATTCAATAAGTGATTCTGTGTCATTGGTTGAACATTTTGGTCATTTTCGTCCTCCGTAGGGTTATTCTCATCCAATTAGGGTTTTTAACCAATCTTGTGCATCCAATAAGTACGTTTGTGTCATTGGTGGAACATTTAGGTTATTTTCGTCCTTCTTAGGCTAATTCTCATCCAATAAGGGTTTTTAACCAATCTTGTGCATCCAATAAGTACGTTTGTGTCATTAGTCGAACATTTAGGTCATTTTTGTCCTCCCTTGCCTTATTCTCATCCAGTTAGGGTTTTTAACCAATCTTGTGCATTCAATAAGTGATTTTGTGTCATTGGTTGAACATTAAGGTCATTTTCGTTCTCCCTAGGGTTATTCTCATCCAATTAGGAATTTTAACCAATCTTGTGAATCCAATAAGTGATTTTGTGTCATTGGTTGAACATTTAGGTCATTTTCGTCCTCCCTATGATTATTCTCATCCAGTTAGGGTTTTTAACCAATCTTGTGCATCCAATAATTAATTTTGTGTCATTAGTTGAACATTTAGGTCATTTTCGTCCTTCCTAGCCTTATTCTCATCTAATTAGGGTTTTTAACCAATCTTGTGCATTCAATAAGTGATTATGTGTCATTGGTTGAACATTTTGGTCATTTTCGTCCTCCGTAGGGTTATTCTCATCCAATTAGGGTTTTTAACCAATCTTGTGCATCCAATAAGTACGTTTGTGTCATTGGTGGAACATTTAGGTTATTTTCGTCCTTCTTTGGCTAATTCTCATCCAATAAGGGTTTTTAACCAATCTTGTGCATTCAATAAGTGATTTTGTGTCATTGGTTGAACATTTAGGTCATTTTCGTTCTCCCTAGGGTTATTCTCATCCAATTAGGGTTTTTAACCAATCTTGTGAATCCAATAAGTGATTTTGTGTCATTGGTTGAACATTTAGGTCATTTTCGTCCTCCCTAGCCTTATTCTCATCCAATTAGGGTTTTTAACAAATCTTGTGCATTCAATAAGTGATTTTGTGTCATTGGTTGAACATTTTGGTCATTTTCGTCCTCCGTAGGGTTATTCTCATCAAATTAAGGTTTTTAACCAATCTTGTGCATCCAATAAGTACGTTTGTGTCATTGGTGGAACATTTAGGTTATTTTCGTCCTTCTTAGGCTAATTCTCATCCAATAAGGGTTTTTAACCAATCTTGTGCATTCAATAAGTGATTTTGTGTCATTGGTTGAACATTTAGGTCATTTTCGTTCTCCCTAGGGTTATTCTCATCCAATTAGGGTTTTTAACCAATCTTGTGAATCCAATAAGTGATTTTGTGTCATTGGTTGAACATTTAGGTCATTTTCGTCCTCCCTAGCCTTATTCTCATCCAATTAGGGTTTTGAACAAATCTTGTGCATTCAATAAGTGATTTTGTGTCATTGGTTGAACATTTTGGTCATTTTCGTCCTCCGTAGGGTTATTCTCATCAAATTAAGGTTTTTAACCAATCTTGTGCATCCAATAAGTACGTTTGTGTCATTGGTGGAACATTTAGGTTATTTTCGTCCTTCTTAGGCTAATTCTCATCCAATAAGGGTTTTTAACCAATCTTGTGCATCCAATAAGTACGTTTGTGTCATTAGTCGAACATTTAGGTCATTTTCGTCCTCCCTAGCCTTATTCTCATCCAATTAGGGTTTTTAACCAATCTTGTGCATTCAATAGGTGATTTTGTGTCATTGGTTGAACATTTAGGTCATTTTCGTCCTCCCTAGGGTTATATTCATCCAATTAGAGTTTTTAACCAATATTGAGCATCCAATAAGTACGTTTGTGTTATTGGTTGAACATTTAGATCATTTTCTTCCTTCCTAGGCTTATTCTCATCTAATTAGGGTTTTTAACCAATCTTGTGCATCCAATAAGTATGTTTGTGTCATTGGTTGAACATTTAGGTCATTTTCGTCCTCCCTAGCCTTATTATCATCCAGTTAGGGTTTTTAACCATTCTTGTGCATCCAATAAGTGATTTTGTGTCATTGGTTGAACATTTAGGTCATTTTCGTCCTCCCTAGGGTTATTCTCATCCAATTAGGGTGTTTAACCAATCTTGTGCATCCAATAACTACGTTTGTGTCATTGGTTGAACATTTAGGTCATTTTCGTCCTTCCTAGGCTAATTCTCATCCAATTAGGGTTTTTAACCAATCTTGTGCATCCAATAAGTGATTTTGTGTCATTGGTTGAACATTTAGGTCATTTTCGTCCTCCCTCGCCTTATTCTCATCCAATTAGGGTTTTTAACCAATCTTGTGCATCCAATAAGTAAGTTTGTGTCATTGGTTGAACATTTAGGTCATTTTCGTCCTTCCTAGGCTTATTCTCATCCAATTAGGGTTTTTAACCAATCTTGTGCATCCAATAAGTGATTTTGTGTCATTGGTTGAACATTTAGGTCATTTTCGCCCTCCCTAGGGTTATTCTCATCCAATTAGGGTTTTTAACCAATCTTGTGCATCCAATAACTATGTTTGTGTCATTGGTTGAACATTTAGGTCATTTTCGTCCTCCCTAGCCTTATTCTCATCCAATTAGGGTTTTTAACCAATCTTGTGCATCCAATAAGTGATTTTGTGTCATTGGTTGAACATTTAGGTCATTTTCGTCCTCCCTAGCCTTATTCTCATCCAATTAGGGTTTTTAACCAATCTTGTGCATTCAATAAGTGATTCTGTGTCATTGGTTGAACATTTTGGTCATTTTCGTCCTTCCTATGATTATTCTCATCTAGTTAGGATTTTTAACCAACCTTGTGCATCCAATAATTAATTTTGTGTCATTAGTTGAACATTTAGGTCATTTTCGTCCTTCCTAGCCTTATTCTCATCCAATTAGGGTTTTTAACCAATCTTGTGCATTCAATAAGTGATTCTGTGTCATTGGTTGAACATTTTGGTCATTTTCGTCCTCCGTAGGGTTATTCTCATCCAATTAGGGTTTTTAACCAATCTTGTGCATCCAATAAGTACGTTTGTGTCATTGGTTGAACATTTAGGTCATTTTCGTCCTTCCTAGGCTTATTCTCATCCAATTAGGGTTTTTAACCAATCTTGTGCATTCAATAAGTGATTTTGTGTCATTGGTTGAACATTTAGGTCATTTTCGTTCTCCCTAGGGTTATTCTCATCCAATTATGGTTTTTAACCAATCTTGTGAATCCAATAAGTGATTTTGTGTCATTGGTTGAACATTTAGGTCATTTTCGTCCTCCCTAGCCTTATTCTCATCCAATTAGGGTTTTTAACCAATCTTGTGCATTCAATAAGTGATTCTGTGTCATTGGTTGAACATTTTGGTCATTTTCGTCCTCCGTAGGGTTATTCTCATCCAATTAGGGTTTTTAACCAATCTTGTGCATCCAATAAGTACGTTTGTGTCATTGGTTGAACATTTAGGTCATTTTCGACCTTCCTAGGCTTATTCTCATCCAATTAGGGTTTTTAACGAATCTTGTGCATTCAATAAGTGATTTGGTGTCATTGGTTGAATATTTAGGTCATTTTCGTTCTCTCTAGGGTTATTCTCATCCAATTAGGGTTTTTAACCAATCTTGTGAATCCAATAAGTGATTTTGTGTCATTGGTTGAACATTTAGGTCATTTTCGTCCTCCCTAGCCTTATTCTCATCCAATTAGGGTTTTTAACCAATCTTGTGCATTCAATAAGTCATTGGTTGAACATTTAGGTCATATTCGTCCTCCCTAGCCTTCTTCTCATCCAATTAGGGTTTTTAGCCAATCTTGTGCATCCAATAAGTAAGTTTGTGTCATTGGTTGAACATTTAGGTCATTTTCGTCCTTCCTAGGCTTATTCTCATCCAATTAGGGTTTTTAACCAATCTTGTGCAGTCAATAAGTGATTTTGTGTCATTGGTTGAACATTTAGGTCATTTTCGTCCTTCCTAGGTTTATTCTCATCCAATTAGGGTTTTTAACCAATCTTGTGCATCCAATAAGTGATTTTGTGTCATTGGTTGAACATTTAGGTCATTTTCGTCCTCCCTAGCCTTATTCTCATCCAATTAGGGTTTTTAACCAATCTTGTGCATTCAATAAGTCATTGGTTGAACATTTAGGTCATATTCGTCCTCCCTAGCCTTCTTCTCATCCAATTAGGGTTTTTAGCCAATCTTGTGCATCCAATAAGTAAGTTTGTGTCATTGGTTGAACATTTAGGTCATTTTCGTCCTTCCTAGGCTTATTCTCATCCAATTAGGGTTTTTAACCAATCTTGTGCATCCAATAAGTGATTTTGTGTCATTGGTTGAACATTTAGGTCATTTTCGTCCTTCCTAGGTTTATTCTCATCCAATTAGGGTTTTTAACCAATCTTGTGCATCCAATAAGTGATTTTGTGTCATTGGTTGAACATTTAGGTTATTTTCGTCCTCCCTAGCCTTATTCTTATCCAATTAGGGTTTTTAACCAATCTTGTGCATTCAATAAGTGATTCTGTGTCATTGGTTGAACATTTTGGTCATTTTCGTCCTTCCTATGATTATTCTCATCCAGTTAGGGTTTTTAACCAACCTTGTGCATCCAATAATTAATTTTGTGTCATTAGTTGAACATTTAGGTCATTTTCGTCCTTCCTAGCCTTATTCTCATCCAATTAGGGTTTTTAACCAATCTTGTGCATTCAATAAGTGATTCTGTGTCATTGGTTGAACATTTTGGTCATTTTCGTCCTCCGTAGGGTTATTCTCATCCAATTAGGGTTTTTAACCAATCTTGTGCATCCAATAAGTACGTTTGTGTCATTGGTTGAACATTTAGGTCATTTTCGTCCTTCCTAGGCTTATTCTCATCCAATTAGGGTTTTTAACCAATCTTGTGCATTCAATAAGTGATTTTGTGTCATTGGTTGAACATTTTGGTCATTTTCGTCCTCCGTAGGGTTATTCTCATCAAATTAAGGTTTTTAACCAATCTTGTGCATCCAATAAGTACGTTTGTGTCATTGGTGGAACATTTAGGTTATTTTCGTCCTTCTTAGGCTAATTCTTATCCAATTAGGGTTTTTAACCAATCTTGTGCATCCAATAAGTACGTTTGTGTCATTAGTCGAACATTTAGGTCATTTTCGTCCTCCCTAGCCTTATTCTCATCCAATTAGGGTTTTTAACCAATCTTGTGCATTCAATAGGTGATTTTGTGTCATTGGTTGAACATTTAGGTCATTTTCGTCCTCCCTAGGGTTATATTCATCCAATTAGAGTTTTTAACCAATCTTGAGCATCCAATAAGTACGTTTGTGTCATTGGTTGAACATTTAGATCATTTTCTTCCTTCCTAGGCTTATTCTCATCTAATTAGGGTTTTTAACCAATCTTGTGCATCCAATAAGTATGTTTGTGTCATTGGTTGAACATTTAGGTCATGTTCGTCCTCCCTAGCCTTATTACCATCCAGTTAGGGTTTTTAACCATTCTGCTGCATCCAATAAGTGATTTTGTGTCATTGGTTGAACATTTAGGTCATTTTCGTCCTCCCTAGGGTTATTCTCATCCAATTAGGGTGTTTAACCAATCTTGTGCATCCAATAACTACGTTTGTGTCATTGGTTGAACATTTAGGTCATTTTCGTCCTTCCTAGGCTAATTCTCATCCAATTAGGGTTTTTAACCAATCATGTGCATCCAATAAGTACGTTTGTGTCATTGGTCGATTATTTAGGTCATTTTCATCCTCCCTAGCCTTATTCTCATCCAATTAGGGTTTTTAACCAATCTTGTGCATCCAATAAGTACGTTTATGTCATTGGTCGAACATTTAGGTCACTTTCGTCCTCCCTAGCCTTATTCTCATCCAATTAGGGTTTTTAACCAATCTTGTGCATTCAATAAGTGATTTTGTGTCATTGGTTGAACATTTAGGTCATTTTCGTCCTCCCTAGGGTTATTCTCATCCAATTAGGGTGTTTAACCAATCTTGTGCATCCAATAACTACGTTTGTGTCATTGGTTGAACATTTAGGTCATTTTCGTCCTTCCTAGGCTAATTCTCATCCAATTAGGGTTTTTAACCAATCATGTGCATCCAATAAGTACGTTTGTGTCATTGGTCGAACATTTAGGTCATTTTCGTCCTCCCTAGCCTTTTTCTCATCCAATTAGGGTTTTTAACCAATCTTGTGCATCCAATAAGTACGTTTGTGTCATTGGTCGAACATTTAGGTCATTTTCGTCCTCCCTAGCCTTATTCTCATCCAATTAGGGTTTTTAACCAATCTTGTGCATCCAATAAGTGATTTTGTGTCATTGGTTGAACATTTAGGTCATTTTCGTCCTCCCTAGCCTTATTCTCATCCAATTAGGGTTTTTAACCAATCTTGTGCATTCAATAAGTGATTCTGTGTCATTGGTTGAACATTTTGGTCATTTTCGTCCTTCCTATGATTATTCTCATCTAGTTAGGATTTTTAACCAACCTTGTGCATCCAATAATTAATTTTGTGTCATTAGTTGAACATTTAGGTCATTTTCGTCCTTCCTAGCCTTATTCTCATCCAATTAGGGTTTTTAACCAATCTTGTGCATTCAATAAGTGATTCTGTGTCATTGGTTGAACATTTTGGTCATTTTCGTCCTCCGTAGGGTTATTCTCATCCAATTAGGGTTTTTAACCAATCTTGTGCATCCAATAAGTACGTTTGTGTCATTGGTTGAACATTTAGGTCATTTTCGTCCTTCCTAGGCTTATTCTCATCCAATTAGGGTTTTTAACCAATCTTGTGCATTCAATAAGTGATTTTGTGTCATTGGTTGAACATTTAGGTCATTTTCGTTCTCCCTAGGGTTATTCTCATCCAATTATGGTTTTTAACCAATCTTGTGAATCCAATAAGTGATTTTGTGTCATTGGTTGAACATTTAGGTCATTTTCGTCCTCCCTAGCCTTATTCTCATCCAATTAGGGTTTTTAACCAATCTTGTGCATTCAATAAGTGATTCTGTGTCATTGGTTGAACATTTTGGTCATTTTCGTCCTCCGTAGGGTTATTCTCATCCAATTAGGGTTTTTAACCAATCTTGTGCATCCAATAAGTACGTTTGTGTCATTGGTTGAACATTTAGGTCATTTTCGACCTTCCTAGGCTTATTCTCATCCAATTAGGGTTTTTAACCAATCTTGTGCATTCAATAAGTGATTTTGTGTCATTGGTTGAACATTTAGGTCATTTTCGTTCTCCCTAGGGTTATTCTCATCCAATTATGGTTTTTAACCAATCTTGTGAATCCAATAAGTGATTTTGTGTCATTAGTTGAACATTTAGGTCATTTTCGTCCTCCCTAGCCTTATTCTCATCCAATTAGGGTTTTTAACCAATCTTGGGCATTCAATAAGTCATTGGTTGAACATTTAGGTCATATTCGTCCTCCCTAGCCTTCTTCTCATCCAATTAGGGCTTTTAGCCAATCTTGTGCATCCAATAAGTAAGTTTGTGTCATTGGTTGAACATTTAGGTCATTTTCGTCCTTCATAGGCTTATTCTCATCCAATTAGGGTTTTTAACCAATCTTGTGCATCCAATAAGTGATTTTGTGTCAATGGTTGAACATTTAGGTCATTTTCGTCCTCCCTAGCCTTATTCTCATCCAATTAGGGTTTTTAACTAATCTTGTGCATCCAATAAGTGATTTTGTGTCATTGGTTGAACATTTACGTCATTTTCGTCCTCCCTAGGGTTATTCTCATCCAATTAGGGTGTTTAACCAATCTTGTGCATCCAATAACTACGTTTGTGTCATTGGTTGAACATTTAGGTCTTTTTCGTCCTTCCTAGGCTAATTCTCATCCAATTAGGGTTTTTAACCAATCTTGTGCATCCAATAAGTGATTTTGTGTCATTGGTTGAACATTTAGGTCATTTTCGTCCTCTTTAGCCTTATTCTCATCCAATTAGGGTTTTTAACCAATCTTGTGCATCCAATAAGTAAGTTTGTGTCATTGGTTGAACATTTAGGTCATTGTCATCCTTCCTAGGCTTATTCTCATCCAATTAGGGTTTTTAACCAATCTTGTGCATCCAATAAGTAAGTTTGTGTCATTGGTTGAACATTTAGGTCATTTTCATCCTTCCTAGCCTTATTCTCATCCAATTAGGGTTTTTAACCAATCTTGTGCATTCAATAAGTGATTTTGTGTCATTGGTTGAACATTTTGGTCATTTTCGTCCTCCGTAGGGTTATTCTCATCAAATTAAGGTTTTTAACCAATCTTGTGCATCCAATAAGTACGTTTGTGTCATTGGTGGAACATTTAGGTTATTTTCGTCCTTCTTAGGCTAATTCTTATCCAATTATGGTTTTTAACCAATCTTGTGCATCCAATAAGTACGTTTGTGTCATTAGTCGAACATTTAGGTCATTTTCGTCCTCCCTAGCCTTATTCTCATCCAATTAGGGTTTTTAACCAATCTTGTGCATTCAATAGGTGATTTTGTGTCATTGGTTGAACATTTAGGTCATTTTCGTCCTCCCTAGGGTTATATTCATCCAATTAGAGTTTTTAACCAATCTTGAGCATCCAATAAGTACGTTTGTGTCATTGGTTGAACATTTAGATCATTTTCTTCCTTCCTAGGCTTATTCTCATCTAATTAGGGTTTTTAACCAATCTTGTGCATCCAATAAGTATGTTTGTGTCATTGGTTGAACATTTAGGTCATTTTCGTCCTCCCTAGCTTTATTATCATCCAGTTAGGGTTTTTAACCATTCTGCTGCATCCAATAAGTGATTTTGTGTCATTGGTTGAACATTTAGGTCATTTTCGTCCTCCCTAGGGTTATTCTCATCCAATTAGGGTGTTTAACCAATCTTGTGCATCCAATAACTACGTTTGTGTCATTGGTTGAACATTTAGGTCATTTTCGTCCTTCCTAGGCTAATTCTCATCCAATTAGGGTTTTTAACCAATCATGTGCATCCAATAAGTACGTTTGTGTCATTGGTCGATTATTTAGGTCATTTTCATCCTCCCTAGCCTTATTCTCATCCAATTAGGGTTTTTAACCAATCTTGTGCATCCAATAAGTACGTTTATGTCATTGGTCGAACATTTAGGTCACTTTCGTCCTCCCTAGCCTTATTCTCATCCAATTAGGGTTTTTAACCAATCTTGTGCATTCAATAAGTGATTTTGTGTCATTGGTTGAACATTTAGGTCATTTTCGTCCTCCCTAGGGTTATTCTCATCCAATTAGGGTTTTTAACCAATCTTGTGCATCCAATAAGTAAGTTTGTGTCATTGGTTGAACATTTAGGTCATTTTCGTCCTTCCTAGGTTTATTCTCATCCAATTAGGGTTTTTAACCAATCTTGTGCATCCAATAAGTGATTTTGTGTCATTGGTTGAACATTTAGGTCATTTTCGTCCTCCCTAGCCTTATTCTCATCCAATTAGGGTTTTTAACCAATCTTGTGCATTCAATAAGTGATTCTGTGTCATTGGTTGAACATTTTGGTCATTTTCGTCCTTCCTATGATTATTCTCATCCAGTTAGGGTTTTTAACCAACCTTGTGCATCCAATAATTAATTTTGTGTCATTAGTTGAACATTTAGGTCATTTTCGTCCTTCCTAGCCTTATTCTCATCCAATTAGGGTTTTTAACCAATCTTGTGCATTCAATAAGTGATTCTGTGTCATTGGTTGAACATTTTGGTCATTTTCGTCCTCCCTAGGGTTATTCTCATCCAATTAGGGTTTTTAACCAATCTTGTGCATCCAATAAGTACGTTTGTGTCATTGGTTGAACATTTAGGTCATTTTCGACCTTCCTAGGCTTATTCTCATCCAATTAGGGTTTTTAACCAATCTTGTGCATTCAATAAGTGATTTTGTGTCATTGGTTGAACATTTTGGTCATTTTCGTCCTCCGTAGGGTTATTCTCATCAAATTAAGGTTTTTAACCAATCTTGTGCATCCAATAAGTACGTTTGTGTCATTGGTGGAACATTTAGGTTATTTTCGTCCTTCTTAGGCTAATTCTTATCCAATTAGGGTTTTTAACCAATCTTGTGCATCCAATAAGTACGTTTGTGTCATTAGTCGAACATTTAGGTCATTTTCGTCCTCCCTAGCCTTATTCTCATCCAATTAGGGTTTTTAACCAATCTTGTGCATTCAATAGGTGATTTTGTGTCATTGGTTGAACATTTAGGTCATTTTCGTCCTCCCTAGGGTTATATTCATCCAATTAGAGTTTTTAACCAATCTTGAGCATCCAATAAGTACGTTTGTGTCATTGGTTGAACATTTAGATCATTTTCTTCCTTCCTAGGCTTATTCTCATCTAATTAGGGTTTTTAACCAATCTTGTGCATCCAATAAGTATGTTTGTGTCATTGGTTGAACATTTAGGTCATGTTCGTCCTCCCTAGCCTTATTACCATCCAGTTAGGGTTTTTAACCATTCTGCTGCATCCAATAAGTGATTTTGTGTCATTGGTTGAACATTTAGGTCATTTTCGTCCTCCCTAGGGTTATTCTCATCCAATTAGGGTGTTTAACCAATCTTGTGCATCCAATAACTACGTTTGTGTCATTGGTTGAACATTTAGGTCATTTTCGTCCTTCCTAGGCTAATTCTCATCCAATTAGGGTTTTTAACCAATCATGTGCATCCAATAAGTACGTTTGTGTCATTGGTCGATTATTTAGGTCATTTTCGTCCTCCCTAGCCTTATTCTCATCCAATTAGGGTTTTTAACCCATCTTGTGCATCCAATAAGTACGTTTGTGTCATTGGTCGAACATTTAGGTCACTTTCGTCCTCCCTAGCCTTATTCTCATCCAATTAGGGTTTTTAACCAATCTTGTGCATTCAATAAGTGATTTTGTGTCATTGGTTGAACATTTAGGTCATTTTCGTCCTCCCTAGGGTTATTCTCATCCAATTAGGGTGTTTAACCAATCTTGTGCATCCAATAACTACGTTTGTGTCATTGGTTGAACATTTAGGTCATTTTCGTCCTTCCTAGGCTAATTCTCATCCAATTAGGGTTTTTAACCAATCATGTGCATCCAATAAGTACGTTTGTGTCATTGGTCGAACATTTAGGTCATTTTCGTCCTCCCTAGCCTTTTTCTCATCCAATTAGGGTTTTTAACCAATCTTGTGCATCCAATAAGTACGTTTGTGTCATTGGTCGAACATTTAGGTCATTTTCGTCCTCCCTAGCCTTATTCTCATCCAATTAGGGTTTTTAACCAATCTTGTGCATTCAATAAGTGATTTTGTGTCATTGGTTGAACATTTAGGTCATTTTCGTCCTCCTTAGCCTTATTCTCATCCAATTAGGGTTTTTAACCAATCTTGTGCATCCAATAAGTGATTTTGTGTCATTGGTTGAATATTTACGTCATTTTTGTCCTCCCTAGGGTTATTCTCATCCAACTAGGGTTTTTAACAAATCTTCTGCATCCAATAAGTACGTTTGTGTCATTGGTTGAACAATTAGGTCATTTTCGTCCTTCCTATGATTATTCTCATCCAGTTAGGGTTTTTAACCAACCTTGTGCATCCAATAATTAATTTTGTGTCATTAGTTGAACATTTAGGTCATTTTCGTCCTTCCTAGCCTTATTCTCATCCAATTAGGGTTTTTAACCAATCTTGTGCATTCAATAAGTGATTCTGTGTCATTGGTTGAACATTTTGGTCATTTTCGTCCTCCGTAGGGTTATTCTCATCCAATTAGGGTTTTTAACCAATCTTGTGCATCCAATAAGTACGTTTGTGTCATTGGTTGAACATTTAGGTCATTTTCGACCTTCCTAGGCTTATTCTCATCCAATTAGGGTTTTTAACCAATCTTGTGCATTCAATAAGTGATTTTGTGTCATTGGTTGAACATTTTGTTCATTTTCTTTCTCCGTAGGGTTATTCTCATCCAATTAGGGTTTTTAACCAATCTTGTGCATCCAATAAGTACGTTTGTGTCATTGGTTGAACATTTAGGTTATTTTCGTCCTTCTTAGGCTAATTCTCATCCAATAAGGGTTTTTAACCAATCTTGTGCATCCAATAAGTACGTTTGTGTCATTAGTCGAACATTTAGGTCATTTTCGTCCTCCCTAGCCTTATTCTCATCCAATTAGGGTTTTTAACCAATCTTGTGCATTCAATAGGTGATTTTGTGTCATTGGTTGAACATTTAGGTCATTTTCGTCCTCCCTAGGGTTATATTCATCCAATTAGAGTTTTTAACCAATCTTGAGCATCCAATAAGTACGTTTGTGTTATTGGTTGAACATTTAGATCATTTTCTTCCTTCCTAGGCTTATTCTCATCTAATTAGGGTTTTTAACCAATCTTGTGCATCCAATAAGTATGTTTGTGTCATTCGTTGAACATTTAGGTCATTTTCGTCCTCCCTAGCCTTATTATCATCCAGTTAGGGTTTTTAACCATTCTTGTGCATCCAATAAGTGATTTTGTGTCATTGGTTGAACATTTAGGTCATTTTCGTCCTCCCTAGGGTTATTCTCATCCAATTAGGGTGTTTAACCAATCTTGTGCATCCAATAACTACGTTTGTGTCATTGGTTGAACATTTAGGTCATTTTCGTCCTTCCTAGGCTAATTCTCATCCAATTAGGGTTTTTAACCAATCTTGTGCATCCAATAAGTGATTTTGTGTCATTGGTTGAACATTTAGGTCATTTTCGTCCTCCCTCGCCTTATTCTCATCCAATTAGGGTTTTTAACCAATCTTGTGCATCCAATAAGTAAGTTTGTGTCATTGGTTGAACATTTAGGTCATTTTCGTCCTTCCTAGGCTTATTCTCATCCAATTAGGGTTTTTAACCAATCTTGTGCATCCAATAAGTGATTTTGTGTCAATGGTTGAACATTTAGGTCATTTTCGTCCTCCCTAGCCTTATTCTCATCCAATTAGGGTTTTTAACTAATCTTGTGCATCCAATAAGTGATTTTGTGTCATTGGTTGAACATTTACGTCATTTTCGTCCTCCGTAGGGTTATTCTCATCCAATTAGGGTTTTTAACCAATCTTGTGCATCCAATAAGTGATTTTGTGTCATTGGTTGAACATTTAGGTCATTTTCGTCCTCTTTAGCCTTATTCTCATCCAATTAGGGTTTTTAACCAATCTTGTGCATCCAATAAGTAAGTTTGTGTCATTGGTTGAACATTTAGGTCATTTTCATCCTTCCTAGGCTTATTCTCATCCAATTAGGGTTTTTAACCAATCTTGTGCATCCAATAAGTGATTTTGTGTCATTGGTTGAACATTTAGGTCATTTTCGTCCTCCTTAGCCTTATTCTCATCCAATTAGGGTTTTTAACCAATCTTGTGCATCCAATAAGTGATTTTGTGTCATTGGTTGAATATTTACGTCATTTTTGTCCTCCCTAGGGTTATTCTCATCCAACTAGGGTTTTTAACAAATCTTCTGCATCCAATAAGTACGTTTGTGTCATTGGTTGAACAATTAGGTCATTTTCGTCCTTCCTATGATTATTCTCATCCAGTTAGGGTTTTTAACCAACCTTGTGCATCCAATAATTAATTTTGTGTCATTAGTTGAACATTTAGGTCATTTTCGTCCTTCCTAGCCTTATTCTCATCCAATTAGGGTTTTTAACCAATCTTGTGCATTCAATAAGTGATTCTGTGTCATTGGTTGAACATTTTGGTCATTTTCGTCCTCCGTAGGGTTATTCTCATCCAATTAGGGTTTTTAACCAATCTTGTGCATCCAATAAGTACGTTTGTGTCATTGGTTGAACATTTAGGTCATTTTCGACCTTCCTAGGCTTATTCTCATCCAATTAGGGTTTTTAACCAATCTTGTGCATTCAATAAGTGATTTTGTGTCATTGGTTGAACATTTAGGTCATTTTCGTTCTCCCTAGGGTTATTCTCATCCAATTATGGTTTTTAACCAATCTTGTGAATCCAACAAGTGATTTTGTGTCATTGGTTGAACATTTAGGTCATTTTCGTCCTCCCTAGCCTTATTCTCATCCAATTAGGGTTTTTAACCAATCTTGGGCATTCAATAAGTCATTGGTTGAACATTTAGGTCATATTCGTCCTCCCTAGCCGTCTTCTCATCCAATTAGGGCTTTTAGCCAATCTTGTGCATCCAATAAGTAAGTTTGTGTCATTGGTTGAACATTTAGGTCATTTTCGTCCTTCCTAGGCTTATTCTCATCCAATTAGGGTTTTTAACCAATCTTGTGCATCCAATAAGTGATTTTGTGTCAATGGTTGAACATTTAGGTCATTTTCGTCCTCCCTAGCCTTATTCTCATCCAATTAGGGTTTTTAACTAATCTTGTGCATCCAATAAGTGATTTTGTGTCATTGGTTGAACATTTACGTCATTTTCGTCCTCCCTAGGGTTATTCTCATCCAATTAGGGTGTTTAACCAATCTTGTGCATCCAATAACTACGTTTGTGTCATTGGTTGAACATTTAGGTCTTTTTCGTCCTTCCTAGGCTAATTCTCATCCAATTAGGGTTTTTAACCAATCTTGTGCATCCAATAAGTGATTTTGTGTCATTGGTTGAACATTTAGGTCATTTTCGTCCTCTTTAGCCTTATTCTCATCCAATTAGGGTTTTTAACCAATCTTGTGCATCCAATAAGTAAGTTTGTGTCATTGGTTGAACATTTAGGTCATTGTCATCCTTCCTAGGCTTATTCTCATCCAATTAGGGTTTTTAACCAATCTTGTGCATCCAATAAGTAAGTTTGTGTCATTGGTTGAACATTTAGGTCATTTTCATCCTTCCTAGCCTTATTCTCATCCAATTAGGGTTTTTAACCAATCTTGTGCATTCAATAAGTGATTTTGTGTCATTGGTTGAACATTTTGGTCATTTTCGTCCTCCGTAGGGTTATTCTCATCAAATTAAGGTTTTTAACCAATCTTGTGCATCCAATAAGTACGTTTGTGTCATTGGTGGAACATTTAGGTTATTTTCGTCCTTCTTAGGCTAATTCTTATCCAATTAGGGTTTTTAACCAATCTTGTGCATCCAATAAGTACGTTTGTGTCATTAGTCGAACATTTAGGTCATTTTCGTCCTCCCTAGCCTTATTCTCATCCAATTAGGGTTTTTAACCAATCTTGTGCATTCAATAGGTGATTTTGTGTCATTGGTTGAACATTTAGGTCATTTTCGTCCTCCCTAGGGTTATATTCATCCAATTAGAGTTTTTAACCAATCTTGAGCATCCAATAAGTACGTTTGTGTCATTGGTTGAACATTTAGATCATTTTCTTCCTTCCTAGGCTTATTCTCATCTAATTAGGGTTTTTAACCAATCTTGTGCATCCAATAAGTATGTTTGTGTCATTGGTTGAACATTTAGGTCATGTTCGTCCTCCCTAGCCTTATTACCATCCAGTTAGGGTTTTTAACCATTCTGCTGCATCCAATAAGTGATTTTGTGTCATTGGTTGAACATTTAGGTCATTTTCGTCCTCCCTAGGGTTATTCTCATCCAATTAGGGTGTTTAACCAATCTTGTGCATCCAATAACTACGTTTGTGTCATTGGTTGAACATTTAGGTCATTTTCGTCCTTCCTAGGCTAATTCTCATCCAATTAGGGTTTTTAACCAATCATGTGCATCCAATAAGTACGTTTGTGTCATTGGTCGATTATTTAGGTCATTTTCGTCCTCCCTAGCCTTATTCTCATCCAATTAGGGTTTTTAACCAATCTTGTGCATCCAATAAGTACGTTTATGTCATTGGTCGAACATTTAGGTCACTTTCGTCCTCCCTAGCCTTATTCTCATCCAATTAGGGTTTTTAACCAATCTTGTGCATTCAATAAGTGATTTTGTGTCATTGGTTGAACATTTAGGTCATTTTCGTCCTCCCTAGGGTTATTCTCATCCAATTAGGGTTTTTAACCAATCTTGTGCATCCAATAACTACGTTTGTGTCATTGGTTGAACATTTAGGTCATTTTCGTCCTTCCTAGGCTAATTCTCATCCAATTAGGGTTTTTAACCAATCATGTGCATCCAATAAGTACGTTTGTGTCATTGGTCGAACATTTAGGTCATTTTCGTCCTCCCTAGCCTTTTTCTCATCCAATTAGGGTTTTTAACCAATCTTGTGCATCCAATAAGTACGTTTGTGTCATTGGTCGAACATTTAGGTCATTTTCGTCCTCCCTAGCCTTATTCTCATCCAATTAGGGTTTTTAACCAATCTTGTGCATCCAATAAGTGATTTTGTGTCATTGGTTGAACATTTACGTCATTTTCGTCCTCCCTAGGGTTATTCTCATCCAATTAGGGTGTTTAACCAATCTTGTGCATCCAATAACTACGTTTGTGTCATTGGTTGAACATTTAGGTCTTTTTCGTCCTTCCTAGGCTAATTCTCATCCAATTAGGGTTTTTAACCAATCTTGTGCATCCAATAAGTGATTTTGTGTCATTGGTTGAACATTTAGGTCATTTTCGTGCTCTTTAGCCTTATTCTCATCCAATTAGGGTTTTTAACCAATCTTGTGCATCCAATAAGTAAGTTTGTGTCATTGGTTGAACATTTAGGTCATTTTCATCCTTCCTAGGCTTATTCTCATCCAATTAGGGTTTTTAACCAATCTTGTGCATCGAATAAGTGATTTTGTGTCATTGGTTGAACATTTAGGTCATTTTCGTCCTCCTTAGCCTTATTCTCATCCAATTAGGGTTTTTAACCAATCTTGTGCATCCAATAAGTGATTTTGTGTCATTGGTTGAATATTTACGTCATTTTTGTCCTCCCTAGGGTTATTCTCATCCAACTAGGGTTTTTAACAAATCTTCTGCATCCAATAAGTACGTTTGTGTCATTGGTTGAACAATTAGGTCATTTTCGTCCTTCCTATGATTATTCTCATCCAGTTAGGGTTTTTAACCAACCTTGTGCATCCAATAATTAATTTTGTGTCATTAGTTGAACATTTAGGTCATTTTCGTCCTTCCTAGCCTTATTCTCATCCAATTAGGGTTTTTAACCAATCTTGTGCATTCAATAAGTGATTCTGTGTCATTGGTTGAACATTTTGGTCATTTTCGTCCTCCGTAGGGTTATTCTCATCCAATTAGGGTTTTTAACCAATCTTGTGCATCCAATAAGTACGTTTGTGTCATTGGTATAACATTTAGGTCATTTTCGACCTTCCTAGGCTTATTCTCATCCAATTAGGGTTTTTAACCAATCTTGTGCATTCAATAAGTGATTTTGTGTCATTGGTTGAACATTTAGGTCATTTTCGTTCTCCCTAGGGTTATTCTCATCCAATTAGGGTTTTTAACCAATCTTGTGAATCCAATAAGTGATTTTGTGTCATTGGTTGAACATTTAGGTCATTTTCGTCCTCCCTAGCCTTATTCTCATCTAATTAGGGTTTTTAACCAATCTTGTGCATTCAATAAGTGATTATGTGTCATTGGTTGAACATTTTGGTCATTTTCGTCCTCCGTAGGGTTATTCTCATCCAATTAGGGTTTTTAACCAATCTTGTGCATCCAATAAGTACGTTTGTGTCATTGGTGGAACATTTAGGTTATTTTCGTCCTTCTTTGGCTAATTCTCATCCAATAAGGGTTTTTAACCAATCTTGTGCATTCAATAAGTGATTTTGTGTCATTGGTTGAACATTTAGGTCATTTTCGTTCTCCCTAGGGTTATTCTCATCCAATTAGGGTTTTTAACCAATCTTGTGAATCCAATAAGTGATTTTGTGTCATTGGTTGAACATTTAGGTCATTTTCGTCCTCCCTAGCCTTATTCTCATCCAATTAGGGTTTTTAACAAATCTTGTGCATTCAATAAGTGATTTTGTGTCATTGGTTGAACATTTTGGTCATTTTCGTCCTCCGTAGGGTTATTCTCATCAAATTAAGGTTTTTAACCAATCTTGTGCATCCAATAAGTACGTTTGTGTCATTGGTGGAACATTTAGGTTATTTTCGTCCTTCTTAGGCTAATTCTCATCCAATAAGGGTTTTTAACCAATCTTGTGCATTCAATAAGTGATTTTGTGTCATTGGTTGAACATTTAGGTCATTTTCGTTCTCCCTAGGGTTATTCTCATCCAATTAGGGTTTTTAACCAATCTTGTGAATCCAATAAGTGATTTTGTGTCATTGGTTGAACATTTAGGTCATTTTCGTCCTCCCTAGCCTTATTCTCATCCAATTA
The DNA here is from genome assembly GCA_037974735.1 of Cicer chorassanicum. Taxonomy (NCBI): domain Eukaryota; kingdom Viridiplantae; phylum Streptophyta; class Magnoliopsida; order Fabales; family Fabaceae; genus Cicer; species Cicer chorassanicum. The sequence goes on from JBBPBP010000172.1 coordinate 685,764, forward strand.
GGGTTTTTAACCAATCTTGTGCATTCAATAAGTCATTGGTTGAACATTTAGGTCATATTCGTCCTCCCTAGCCTTCTTCTCATCCAATTAGGGTTTTTAGCCAATCTTGTGCATCCAATAAGTAAGTTTGTGTCATTGGTTGAACATTTAGGTCATTTTCGTCCTTCCTAGGCTTATTCTCATCCAATTAGGGTTTTTAACCAATCTTGTGCATCCAATAAGTGATTTTGTGTCATTGGTTGACCATTTAGGTCATTTTCGTCCTTCCTAGGTTTATTCTCATCCAATTAGGGTTTTTAACCAATCTTGTGCATCCAATAAGTGATTTTGTGTCATTGGTTGAACATTTAGGTCATTTTCGTCCTCCCTAGCCTTATTCTTATCCAATTAGGGTTTTTAACCAATCTTGTGCATTCAATAAGTGATTTTGTGTCATTGGTTGAACATTTTGGTCATTTTCGTCCTTCCTATGATTATTCTCATCCAGTTAGGGTTTTTAACCAACCTTGTGCATCCAATAATTAATTTTGTGTCATTAGTTGAACATTTAGGTCATTTTCGTCCTTCCTAGCCTTATTCTCATCCAATTAGGGTTTTTAACCAATCTTGTGCATTCAATAAGTGATTCTGTGTCATTGGTTGAACATTTTGGTCATTTTCGTCCTCCGTAGGGTTATTCTCATCCAATTAGGGTTTTTAACCAATCTTGTGCATCCAATAAGTACGTTTGTGTCATTGGTTGAACATTTAGGTCATTTTCGACCTTCCTAGGCTTATTCTCATCCAATTAGGGTTTTTAACCAATCTTGTGCATTCAATAAGTGATTTTGTGTCATTGGTTGAACATTTTGTTCATTTTCTTTCTCCGTAGGGTTATTCTCATCCAATTAGGGTTTTTAACCAATCTTGTGCATCCAATAAGTACGTTTGTGTCATTGGTTGAACATTTAGGTTATTTTCGTCCTTCTTAGGCTAATTCTCATCCAATAAGGGTTTTTATCCAATCTTGTGCATCCAATAAGTACGTTTGTGTCATTAGTCGAACATTTAGGTCATTTTCGTCCTCCCTAGCCTTATTCTCATCCAATTAGGGTTTTTAACCAATCTTGTGCATCCAATAAGTGATTTTGTGTCATTGGTTGAACATTTAGGTCATTTTCGTCCTCCCTAGCCTTATTCTCATCCAATTAGGGTTTTTAACCAATCTTGTGCATCCAATAAGTGATTTTGTGTCATTGGTTGAACATTTAGGTCATTTTCGTCCTCCCTAGGGTTATTCTCATCCAATTAGGGTTTTTAACCAATCTTGTGCATCCAATAAGTAAGTTTGTGTCATTGGTTGAACATTTAGGTCATTTTCGTCCTTCCTAGGCTTATTCTCATCCAATTAGGGTTTTTAACCAATCTTGTGCATTCAATAAGTGATTTTGTGTCATTGGTTGAACATTTAGGTCATTTTCGTTCTCCCTAGGGTTATTCTCATCCAATTATGGTTTTTAACCAATCTTGTGAATCCAATAAGTGATTTTGTGTCATTGGTTGAACATTTAGGTCATTTTCGTCCTCCCTAGCCTTATTCTCATCCAATTAGGGTTTTTAACCAATCTTGGGCATTCAATAAGTCATTGGTTGAACATTTAGGTCATATTCGTCCTCCCTAGCCTTCTTCTCATCCAATTAGGGCTTTTAGCCAATCTTGTGCATCCAATAAGTAATTTTGTGTCATTGGTTGAACATTTAGGTCATTTTTCGTCCTCCCTAGGGTTATTCTCATCCAATTTGGGTTTTAAACCAATCTTGTGCATCCAATAAGTAAGTTTGTGTCATTGGTTGAACATTTAGGTCATTTTCGTCCTTCCTAGGCTTATTCTCATCCAATTAGGGTTTTTAACCAATCTTGTGCATCCAATAAGTGATTTTGTGTCATTGGTTGAACATTTAGGTCATTTTCGTCCTCCCTAGCCTTATTCTCATCCAATTAGTGTTTTTAACCAATCTTGTGCATCCAATAAGTGATTTTGTGTCATTGGTTGAACATTTACGTCATTTTCGTCCTCCCTAGGGTTATTCTCATCCAATTAGGGTGTTTAACCAATCTTGTGCATCCAAAAACTACGTTTGTGTCATTGGTTGAACATTTAGGTCATTTTCGTCCTTCCTAAGCTAATTCTCAGCCAATTCGGGTTTTTAACCAATCTTGTGCATCCAATAAGTGATTTTGTGTCAATGGTTGAACATTTAGGTCATTTTCGTCCTCCCTAGCCTTATTCTCATCCAATTAGGGTTTTTAACCAATCTTGTGCATCCAATAAGTAAGTTTGTGTCATTGGTTGAAAATTTAGGTCATTTTCATCTTTCCTAGGCTTATTCTCATCCAATTAGGGTTTTTAACCAATCTTGTGCATCCAATAAGTGATTTTGTGTCATTGGTTGAACATTTAGGTCATTTTCGTCCTCCTTAGCCTTATTCTCATCCAATTAGGGTTTTTCACCAATCTTGTGCATCCAATAAGTGATTTTGTGTCATTGGTTGAACATTTACGTCATTTTTGTCCTCCCTAGGGTTATTCTCATCCAACTAGGGTTTTTAACAAATCTTGTGCATCCAATAAGTACGTTTGTGTCATTGGTTGAACATTTAGGTCATTTTCGTCCTTCCTATGATTATTCTCATCCAGTTAGGGTTTTTAACCAATCTTGTGCATCCAATAATTAATTTTGTGTCATTAGTTGAACATTTAGGTCATTTTCGTCCTCCCTAGCCTTATTCTCATCCAATTAGGGTTTTTAACCAATCTTGTGCATCCAATAAGTAAGTTTGTGTCATTGGTTGAACATTTAGGTCATTTTCCTCCTTCCTAGGTTTATTCTCATCCAATTAGGGTTTTTAACCAATCTTGTGCATCCAATAAGTGATTTTGTGTCATTGGTTGAACATTTAGGTCATTATCGTCCTCCCTAGCCTTATTCTCATCCAATTAGGGTTTTTAACCAATCTTGTGCATTCAATAAGTGATTCTATGTCATTGGTTGAACATTTTGGTCATTTTCGTCCTTCCTATGATTATTCTCATCCAGTTAGGGTTTTTAACCAACCTTGTGCATCCAATAATTAATTTTGTGTCATTTGTTGAACATTTAGGTCATTTTCGTCCTTCCTAGGCTTATTCTTATCCAATTAGGGTTTTTAACCAATCTTGTGCATTCAATAAGTGATTCTGTGTCATTGGTTGAACATTTTGGTCATTTTCGTCCTCCGTAGGGTTATTCTCATTCAATTAGGGTTTTTAACCAATCTTGTGCATCCAATAAGTACGTTTGTGTCATTGGTTGAACATTTAGGTCATTTTCGACCTTCCTAGGCTTATTCTCATCCAATTAGGGTTTTTAACCAATCTTGTGCATTCAATAAGTGATTTTGTGTCATTGGTTGAACATTTAGGTCATTTTCGTTCTCCCTAGGGTTATTCTCATCCAATTAGGGTTTTAAACCAATCTTGTGAATCCAATAAGTGATTTTGGGTCATTGGTTGAACATTTAGGTCATTTTCGTCCTCCCTAGCCTTATTCTCATCCAATTAGGGTTTTTAACCAATCTTATGCATTCAATAAGTGATTTTGTGTCATTGGTTGGACATTTTGGTCATTTTCTTTCTCCGTAGGGTTATTCTCATCCAATTAGGGTTTTTAACCAATCTTGTGCATCCAATAAGTACGTTTGTGTCATTGGTTGAACATTTAGGTTATTTTCGTCCTTCTTAGGCTAATTCTCATCCAATAAGGGTTTTTAACCATTCTTGTGCATCCAATAAGTACGTTTGTGTCATTAGTCGAACATTTAGGTCATTTTCGTCCTCCCTAGCCTTATTCTCATCCAATTAGGGTTTTTAACCAATCTTGTGCATTCAATAGGTGATTTTGTGTCATTGGTTCAACATTTAGGTCATTTTCGTCCTCCCTAGGGTTATTCTCATCCAATTAGGGTTTTTAACCAATCTTGTGCATCAAATATGTAAGTTTGTGTCATTGGTTAAACATTTAGGTCATTTTCGTCCTTCCTATGATTATTCTCATCCAGTTAGGGTTTTTAACCAATCTTGTGCATCCAATAATTAATTTTGTGTCATTAGTTGAACATTTAGGTCATTTTCGTCCTTCCTAGCCTTATTCTCATCCAATTAGGGTTTTTAACCAATCTTGTGCATTCAATAAGTGATTTTGTGTCATTGGTTGAACATTTAGGTCATTTTCGTTGTCCCTAGGGTTATTCTCATCCAATTAGGGTTTTTAACCAATCTTGTGAATCCAATAAGTGATTTTGTGTCATTGGTTGAACATTTAGGTCATTTTCGTCCTCCCTAGCCTTATTCTCATCCAATTAGGGTTTTTAACCAATCTTGTGCATTCAATAAGTGATTTTGTGTCATTGGTTGAACATTTTGGTCATTTTCGTCCTCCGTAGGATTATTCTCATCAAATTACGGTTTTTAACCAATCTTGTGCATCCAATAAGTACGTTTGTGTCATTAGTCGAACATTTAGGTCATTTTCGTCCTCCCTAGCCTTATTCTCATCCAGTTAGGGTTTTTAACCAATCTTGTGCATTCAATAAGTGATTTTGTGTCATTGGTTGAACATTTAGGTCATTTTCGTTCTCCCTAGGGTTATTCTCATCCAATTAGGGTTTTTAACCAATCTTGTGAATCCAATAAGTGATTTTGTGTCATTGGTTGAACATTTAGGTCATTTTCGTCCTCCCTAGCCTTATTCTCATCCAATTAGGGTTTTTAACCAATCTTGTGCATTCAATAAGTGATTTTGTGTCATTGGTTGAACATTTTGTTCATTTTCTTTCTCCGTAGGGTTATTCTCATCCAATTAGGGTTTTTAACCAATCTTGTGCATCCAATAAGTACGTTTGTGTCATTAGTTGAACATTTAGGTTATTTTCGTCCTTCTTAGGCTAATTCTCATCCAATAAGGGTTTTTAACCAATCTTGTGCATCCAATAAGTACGTTTGTGTCATTAGTCGAACATTTAGGTCATTTTCGTCCTCCCTAGCCTTATTCACATCCAATTAGGGTTTTTAACCAATCTTGTGCATTCAATAGGTGATTTTGTGTCATTGGTTGAACATTTAGGTCATTTTCGTCCTCCCTAGGGTTATATTCATCCACTTAGAGTTTTTAACCAATCTTGTGCATCCAATAATTAATTTTGTGTCATTAGTTGAACATTTAGGTCATTTTCGTCCTTCCTAGCCTTATTCTCATCCAATTAGGGTTTTTAACCAATCTTGTGCATCCAATAAGTGATTTTTTGTCATTGGTTGAACATTTTGTTCATTTTTGTCCTCCCTAGGGTTATTCTCATCCAACTAGGGTTTTTAACCAATCTTGTGCATTCAATAAGTGATTCTGTGTCATTGGTTGAACGTTTAGGTCATTTTCGTCCTCCCTTGCCTTATTCTCATCCAATTAGGGTTTTTAACCAATCTTGTGCATCCAATAAGTAAGTTTGTGTCATTGGTTGAACATTTAGGTCATTTTCGTCCTTCCTAGGCTTATTCTCATCCAATTAGGGTTTTTAACCAATCTTGTGCATCCAATAAGTGATTTTGTGTCATTGGTTGAACATTTAGGTCATTTTCGTCCTCCCTAGCCTTATTCTCATCCAATTAGGGTTTTTAACCAATCTTGTGCATTCAATAAGTCATTGGTTGAACATTTAGGTCATATTCGTCCTCCCTTGCCTTCTTCTCATCCAATTTGGGTTTTTAACCAATCTTGTGCATCCAATAAGTAAGTTTGTGTCATTGGTTGAACATTTAGGTCATTTTCGTCCTTCCTAGGCTTATTCTCATCCAATTAGGGTTTTTAACCAATCTTGTGCATCCAATAAGTGATTTTGTGTCATTGGTTGAACATTTAGGTCATTTTCGTCGTCCCTAGCCTTATTCTCATCCAATTAGGGTTTTTAACCAATCTTGTGCATCCAATAAGTGTTTTTGTGTCATTGGTTGAACATTTACGTCATTTTCGTCCTCCCTAGGGTTATTCTCTTCCAATTAGGTTGTTTAACCAATCTTGTGCATCCAATAACTACGTTTGTGTCATTGGTTGAACATTTAGGTCATTTTCGTCCTTCCTAGGCTAATTCTCATCCAATTAGGGTTTTTAACCAATCTTGTGCATCCAATAAGTGATTTTGTGTCATTGGTTGAACATTTAGGTCATTTTCGTCCTCCCTCGCCTTATTCTCATCCAATTAGGGTTTTTAACCAATCTTGTGCATCCAATAAGTAAGTTTGTGTCATTGGTTGAACATTTAGGTCATTTTCGTCCTTCCTAGGCTTATTCTCATCCAATTAGGGTTTTTAACCAATCTTGTGCATCCAATAAGTGATTTTGTGTCATTGGTTTAACATTTAGGTCATTTTCGTCCTCTTTAGCCTTATTCTCATCCAATTAGGGTTTTTAACCAATCTTGTGCATCCAATAAGTGATTTTGTGTCATTGGTTGAACATTTACGTCATTTTTGTCCTCCCTAGGGTTATTCTCATCCAATTAGGGTTTTTAACCAATCTTGTGAATCCAATAAGTACGTTTGTGTCATTGGTGGAACATTTAGGTTATTTTCGTCCTTCTTAGGCTAATTCTCATCCAATAAGGGATTTTAACCAATCTTGTGCATCCAATAAGTACATTTGTGTCATTAGTCGAACATTTAGGTCATTTTCGTCCTCCCTAGCCTTATTCTCATCCAGTTAGGGTTTTTAACCAATCTTGTGCATTCAATAAGTGATTTTGTGTCATTGGTTGAACATTTAGGTCATTTTCGTTCTCCCTAGGGTTATTCTCATCCAATTAGGGTTTTTAACCAATCTTGTGAATCCAATAAGTGATTTTGTGTCATTGGTTGAACATTTAGGTCATTTTCGTCCTCCCTAGCCTTATTCTCATCCAATTAGGGTTTTTAACCAATCTTGTGCATTCAATAAGTGATTTTGTCTCATTGGTTGATCATTTTGGTCATTTTCGTCCTCCGTAGGGTTATTCTCATCAAATTAAGGTTTTTAAACAATCTTGTGCATCCAATAAGTACGTTTGTGTCATTGGTGGAACATTTAGGTTATTTTCTTCCTTCTTAGGCTAATTCTCATCCAATAAGGGTTTTTAACCAATCTTGTGCATCCAATAAGTACGTTTGTGTCATTAGTCGAACATTTAGGTCATTTTCGTCCTCCCTAGCCTTATTATCATCTAGTTAGGGTTTTTAACCATTCTTGTGCATCCAATAAGTGATTTTGTGTCATTGGTTGAACATTTAGGTCATTTTCGTTCTCCCTAGGGTTATTCTCATCCAATTAGGGTGTTTAACACTTCTTGTGCATCCAATAACTACGTTTGTGTCATTGGCTGAACATTTAGGTCATTTTCGTCCTTCCTAGGCTAATTCTCATCCAATTAGGGTTTTTAACCAATCATGTGCATCCAATAAGTACGTTTGTGTCATTGGTCGAACATTTAGGTCATTTTCGTCCTCCCTAGCCTTATTCTCATCCAATTAGGGTTTTTAACCAATCTTGTGCATCCAATAAGTACGTTTGTGTCATTGGTCGAACATTTAGGTCATTTTCGTCCTCCCTAGCCTTATTCTCATCCAATTAGGGTTTTTAACCAATCTTGTGCATTCAATAAGTGATTTTGTGTCATTGGTTGAACATTTAGGTCATTTTCGTCCTCCTTAGCCTTATTCTCATCCAATTAGGGTTTTTAACCAATCTTGTGCATCCAATAAGTGATTTTGTGTCATTGGTTGAACATTTACGTCATTTTTGTCCTCCCTAGGGTTATTCTCATCCAACTAGGGTTTTTAACAAATCTTGTGCATCCAATAAGTACGTTTGTGTCATTGGTTGAACATTTAGGTCATTTTCGTCCTTCCTATGATTATTCTCATCCAGTTAGGGTTTTTAACCAATCTTGTGCATCCAATAATTAATTTTGTGTCATTAGTTGAACATTTAGGTCATTTTCGTCCTTCCTAGCCTTATTCTCATCCAGTTAGGGTTTTTAACCAATCTTGTGCATTCAATAAGTGATTTTGTGTCATTGGTTGAACATTTAGGTCATTTTCGTCCTCCGTAGGGTTATTCTCATCCAATTAGGATTTTTAACCAATCTTGTGAATCCAATAAGTGATTTTGTGTCATTGGTTGAACATTTAGGTCATTTTCGTCCTCCCTAGCCTTATTCTCATCCAATTAGGGTTTTTAACCAATCTTGTGCATTCAATAAGTGATTTTGTGTCATTGGTTGATCATTTTGGTCATTTTCGTCCTTTGTAGGGTTATTCTCATCAAATTAAGGTTTTTAACCAATCTTGTGCATCTAATAAGTACGTTTGTGTCATTGGTGGAACATTTAGGTTATTTTCTTCCTTCTTAGGCTAATTCTCATCCAATAAGGGTTTTTAACCAATCTTGTGCATCCAATAAGTACGTTTGTGTCATTAGTCGAACATTTAGGTCATTTTCGTTTTCCCTAGCCTTATTATCATCTAGTTAGGGTTTTTAACCATTCTTGTGCATCCAATAAGTGATTTTGTGTCATTGGTTGAACATTTAGGTCATTTTCGTCCTCCCTAGGGTTATTCTCATCCAATTTGGGTGTTTAACCAATCTTGTGCATCCAATAACTACGTTTGTGTCATTGGTTGAACATTTAGGTCATTTTCGTCCTTCCTAGGCTAATTCTCATCCAATTAGGGTTTTTAACCAATCATGTGCATCCAATAAGTACGTTTGTGTCATTGGTCGAACATTTAGGTCATTTTCGTCCTCCCTAGCCTTATTCTAATCCAATTAGGGTTTTTAACCAATCTTGTGCATCCAATAAGTACGTTTGTGTCATTGGTCGAACATTTAGGTCATTTTCGTCCTCCCTAGGGTTATTCTCATCCAATTAGGGTGTTTAACCAATCTTGTGCATCCAATAACTACGTTTGTGTCATTGGTTGAACATTTACGTCATTTTTGTCCTCCCTAGGGTTATTCTCATCCAACTAGGGTTTTTAACAAATCTTGTGCATCCAATAAGTACGTTTGTGTCATTGGTTGAACATTTAGGTCATTTTCGTCCTTCCTATGATTATTCTCATCCAGTTAGGGTTTTTAACCAATCTTGTGCATCCAATAATTAATTTTGTGTCATTCTTTGAACATTTAGGTCATTTTCGTCCTTCCTAGCCTTATTCTCATCTAATTAGGGTTTTTAACCAATCTTGTGCATTCAATAAGTGATTCTGTGTCATTGGTTGAACATTTTGGTCATTTTCGCCCTCCGTAGGGTTATTCTAATCCAATTAGGGTTTTTAACCAATCTTGTGCATCCAATAAGTACGTTTGTGTCATTGGTGGAACATTTAGGTTATTTTCGTCCTTCTTAGGCTAATTCTCATCCAATAAGGGTTTTTAACCAATCTTGTGGATCCAATAAGTACATTTGTGTCATTAGTCGAACATTTAGGTCATTTTCGTCCTCCCTAGCCTTATTCTCATCCAGTTAGGGTTTTTAACCAATCTTGTGCATTCAATAAGTGATTTTGTGTCATTGTTTGAACATTTAGGTCATTTTCGTTCTCCCTAGGGTTATTCTCATCCAATTAGGGTTTTTAACCAATCTTGTGAATCCAATAAGTGATTTTGTGTCATTGGTTGAACATTTAGGTCATTTTCGTCCTCCCTAGCCTCATTCTCATCCAATTAGGGTTTTTAACCAATCTTGTGCATTCAATAAGTGATTTTGTGTCATTGGTTGATCATTTTGGTCATTTTCGTCCTCCGTAGGGTTATTCTCATCAAATTAAGGTTTTTAACCAATCTTGTGCATCCAATAAGTACGTTTGTGTCATTGGTGGAACATTTAGATTATTTTCTTCTTTCTTAGGCTAATTCTCATCCAATAAGGGTTTTTAACCAATCTTGTGCATCCAATAAGTACGTTTGTGTCATTAGTCGAACATTTAGGTCATTTTCGTCCTCCCTAGCCTTATTATCATCTAGTTAGGGTTTTTAACCATTCTTGTGCATCCAATAAGTGATTTTGTGTCATTGGTTGAACATTTAGGTCATTTTCGTCCTCCCTAGGGTTATTCTCATCCAATTAGGGTGTTTAACCAATCTTGTGCATCCAATAACTACGTTTGTGTCATTGGTTGAACATTTAGGTCATTTTCGTCCTTCCTAGGCTAATTCTCATCCAATTAGGGTTTTTAACCAATCATGTGCATCCAATAAGTACGTTTGTGTCATTGGTCGATTATTTAGGTCATTTTCATCCTCCCTAGCCTTATTCTCATCCAATTAGGGTTTTTAACCAATCTTGTGCATCCAATAAGTACGTTTATGTCATTGGTCGAACATTTAGGTCACTTTCGTCCTCCCTAGCCTTATTCTCATCCAATTAGGGTTTTTAACCAATCTTGTGCATTCAATAAGTGATTTTGTGTCATTGGTTGAACATTTAGGTCATTTTCGTCCTCCCTAGGGTTATTCTCATCCAATTAGGGTGTTTAACCAATCTTGTGCATCCAATAACTACGTTTGTGTCATTGGTTGAACATTTAGGTCATTTTCGTCCTTCCTAGGCTAATTCTCATCCAATTAGGGTTTTTAACCAATCATGTGCATCCAATAAGTACGTTTGTGTCATTGGTCGATTATTTAGGTCATTTTCGTCCTCCCTAGCCTTATTCTCATCCAATTAGGGTTTTTAACCAATCTTGTGCATCCAATAAGTACGTTTATGTCATTGGTCGAACATTTAGGTCACTTTCGTCCTCCCTAGCCTTATTCTCATCCAATTAGGGTTTTTAACCAATCTTGTGCATTCAATAAGTGATTTTGTGTCATTGGTTGAACATTTAGGTCATTTTCGTCCTCCCTAGGGTTATTCTCATCCAATTAGGGTTTTTAACCAATCTTGTGAATCCAATAAGTGATTTTGTGTCATTGGTTGAACATTTAGGTCATTTTCGTCCTCCCTAGCCTTATTCTCATCCAATTAGGGTTTTGAACAAATCTTGTGCATTCAATAAGTGATTTTGTGTCATTGGTTGAACATTTTGGTCATTTTCGTCCTCCGTAGGGTTATTCTCATCAAATTAAGGTTTTTAACCAATCTTGTGCATCCAATAAGTACGTTTGTGTCATTGGTGGAACATTTAGGTTATTTTCGTCCTTCTTAGGCTAATTCTCATCCAATAAGGGTTTTTAACCAATCTTGTGCATCCAATAAGTACGTTTGTGTCATTAGTCGAACATTTAGGTCATTTTCGTCCTCCCTAGCCTTATTCTCATCCAATTAGGGTTTTTAACCAATCTTGTGCATTCAATAGGTGATTTTTTGTCATTGGTTGAACATTTAGGTCATTTTCGTCCTCCCTAGGGTTATATTCATCCAATTAGAGTTTTTAACCAATCTTGAGCATCCAATAAGTACGTTTGTGTTATTGGTTGAACATTTAGATCATTTTCTTCCTTCCTAGGCTTATTCTCATCTAATTAGGGTTTTTAACCAATCTTGTGCATCCAATAAGTATGTTTGTGTCATTGGTTGAACATTTAGGTCATTTTCGTCCTCCCTAGCCTTATTATCATCCAGTTAGGGTTTTTAACCATTCTTGTGCATCCAATAAGTGATTTTGGGTCATTGGTTGAACATTTAGGTCATTTTCGTCCTCCCTAGGGTTATTCTCATCCAATTAGGGTGTTTAACCAATCTTGTGCATCCAATAACTACGTTTGTGTCATTGGTTTAACATTTAGGTCATTTTCGTCCATCCTAGGCTAATTCTCATCCAATTAGGGTTTTTAACCAATCATGTGCATCCAATAAGTACGTTTGTGTCATTGGTCGAACATTTAGGTCATTTTCGTCCTCCCTAGCCTTATTCTCATCCAATTAGGGTTTTTAACCAATCTTGTGCATCCAATAAGTACGTTTGTGTCATTGGTCGAACATTTAGGTCGTTTTCGTCCTCCCTAGCCTTATTCTCATCCAATTAGGGTTTTTAACCAATCTTGTGCATCCAATAAGTGATTTTGTGTCATTGGTTGAACATTTACGTCATTTTCGTCCTCCCTAGGGTTATTCTCATCCAATTAGGGTGTTTAACCAATCTTGTGCATCCAATAACTACGTTTGTGTCATTGGTTGAACATTTAGGTCATTTTCGTCCTTCCTAGGCTTATTCTCATCCAATTAGGGTTTTTAACCAATCATGTGCATCCAATAAGTACGTTTGTGTCATTGGTCGAACATTTAGGTCATTTTCGTCCTCCCTAGCCTTATTCTCATCCAATTAGGGTTTTTAACCAATCTTGTGCATCCAATAAGTACGTTTGTGTCATTGGTCGAACATTTAGGTCATTTTCGTCCTCCCTAGCCTTATTCTCATCCAATTAGGGTTTTTAACCAATCTTGTGCATTCAATAAGTGATTTTGTGTCATTGGTTGAACATTTAGGTCATTTTCGTCCTCCCTAGGGTTATTCTCATCCAATTAGGATTTTTAACCAATCTTGTTCATCCAATAACTACGTTTGTGTCATTGGTTGAACATTTAGGTTATTTTCGTCCTTCCTAGGGTAATTCTCATCCAATAAGGGTTTTTAACCAATCTTGTGCATCCAATAAGTACGTTTGTGTCATTGGTCGAACATTTAGGTCATTTTCGTCCTCCGTAGCCTTATTCTCATCCAATTAGGGTTTTTAACCAATCTTGTGCAGCCAATAAGTGATTTTGTGTCATTGGTTGAACATTTAGGTCATTTTTGTCCTCCCTAGCCTTATTCTCATCCAATTAGAGTTTTTAACCAATCTTGTGCATTCAATAAGTGATTTTGTGTCATTGGTTGAACATTTAGGTCATTTTCGTCCTCCCTAGGGTTATTCTCATCCAATTAGGGTTTTTAACCAATCTTGTGCATCCAATAACTACGTTTGTGTCATTGGTTGAACATTTAGGTTATTTTCGTCCTTCCTAGGCTAATTCTCATCCAATAAGGGTTTTAACCAATCTTGTACATCCAATAAGTACGTTTGTGTCATTGGTCGAACATTTAGGTCATTTTCGTCCTCCGTAGCCTTATTCTCATCCAATTAGGGTTTTTAACCAATCTTGTGCAACCAATAAGTGATTTTGTGTCATTGGTTGAACATTTAGGTCATTTTTGTCCTCCCTAGCCTTATTCTCATCCAATTAGGGTTTTTAACCAATCTTGTGCATTCAATAAGTGATTTTGTGTCATTGGTTGAACATTTAGGTCATTTTCGTCCTCCCTAGGGTTATTCTCATCCAATTAGGGTTTTTAACCAATCTTGTGCATCCAACAAGTAAGTTTGTGTCATTGGTTGAACATTTAGGTCATTTTCGTCCTTCCTAGGTTTATTCTCATCCAATTAGGGTTTTTAACCAATCTTGTGCATCCAATAAGTGATTTTGTGTCATTGGTTGAACATTTAGGTCATTTTCGTCCTCCCTAGCCTTATTCTCATCCAATTAGGGTTTTTAACCAATCTTGTGCATTCAATAAGTGATTCTGTGTCATTGGTTGAACATTTTGGTCATTTTCGTCCTTCCTATGATTATTCTCATCCAGTTAGGGTTTTTAACCAACCTTGTGCATCCAATAATTAATTTTGTGTCATTTGTTGAACATTTAGGTCATTTTCGTCCTTCCTAGCCTTATTCTCATCCAATTAGGGTTTTTAACCAATCTTGTGCATTCAATAAGTGATTCTGTGTCATTGGTTGAACATTTTAGTCATTTTCGTCCTCCGTAGGGTTATTCTCATTCAATTAGGGTTTTTAACCAATCTTGTGCATCCAATAAGAACGTTTGTGTCATTGGTGGAACATTTAGGTCATTTTCGACCTTCCTAGGCTTATTCTCATCCAATTAGGGTTTTTAACCAATCTTGTGCATTCAATAAGTGATTTTGTGTCATTGGTTGAACATTTAGGTCATTTTCGTTCTCCCTAGGGTTATTCTCATCCAATTAGGGTTTTAAACAAATCTTGTGAATCCAATAAGTGATTTTGTGTCATTGGTTGAACATTTAGGTCATTTTCGTCCTCCCTAGCCTTATTCTCATCCAATTAGGATTTTTAACCAATCTTGTGCATTCAATAAGTGATTTTGTGTAATTGGTTTAACATTTTGTTCATTTTCTTTCTCCGTAGGGTTATTCTCATCCAATTAGGGTTTTTAACCAATCTTGTGCATCCAATAAGTACGTTTGTGTCATTGGTTGAACATTTAGGTTATTTTCGTCCTTCTTAGGCTAATTCTCATCCAATTAGGGTTTTTAACCAATCTTGTGCATTCAATAAGTGATTATGTGTCATTGGTTGAACATTTTGGTCATTTTCGTCCTTCCTATGATTATTCTCATCCAGTTAGGGTTTTTAACCAACCTTGTGCATCCAATAATTAATTTTGTGTCATTAGTCGAACATTTAGGTCATTTTCGTCCTCCCTAGCCTTATTCTCATCCAATTAGGGTTTTTAACCAATCTTGTGCATTCAATAGGTGATTTTGTGTCATTGGTTGAACATTTAGGTCATTTTCGTCCTCCCTAGGGTTATATTCATCCAATTAGAGTTTTTAACCAATCTTGAGCATCCAATAAGTACGTTTGTGTCATTGGTTGAACATTTAGATCATTTTCTTCCTTCCTAGGCTTATTCTCATCCAATTAGGGTTTTTAACCAATCTTGTGCATCCAATTAGTGATTTTGTGTCATTGGTTGAACATTTTGGTCATTTTCGTCCTCCGTAGGGTTATTCTCATCCAATTAGGGTTTTTAACCAATCTTGTGCATCCAATAAGTACGTTTGTGTCATTGGTTGAACATTTAGGTCATTTTCGACCTTCCTAGGCTTATTCATATCCAATTAGGGTTTTTAACCAATCTTGTGCATTCAATAAGTGATTTTGTGTCATTGGTTGAACATTTAGGTCATTTTCGTTCTCCCTAGGGTTATTCTCATCCAATTAGGGTTTTTAACCAATCTTGTGAATCCAATAAGTGATTTTGTGTCATTGGTTGAACATTTAGGTCATTTTCGTCCTCCCTAGCCTTATTCTCATCTAATTAGGGTTTTTAACCAATCTTGTGCATTCAATAAGTGATTATGTGTCATTGGTTGAACATTTTGGTCATTTTCGTCCTCCGTAGGGTTATTCTCATCCAATTAGGGTTTTTAACCAATCTTGTGCATCCAATAAGTACGTTTGTGTCATTGGTGGAACATTTAGGTTATTTTCGTCCTTCTTTGGCTAATTCTCATCCAATAAGGGTTTTTAACCAATCTTGTGCATTCAATAAGTGATTTTGTGTCATTGGTTGAACATTTAGGTCATTTTCGTTCTCCCTAGGGTTATTCTCATCCAATTAGGGTTTTTAACCAATCTTGTGAATCCAATAAGTGATTTTGTGTCATTGGTTGAACATTTAGGTCATTTTCGTCCTCCCTAGCCTTATTCTCATCCAATTAGGGTTTTTAACAAATCTTGTGCATTCAATAAGTGATTTTGTGTCATTGGTTGAACATTTTGGTCATTTTCGTCCTCCGTAGGGTTATTCTCATCAAATTAAGGTTTTTAACCAATCTTGTGCATCCAATAAGTACGTTTGTGTCATTGGTGGAACATTTAGGTTATTTTCGTCCTTCTTAGGCTAATTCTCATCCAATAAGGGTTTTTAACCAATCTTGTGCATTCAATAAGTGATTTTGTGTCATTGGTTGAACATTTAGGTCATTTTCGTTCTCCCTAGGGTTATTCTCATCCAATTAGGGTTTTTAACCAATCTTGTGAATCCAATAAGTGATTTTGTGTCATTGGTTGAACATTTAGGTCATTTTCGTCCTCCCTAGCCTTATTCTCATCCAATTAGGGTTTTGAACAAATCTTGTGCATTCAATAAGTGATTTTGTGTCATTGGTTGAACATTTTGGTCATTTTCGTCCTCCGTAGGGTTATTCTCATCAAATTAAGGTTTTTAACCAATCTTGTGCATCCAATAAGTACGTTTGTGTCATTGGTGGAACATTTAGGTTATTTTCGTCCTTCTTAGGCTAATTCTCATCCAATAAGGGTTTTTAACCAATCTTGTGCATCCAATAAGTACGTTTGTGTCATTAGTCGAACATTTAGGTCATTTTCGTCCTCCCTAGCCTTATTCTCATCCAATTAGGGTTTTTAACCAATCTTGTGCATTCAATAGGTGATTTTGTGTCATTGGTTGAACATTTAGGTCATTTTCGTCCTCCCTAGGGTTATATTCATCCAATTAGAGTTTTTAACCAATATTGAGCATCCAATAAGTACGTTTGTGTTATTGGTTGAACATTTAGATCATTTTCTTCCTTCCTAGGCTTATTCTCATCTAATTAGGGTTTTTAACCAATCTTGTGCATCCAATAAGTATGTTTGTGTCATTGGTTGAACATTTAGGTCATTTTCGTCCTCCCTAGCCTTATTATCATCCAGTTAGGGTTTTTAACCATTCTTGTGCATCCAATAAGTGATTTTGTGTCATTGGTTGAACATTTAGGTCATTTTCGTCCTCCCTAGGGTTATTCTCATCCAATTAGGGTGTTTAACCAATCTTGTGCATCCAATAACTACGTTTGTGTCATTGGTTGAACATTTAGGTCATTTTCGTCCTTCCTAGGCTAATTCTCATCCAATTAGGGTTTTTAACCAATCATGTGCATCCAATAAGTACGTTTGTGTCATTGGTCGATTATTTAGGTCATTTTCATCCTCCCTAGCCTTATTCTCATCCAATTAGGGTTTTTAACCAATCTTGTGCATCCAATAAGTACGTTTATGTCATTGGTCGAACATTTAGGTCACTTTCGTCCTCCCTAGCCTTATTCTCATCCAATTAGGGTTTTTAACCAATCTTGTGCATTCAATAAGTGATTTTGTGTCATTGGTTGAACATTTAGGTCATTTTCGTCCTCCCTAGGGTTATTCTCATCCAATTAGGGTTTTTAACCAATCTTGTGCATCCAATAAGTACGTTTGTGTCATTGGTTGAACATTTAGGTCATTTTCGACCTTCCTAGGCTTATTCTCATCCAATTAGGGTTTTTAACCAATCTTGTGCATTCAATAAGTGATTTTGTGTCATTGGTTGAACATTTTGGTCATTTTCGTCCTCCGTAGGGTTATTCTCATCCAATTAGGGTTTTTAACCAATCTTGTGCATCCAATAAGTACGTTTGTGTCATTGGTTGAACATTTAGGTCATTTTCGACCTTCCTAGGCTTATTCTCATCCAATTAGGGTTTTTAACCAATCTTGTGCATTCAATAAGTGATTTTGTGTCATTGGTTGAACATTTTGTTCATTTTCTTTCTCCGTAGGGTTATTCTCATCCAATTAGGGTTTTTAACCAATCTTGTGCATCCAATAAGTACGTTTGTGTCATTGGTTGAACATTTAGGTTATTTTCGTCCTTCTTAGGCTAATTCTCATCCAATAAGGGTTTTTAACCAATCTTGTGCATCCAATAAGTACGTTTGTGTCATTAGTCGAACATTTAGGTCATTTTCGTCCTCCCTAGCCTTATTCTCATCCAATTAGGGTTTTTAACCAATCTTGTGCATCCAATAAGTGATTTTGTGTCATTGGTTGAACATTTAGGTCATTTTCGTCCTCCCTAGGGTTATTCTCATCCAATTAGGGTTTTAAACCAATCTTGTGCATCCAATAAGTAAGTTTGTGTCATTGGTTGAACATTTAGGTCATTTTCGTCCTTCCTAGGCTTATTCTCATCCAATTAGGGTTTTTAACCAATCTTGTGAATCCAATAAGTGATTTTGTGTCATTGGTTGAACATTTAGGTCATTTTCGTCCTCCCTAGCCTTATTCTCATCCAATTAGGGTTTTTAACCAATCTTGTGCATTCAATAAGTCATTGGTTGAACATTTAGGTCATTTTCGTCCTCCCTAGCCTTCTTCTCATCCAATTAGGGTTTTTAACCAATCTTGTGCATCCAATAAGTAATTTTGTGTCATTGGTTGAACATTTAGGTCATTTTCGTCCTTCCTAGGCTAATTCTCATCCAATTAGGGTTTTTAACCAATCATGTGCATCCAATAAGTACGTTTGTTTCATTGGTCGAACATTTAGGTCATTTTCGTCCTCCCTAGCCTTTTTCTCATCCAATTAGGGTTTTTAACCAATCTTGTGCATCCAATAAGTACGTTTGTGTCATTGGTCGAACATTTAGGTCATTTTCGTCCTCCCTAGCCTTATTCTCATCCAATTAGGGTTTTTAACCAGTCTTGTGCATTCAATAAGTGATTTTGTGTCATTGGTTGAACATTTTGTTCATTTTCTTTCTCCGTAGGGTTATTCTCATCCAATTAGGGTTTTTAACCAATCTTGTGCATCCAATAAGTACGTTTGTGTCATTGGTTGAACATTTAGGTTATTTTCGTCCTTCTTAGGCTAATTCTCATCCAATAAGGGTTTTTAACCAATCTTGTGCATCCAATAAGTACGTTTGTGTCATTAGTCGAACATTTAGGTCATTTTCGTCCTCCCTAGCCTTATTCTCATCCAATTAGGGTTTTTAACCAATCTTGTGCATCCAATAAGTGATTTTGTGTCATTGGTTGAACATTTAGGTCATTTTCGTCCTCCCTAGCCTTATTCTCATCCAATTAGGGTTTTTAACAAATCTTGTGCATTCAATAAGTGATTTTGTGTCATTGGTTGAACATTTTGGTCATTTTCGTCCTCCGTAGGGTTATTCTCATCAAATTAAGGTTTTTAACCAATCTTGTGCATCCAATAAGTGATTTTGTGTCATTGGTTGAACATTTAGGTCATTTTCGTCCTCCCTAGCCTTATTCTCATCTAATTAGGGTTTTTAACCAATCTTGTGCATTCAATAAGTGATTATGTGTCATTGGTTGAACATTTTGGTCATTTTCGTCCTCCGTAGGGTTATTCTCATCCAATTAGGGTTTTTAACCAATCTTGTGCATCCAATAAGTACGTTTGTGTCATTGGTGGAACATTTAGGTTATTTTCGTCCTTCTTTGGCTAATTCTCATCCAATAAGGGTTTTTAACCAATCTTGTGCATTCAATAAGTGATTTTGTGTCATTGGTTGAACATTTAGGTCATTTTCGTTCTCCCTAGGGTTATTCTCATCCAATTAGGGTTTTTAACCAATCTTGTGAATCCAATAAGTGATTTTGTGTCATTGGTTGAACATTTAGGTCATTTTCGTCCTCCCTAGCCTTATTCTCATCCAATTAGGGTTTTTAACAAATCTTGTGCATTCAATAAGTGATTTTGTGTCATTGGTTGAACATTTTGGTCATTTTCGTCCTCCGTAGGGTTATTCTCATCAAATTAAGGTTTTTAACCAATCTTGTGCATCCAATAAG
This sequence comes from Cicer chorassanicum, assembly GCA_037974735.1. Taxonomy (NCBI): domain Eukaryota; kingdom Viridiplantae; phylum Streptophyta; class Magnoliopsida; order Fabales; family Fabaceae; genus Cicer; species Cicer chorassanicum. Next base: position 705,256 of record JBBPBP010000172.1, read on the forward strand.
TACGTTTGTGTCATTGGTGGAACATTTAGGTTATTTTCGTCCTTCTTAGGCTAATTCTCATCCAATAAGGGTTTTTAACCAATCTTGTGCATTCAATAAGTGATTTTGTGTCATTGGTTGAACATTTAGGTCATTTTCGTTCTCCCTAGGGTTATTCTCATCCAATTAGGGTTTTTAACCAATCTTGTGAATCCAATAAGTGATTTTGTGTCATTGGTTGAACATTTAGGTCATTTTCGTCCTCCCTAGCCTTATTCTCATCCAATTAGGGTTTTGAACAAATCTTGTGCATTCAATAAGTGATTTTGTGTCATTGGTTGAACATTTTGGTCATTTTCGTCCTCCGTAGGGTTATTCTCATCAAATTAAGGTTTTTAACCAATCTTGTGCATCCAATAAGTACGTTTGTGTCATTGGTGGAACATTTAGGTTATTTTCGTCCTTCTTAGGCTAATTCTCATCCAATAAGGGTTTTTAACCAATCTTGTGCATCCAATAAGTACGTTTGTGTCATTAGTCGAACATTTAGGTCATTTTCGTCCTCCCTAGCCTTATTCTCATCCAATTAGGGTTTTTAACCAATCTTGTGCATTCAATAGGTGATTTTGTGTCATTGGTTGAACATTTAGGTCATTTTCGTCCTCCCTAGGGTTATATTCATCCAATTAGAGTTTTTAACCAATCTTGAGTATCCAATAAGTACGTTTGTGTCATTGGTTGAACATTTAGATCATTTTCGTCCTTCCTAGGCGTATTCTCATCCAATTAGGGTTTTTAACCAATCTTGTGCATCCAATTAGTGATTTTGTGTCATTGGTTGAACATTTTGGTCATTTTCGTCCTCTGTAGGGTTATTCTCATCCAATTAGGGTTTTTAACCAATCTTGTGCATCCAATAAGTACGTTTGTGTCATTGGTTGAACATTTAGGTCATTTTCGACCTTCCTAGGCTTATTCTCATCCAATTAGGGTTTTTAACCAATCTTGTGCATTCAATAAGTCATTGGTTGAACATTTAGGTCATTTTCGTCCTCCCTAGCCTTCTTCTCTTCCAATTAGGGTTTTTAACCAATCTTGTGCATCGAATAAGTAAGTTTGTGTCATTGGTTGAACATTTAGGTCATTTTCGTCCTTCCTAGGCTTATTCTCATCCAATTAGGGTTTTTAACCAATCTTGTGCATCCAATAAGTGATTTTGTGTCATTGGTTGAACATTTAGGTCATTTTCGTCCTCCCTAGCCTTATTCTCATCCAATTAGGGTTTTTAACCAATCTTGCGCATTCAATAAGTGATTCTGTGTCATTGGTTGAACATTTTGGTCATTTTCGTCCTTCCTATGATTATTCTCATCCAGTTAGGGTTTTTAAGCAACCTTGTGCATCCAATAATTAATTTTGTGTCATTAGTTGAACATTTAGGTCATTTTCGTCCTTCCTAGCCTTATTCTCATCCAATTAGGGTTTTTAACCAATCTTGTGCATTCAATAAGTGATTATGTGTCATTGGTTGAATATTTTGGTCATTTTCGTCCTCCGTAGGGTTATTCTCATCCAATTAGGGTTTTTAACCAATCTTGTGCATCCAATAAGTACGTTTGTGTCATTGGTTGAACATTTAGGTCATTTTCGACCTTCCTAGGCTTATTCTCATCCAATTAGGGTTTTTAACCAATCTTGTGCATTCAATAAGTGATTTTGTGTCATTGGTTGAACATTTTGTTCATTTTCTTTCTCCGTAGGGTTATTCTCATCCAATTAGGGTTTTTAACCAATCTTGTGCATCCAATAAGTACGTTTGTCTCATTGGTTGAACATTTAGGTTATTTTCGTCCTTCTTAGGCTAATTCTCATCCAATAAGGGTTTTTAACCAATCTTGTGCATCCAATAAGTACGTTTGTGTCATTAGTCGAACATTTAGGTCATTTTCGTCCTCCCTAGCCTTATTCTCATCCAATTAGGGTTTTTAACCAATCTTGTGCATCCAATAAGTGATTTTGTGTCATTGGTTGAACATTTACGTCATTTTCGTCCTCCCTAGGGTTATTCTCATCCAATTAGGGTGTTTAACCAATCTTGTGCATCCAATAACTACGTTTGTGTCATTGGTTGAACATTTAGGTCATTTTCGTCCTTCCTAGGCTTATTCTCATCCAATTAGGGTTTTTAACCAATCTTGTGCATCCAATAAGTAATTTTGTGTCATTGGTTGAACATTTAGGTCATTTTCGTCCTCCCTAGCCTTATTCTCATCCAATTAGGGTTTTTAACAAATCTTGTGCATTCAATAAGTGATTTTGTGTCATTGGTTGAACATTTTGGTCATTTTCGTCCTCCGTAGGGTTATTCTCATCAAATTAAGGTTTTTAACCAATCTTGTGCATCCAATAAGTACGTTTGTGTCATTGGTGGAACATTTAGGTTATTTTCGTCCTTCTTAGGCTAATTCTCATCCAATAAGGGTTTTTAACCAATCTTGTGCATCCAATAAGTACGTTTGTGTCATTAGTCGAACATTTAGGTCATTTTCGTCCTCCCTAGCCTTATTCTCATCCAATTAGGGTTTTTAACCAATCTTGTGCATTCAATAGGTGATTTTGTGTCATTGGTTGAACATTTAGGTCATTTTCGTCCTCCCTAGGGTTATATTCATCCAATTAGAGTTTTTAACCAATATTGAGCATCCAATAAGTACGTTTGTGTTATTGGTTGAACATTTAGATCATTTTCTTCCTTCCTAGGCTTATTCTCATCTAATTAGGGTTTTTAACCAATCTTGTGCATCCAATAAGTATGTTTGTGTCATTGGTTGAACATTTAGGTCATTTTCGTCCTCCCTAGCCTTATTATCATCCAGTTAGGGTTTTTAACCATTCTTGTGCATCCAATAAGTGATTTTGTGTCATTGGTTGAACATTTAGGTCATTTTCGTCCTCCCTAGGGTTATTCTCATCCAATTAGGGTGTTTAACCAATCTTGTGCATCCAATAACTACGTTTGTGTCATTGGTTGAACATTTAGGTCATTTTCGTCCTTCCTAGGCTAATTCTCATCCAATTAGGGTTTTTAACCAATCTTGTGCATCCAATAAGTGATTTTGTGTCATTGGTTGAACATTTAGGTCATTTTCGTCCTCCCTCGCCTTATTCTCATCCAATTAGGGTTTTTAACCAATCTTGTGCATCCAATAAGTAAGTTTGTGTCATTGGTTGAACATTTAGGTCATTTTCGTCCTTCCTAGGCTTATTCTCATCCAATTAGGGTTTTTAACCAATCTTGTGCATCCAATAAGTGATTTTGTGTCATTGGTTGAACATTTAGGTCATTTTCGTCCTCCCTAGCCTTATTCTCATCCAATTAGGGTTTTTAACCAATCTTGTGCATCCAATAAGTGATTTTTTGTCATTGGTTGAACATTTACGTCATTTTTGTCCTCCCTAGGGTTATTCTCATCCAACTAGGGTTTTTAACAAATCTTGTGCATCCAATAAGTACGTTTGTGTCATTGGTTGAACATTTTGGTCATTTTCGTCCTTCCTATGATTATTCTCATCCAGTTAGGGTTTTTAACCAATCTTGTGCATCCAATAATTAATTTTGTGTCATTAGTTGAACATTTAGGTCATTTTCGTCCTTCCTAGCCTTATTCTCATCCAATTAGGGTTTTTAACCAATCTTGTGCATTCAATAAGTGATTCTGTGTCATTGGTTGAACATTTTGGTCATTTTCGTCCTCCGTAGGGTTATTCTCATCCAATTAGGGTTTTTAACCAATCTTGTGCATCCAATAAGTACGTTTGTGTCATTGGTTGAACATTTAGGTCATTTTCGTCCTTCCTAGGCTTATTCTCATCCAATTAGGGTTTTTAACCAATCTTGTGCATTCAATAAGTGATTTTGTGTCATTGGTTGAACATTTAGGTCATTTTCGTTCTCCCTAGGGTTATTCTCATCCAATTAGGGTTTTTAACCAATCTTGTGAATCCAATAAGTGATTTTGTGTCATTGGTTGAACATTTAGGTCATTTTCGTCCTCCCTAGCCTTATTCTCATCCAATTAGGGTTTTTAACCAATCTTGTGCATTCAATAAGTCATTGGTTGAACATTTAGGTCATATTCGTCCTCCCTAGCCTTCTTCTCATCCAATTAGGGTTTTTAGCCAATCTTGTGCATCCAATAAGTAAGTTTGTGTCATTGGTTGAACATTTAGGTCATTTTCGTCCTTCCTAGGCTTATTCTCATCCAATTAGGGTTTTTAACCAATCTTGTGCATCCAATAAGTGATTTTGTGTCATTGGTTGAACATTTACGTCATTTTCGTCCTCCCTAGGGTTATTCTCATCCAATTAGGGTGTTTAACCAATCTTGTGCATCCAATAACTACGTTTGTGTCATTGGTTGAACATTTAGGTCATTTTCGTCCTTCCTAGGCTAATTCTCATCCAATTAGGGTTTTTAACCAATCTTGTGCATCCAATAAGTGATTTTGTGTCATTGGTTGAATGTTTAGGTCATTTTCGTCCTCCCTAGCCTTATTCTCATCCAATTAGGGTTTTTAACCAATCTTGTGCATCCAATAAGTAAGTTTGTGTCATTGGTTGAACATTTAGGTCATTTTCGTCCTTCCTAGGCTTATTCTCATCCAATTAGGGTTTTTAACCAATCTTGTGCATCCAATAAGTGATTTTGTGTCATTGGTTGAACATTTAGGTCATTTTCGTCCTCCCTAGCCTTATTCTCATCCAATTAGGGTTTTTAACCAATCTTGTGCATCCAATAAGTGATTTTTTGTCATTGGTTGAACATTTACGTCATTTTTGTCTTCCCTAGGGTTATTCTCATCCAACTAGGGTTTTTAACAAATCTTGTGCATCCAATAAGTACGTTTGTGTCATTGGTTGAACATTTAGGTCATTTTCGTCCTTCCTATGATTATTCTCATCCAGTTAGGGTTTTTAACCAATCTTGTGCATCCAATAATTAATTTTGTGTCATTAGTTGAACATTTAGGTCATTTTCGTCCTCCCTAGCCTTATTCTCATCCAATTAGGGTTTTTAACCAATCTTGTGCATTCAATAAGTGATTTTGTGTCATTGGTTGAACATTTAGGTCATTTTCGTCCTCCCTAGGGTTATTCTCATCCAATTAGGGTTTTTAACCAATCTTGTGCATCCAATAAGTGATTTTGTGTCATTGGTTGAACATTTAGGTCATTTTCGTCCTCCGTAGGGTTATTCTCATCCAATTAGGGTTTTTAACCAATCTTGTGCATCCAATAAGTACGTTTGTGTCATTGGTTGAACATTTAGGTCATTTTCGTCCTTCCTAGGCTTATTCTCATCCAATTAGGGTTTTTAACCAATCTTGTGCATTCAATAAGTGATTTTGTGTCATTGGTTGAACATTTTGGTCATTTTCGTCCTCCGTAGGGTTATTCTCATCAAATTAAGGTTTTTAACCAATCTTGTGCATCCAATAAGTACGTTTGTGTCATTGGTGGAACATTTAGGTTATTTTCGTCCTTCTTAGGCTAATTCTTATCCAATTAGGGTTTTTAACCAATCTTGTGCATCCAATAAGTACGTTTGTGTCATTAGTCGAACATTTAGGTCATTTTCGTCCTCCCTAGCCTTATTCTCATCCAATTAGGGTTTTTAACCAATCTTGTGCATTCAATAGGTGATTTTGTGTCATTGGTTGAACATTTAGGTCATTTTCGTCCTCCCTAGGGTTATATTCATCCAATTAGAGTTTTTAACCAATCTTGAGCATCCAATAAGTACGTTTGTGTCATTGGTTGAACATTTAGATCATTTTCTTCCTTCCTAGGCTTATTCTCATCTAATTAGGGTTTTTAACCAATCTTGTGCATCCAATAAGTATGTTTGTGTCATTGGTTGAACATTTAGGTCATGTTCGTCCTCCCTAGCCTTATTACCATCCAGTTAGGGTTTTTAACCATTCTGCTGCATCCAATAAGTGATTTTGTGTCATTGGTTGAACATTTAGGTCATTTTCGTCCTCCCTAGGGTTATTCTCATCCAATTAGGGTGTTTAACCAATCTTGTGCATCCAATAACTACGTTTGTGTCATTGGTTGAACATTTAGGTCATTTTCGTCCTTCCTAGGCTAATTCTCATCCAATTAGGGTTTTTAACCAATCATGTGCATCCAATAAGTACGTTTGTGTCATTGGTCGATTATTTAGGTCATTTTCATCCTCCCTAGCCTTATTCTCATCCAATTAGGGTTTTTAACCAATCTTGTGCATCCAATAAGTACGTTTATGTCATTGGTCGAACATTTAGGTCACTTTCGTCCTCCCTAGCCTTATTCTCATCCAATTAGGGTTTTTAACCAATCTTGTGCATTCAATAAGTGATTTTGTGTCATTGGTTGAACATTTAGGTCATTTTCGTCCTCCCTAGGGTTATTCTCATCCAATTAGGGTTTTTAACCAATCTTGTGAATCCAATAAGTGATTTTGTGTCATTGGTTGAACATTTAGGTCATTTTCGTCCTCCCTAGCCTTATTCTCATCCAATTAGGGTTTTGAACAAATCTTGTGCATTCAATAAGTGATTTTGTGTCATTGGTTGAACATTTTGGTCATTTTCGTCCTCCGTAGGGTTATTCTCATCAAATTAAGGTTTTTAACCAATCTTGTGCATCCAATAAGTACGTTTGTGTCATTGGTGGAACATTTAGGTTATTTTCGTCCTTCTTAGGCTAATTCTCATCCAATAAGGGTTTTTAACCAATCTTGTGCATCCAATAAGTACGTTTGTGTCATTAGTCGAACATTTAGGTCATTTTCGTCCTCCCTAGCCTTATTCTCATCCAGTTAGGGTTTTTAACCAATCTTGTGCATTCAATAAGTGATTTTGTGTCATTGGTTGAACATTTAGGTCATTTTCGTTCTCCCTAGGGTTATTCTCATCCAATTAGGGTTTTTAACCAATCTTGTGCATCCAATAAGTGATTTTGTGTCATTGGTTGAACATTTAGGTCATTTTCGTCCTCCCTAGCCTTATTCTCATCCAATTAGGGTTTTTAACCAATCTTGTGCATCCAATAAGTGATTTTTTGTCATTGGTTGAACATTTACGTCATTTTTGTCCTCCCTAGGGTTATTCTCATCCAACTAGGGTTTTTAACAAATCTTGTGCATCCAATAAGTACGTTTGTGTCATTGGTTGAACATTTAGGTCATTTTCGTCCTTCCTATGATTATTCTCATCCAGTTAGGGTTTTTAACCAATCTTCTGCATCCAATAATTAATTTTGTGTCATTAGTTGAACATTTAGGTCATTTTCGTCCTTCCTAGCCTTATTCTCATCTAATTAGGGTTTTTAACCAATCTTGTGCATTCAATAAGTGATTCTGTGTCATTGGTTGAACATTTTGGTCATTTTCGTCCTCCGTAGGGTTATTCTCATCCAATTAGGGTTTTTAACCAATCTTGTGCATCCAATAAGTACGTTTGTGTCATTGGTGGAACATTTAGGTTATTTTCGTCCTTCTTAGGCTAATTCTCATCCAATAAGGGTTTTTAACCAATCTTGTGCATCCAATAAGTACGTTTGTGTCATTAGTCGAACATTTAGGTCATTTTTGTCCTCCCTAGCCTTATTCTCATCCAGTTAGGGTTTTTAACCAATCTTGTGCATTCAATAAGTGATTTTGTGTCATTGGTTGAACATTAAGGTCATTTTCTTTCTCCCTAGGGTTATTCTCATCCAATTTGGGTTTTTAACCAATCTTGTGAATCCAATAAGTGATTTTGTGTTATTGGTTGAACATTTAGGTCATTTTCGTCCTCCCTATGATTATTCTCATCCAGTTAGGGTTTTTAACCAATCTTTTGCATCCAATAATTAATTTTGTGTCATTAGTTGAACATTTAGGTCATTTTCGTCCTTCCTAGCCTTATTCTCATCTAATTAGGGTTTTTAACCAATCTTGTGCATTCAATAAGTGATTATGTGTCATTGGTTGAACATTTTGGTCATTTTCGTCCTCCGTAGGGTTATTCTCATCCAATTAGGGTTTTTAACCAATCTTGTGCATCCAATAAGTACGTTTGTGTCATTGGTGGAACATTTAGGTTATTTTCGTCCTTCTTAGGCTAATTCTCATCCAATAAGGGTTTTTAACCAATCTTGTGCATTCAATAAGTGATTTTGTGTCATTGGTTGAACATTTAGGTCATTTTCGTTCTCCCTAGGGTTATTCTCATCCAATTTGGGTTTTTAACCAATCTTGTGAATCCAATAAGTGATTTTGTGTCATTGGTTGAACATTTAGGTCATTTTCGTCCTCCCTATGATTATTCTCATCCAGTTAGGGTTTTTAACCAATCTTGTGCATCCAATAAGTGATTTTTTGTCATTGGTTGAACATTTACGTCATTTTTGTCCTCCCTAGGGTTATTCTCATCCAACTAGGGTTTTTAACAAATCTTGTGCATCCAATAAGTACGTTTGTGTCATTGGTTGAACATTTAGGTCATTTTCGTCCTTCCTATGATTATTCTCATCCAGTTAGGGTTTTTAACCAATCTTCTGCATCCAATAATTAATTTTGTGTCATTAGTTGAACATTTAGGTCATTTTCGTCCTTCCTAGCCTTATTCTCATCTAATTAGGGTTTTTAACCAATCTTGTGCATTCAATAAGTGATTCTGTGTCATTGGTTGAACATTTTGGTCATTTTCGTCCTCCGTAGGGTTATTCTCATCCAATTAGGGTTTTTAACCAATCTTGTGCATCCAATAAGTACGTTTGTGTCATTGGTGGAACATTTAGGTTATTTTCGTCCTTCTTAGGCTAATTCTCATCCAATAAGGGTTTTTAACCAATCTTGTGCATCCAATAAGTACGTTTGTGTCATTAGTCGAACATTTAGGTCATTTTTGTCCTCCCTTGCCTTATTCTCATCCAGTTAGGGTTTTTAACCAATCTTGTGCATTCAATAAGTGATTTTGTGTCATTGGTTGAACATTAAGGTCATTTTCGTTCTCCCTAGGGTTATTCTCATCCAATTAGGAATTTTAACCAATCTTGTGAATCCAATAAGTGATTTTGTGTCATTGGTTGAACATTTAGGTCATTTTCGTCCTCCCTATGATTATTCTCATCCAGTTAGGGTTTTTAACCAATCTTGTGCATCCAATAATTAATTTTGTGTCATTAGTTGAACATTTAGGTCATTTTCGTCCTTCCTAGCCTTATTCTCATCTAATTAGGGTTTTTAACCAATCTTGTGCATTCAATAAGTGATTATGTGTCATTGGTTGAACATTTTGGTCATTTTCGTCCTCCGTAGGGTTATTCTCATCCAATTAGGGTTTTTAACCAATCTTGTGCATCCAATAAGTACGTTTGTGTCATTGGTGGAACATTTAGGTTATTTTCGTCCTTCTTTGGCTAATTCTCATCCAATAAGGGTTTTTAACCAATCTTGTGCATTCAATAAGTGATTTTGTGTCATTGGTTGAACATTTAGGTCATTTTCGTTCTCCCTAGGGTTATTCTCATCCAATTAGGGTTTTTAACCAATCTTGTGAATCCAATAAGTGATTTTGTGTCATTGGTTGAACATTTAGGTCATTTTCGTCCTCCCTAGCCTTATTCTCATCCAATTAGGGTTTTTAACAAATCTTGTGCATTCAATAAGTGATTTTGTGTCATTGGTTGAACATTTTGGTCATTTTCGTCCTCCGTAGGGTTATTCTCATCAAATTAAGGTTTTTAACCAATCTTGTGCATCCAATAAGTACGTTTGTGTCATTGGTGGAACATTTAGGTTATTTTCGTCCTTCTTAGGCTAATTCTCATCCAATAAGGGTTTTTAACCAATCTTGTGCATTCAATAAGTGATTTTGTGTCATTGGTTGAACATTTAGGTCATTTTCGTTCTCCCTAGGGTTATTCTCATCCAATTAGGGTTTTTAACCAATCTTGTGAATCCAATAAGTGATTTTGTGTCATTGGTTGAACATTTAGGTCATTTTCGTCCTCCCTAGCCTTATTCTCATCCAATTAGGGTTTTTAACCAATCTTGTGCATTCAATAAGTCATTGGTTGAACATTTAGGTCATATTCGTCCTCCCTAGCCTTCTTCTCATCCAATTAGGGTTTTTAGCCAATCTTGTGCATCCAATAAGTAAGTTTGTGTCATTGGTTGAACATTTAGGTCATTTTCGTCCTTCCTAGGCTTATTCTCATCCAATTAGGGTTTTTAACCAATCTTGTGCATCCAATAAGTGATTTTGTGTCATTGGTTGACCATTTAGGTCATTTTCGTCCTTCCTAGGTTTATTCTCATCCAATTAGGGTTTTTAACCAATCTTGTGCATCCAATAAGTGATTTTGTGTCATTGGTTGAACATTTAGGTCATTTTCGTCCTCCCTAGCCTTATTCTTATCCAATTAGGGTTTTTAACCAATCTTGTGCATTCAATAAGTGATTTTGTGTCATTGGTTGAACATTTTGGTCATTTTCGTCCTTCCTATGATTATTCTCATCCAGTTAGGGTTTTTAACCAACCTTGTGCATCCAATAATTAATTTTGTGTCATTAGTTGAACATTTAGGTCATTTTCGTCCTTCCTAGCCTTATTCTCATCCAATTAGGGTTTTTAACCAATCTTGTGCATTCAATAAGTGATTCTGTGTCATTGGTTGAACATTTTGGTCATTTTCGTCCTCCGTAGGGTTATTCTCATCCAATTAGGGTTTTTAACCAATCTTGTGCATCCAATAAGTACGTTTGTGTCATTGGTGGAACATTTAGGTTATTTTCGTCCTTCTTAGGCTAATTCTCATCCAATAAGGGTTTTTAACCAATCTTGTGCATCCAATAAGTACGTTTGTGTCATTAGTCGAACATTTAGGTCATTTTTGTCCTCCCTAGCCTTATTCTCATCCAGTTAGGGTTTTTAACCAATCTTGTGCATTCAATAAGTGATTTTGTGTCATTGGTTGAACATTAAGGTCATTTTCGTTCTCCCTAGGGTTATTCTCATCCAATTTGGGTTTTTAACCAATCTTGTGAATCCAATAAGTGATTTTGTGTCATTGGTTGAACATTTAGGTCATTTTCGTCCTCCCTATGATTATTCTCATCCAGTTAGGGTTTTTAACCAATCTTGTGCATCCAATAATTAATTTTGTGTCATTAGTTGAACATTTAGGTCATTTTCGTCCTTCCTAGCCTTATTCTCATCTAATTAGGGTTTTTAACCAATCTTGTGCATTCAATAAGTGATTATGTGTCATTGGTTGAACATTTTGGTCATTTTCGTCCTCCGTAGGGTTATTCTCATCCAATTAGGGTTTTTAACCAATCTTGTGCATCCAATAAGTACGTTTGTGTCATTGGTGGAACATTTAGGTTATTTTCGTCCTTCTTTGGCTAATTCTCATCCAATAAGGGTTTTTAACCAATCTTGTGCATTCAATAAGTGATTTTGTGTCATTGGTTGAACATTTAGGTCATTTTCGTTCTCCCTAGGGTTATTCTCATCCAATTAGGGTTTTTAACCAATCTTGTGAATCCAATAAGTGATTTTGTGTCATTGGTTGAACATTTAGGTCATTTTCGTCCTCCCTAGCCTTATTCTCATCCAATTAGGGTTTTTAACAAATCTTGTGCATTCAATAAGTGATTTTGTGTCATTGGTTGAACATTTTGGTCATTTTCGTCCTCCGTAGGGTTATTCTCATCAAATTAAGGTTTTTAACCAATCTTGTGCATCCAATAAGTACGTTTGTGTCATTGGTGGAACATTTAGGTTATTTTCGTCCTTCTTAGGCTAATTCTCATCCAATAAGGGTTTTTAACCAATCTTGTGCATTCAATAAGTGATTTTGTGTCATTGGTTGAACATTTAGGTCATTTTCGTTCTCCCTAGGGTTATTCTCATCCAATTAGGGTTTTTAACCAATCTTGTGAATCCAATAAGTGATTTTGTGTCATTGGTTGAACATTTAGGTCATTTTCGTCCTCCCTAGCCTTATTCTCATCCAATTAGGGTTTTGAACAAATCTTGTGCATTCAATAAGTGATTTTGTGTCATTGGTTGAACATTTTGGTCATTTTCGTCCTCCGTAGGGTTATTCTCATCAAATTAAGGTTTTTAACCAATCTTGTGCATCCAATAAGTACGTTTGTGTCATTGGTGGAACATTTAGGTTATTTTCGTCCTTCTTAGGCTAATTCTCATCCAATAAGGGTTTTTAACCAATCTTGTGCATCCAATAAGTACGTTTGTGTCATTAGTCGAACATTTAGGTCATTTTTGTCCTCCCTAGCCTTATTCTCATCCAGTTAGGGTTTTTAACCAATCTTGTGCATTCAATAAGTGATTTTGTGTCATTGGTTGAACATTAAGGTCATTTTCGTCCTCCGTAGGGTTATTCTCATCCAATTAGGGTTTTTAACCAATCTTGTGCATCCAATAAGTACGTTTGTGTCATTGGTGGAACATTTAGGTTATTTTCGTCCTTCTTAGGCTAATTCTCATCCAATAAGGGTTTTTAACCAATCTTGTGCATTCAATAAGTGATTTTGTGTCATTGGTTGAACATTTAGGTCATTTTCGTCCTCCCTAGCCTTATTCTCATCCAATTAGGGTTTTTAACCAATCTTGTGCATCCAATAAGTAAGTTTGTGTCATTGGTTGAACATTTAGGTCATTTTCGTCCTTCCTAGGCTTATTCTCATCCAATTAGGGTTTTTAACCAATCTTGTGCATCCAATAAGTGATTTTGTGTCATTGGTTGAACATTTAGGTCATTTTCGTCCTCCCTAGCCTTATTCTCATCCAATTAGGGTTTTTAACCAATCTTGTGCATCCAATAAGTGATTTTTTGTCATTGGTTGAACATTTACGTCATTTTTGTCCTCCCTAGGGTTATTCTCATCCAACTAGGGTTTTTAACAAATCTTGTGCATCCAATAAGTACGTTTGTGTCATTGGTTGAACATTTTGGTCATTTTCGTCCTTCCTATGATTATTCTCATCCAGTTAGGGTTTTTAACCAATCTTGTGCATCCAATAATTAATTTTGTGTCATTAGTTGAACATTTAGGTCATTTTCGTCCTTCCTAGCCTTATTCTCATCCAATTAGGGTTTTTAACCAATCTTGTGCATTCAATAAGTGATTCTGTGTCATTGGTTGAACATTTTGGTCATTTTCGTCCTCCGTAGGGTTATTCTCATCCAATTAGGGTTTTTAACCAATCTTGTGCATCCAATAAGTACGTTTGTGTCATTGGTGGAACATTTAGGTTATTTTCGTCCTTCTTAGGCTAATTCTCATCCAATAAGGGTTTTTAACCAATCTTGTGCATTCAATAAGTGATTTTGTGTCATTGGTTGAACATTTAGGTCATTTTCGTTCTCCCTAGGGTTATTCTCATTTAATTAGGGTTTTTAACCAATCTTGTGAATCCAATAAGTGATTCTGTGTCATTGGTTGAACATTTTGGTCATTTTCGTCCTTCCTATGATTATTCTCATCCAGTTAGGGTTTTTAACCAACCTTGTGCATCCAATAATTAATTTTGTGTCATTAGTTGAACATTTAGGTCATTTTCGTCCTTCCTAGCCTTATTCTCATCCAATTAGGGTTTTTAACCAATCTTGTGCATTCAATAAGTGATTCTGTGTCATTGGTTGAACATTTTGGTCATTTTCGTCCTCCGTAGGGTTATTCTCATCCAATTAGGGTTTTTAACCAATCTTGTGCATCCAATAAGTACGTTTGTGTCATTGGTTGAACATTTAGGTCATTTTCGACCTTCCTAGGCTTATTCTCATCCAATTAGGGTTTTTAACCAATCTTGTGCATTCAATAAGTGATTTTGTGTCATTGGTTGAACATTTTGTTCATTTTCTTTCTCCGTAGGGTTATTCTCATCCAATTAGGGTTTTTAACCAATCTTGTGCATCCAATAAGTACGTTTGTGTCATTGGTTGAACATTTAGGTTATTTTCGTCCTTCTTAGGCTAATTCTCATCCAATAAGGGTTTTTATCCAATCTTGTGCATCCAATAAGTACGTTTGTGTCATTAGTCGAACATTTAGGTCATTTTCGTCCTCCCTAGCCTTATTCTCATCCAATTAGGGTTTTTAACCAATCTTGTGCATCCAATAAGTGATTTTGTGTCATTGGTTGAACATTTAGGTCATTTTCGTCCTCCCTAGCCTTATTCTCATCCAATTAGGGTTTTTAACCAATCTTGTGCATCCAATAAGTGATTTTTTGTCATTGGTTGAACATTTACGTCATTTTTGTCCTCCCTAGGGTTATTCTCTTCCAACTAGGGTTTTTAACAAATCTTGTGCATCCAATAAGTACGTTTGTGTCATTGGTTGAACATTTAGGTCATTTTCGTCCTTCCTATGATTATTCTCATCCAGTTAGGGTTTTTAACCAATCTTCTGCATCCAATAATTAATTTTGTGTCATTAGTTGAACATTTAGGTCATTTTCGTCCTTCCTAGCCTTATTCTCATCTAATTAGGGTTTTTAACCAATCTTGTGCATTCAATAAGTGATTATGTGTCATTGGTTGAACATTTTGGTCATTTTCGTCCTCCGTAGGGTTATTCTCATCCAATTAGGGTTTTTAACCAATCTTGTGCATCCAATAAGTACGTTTGTGTCATTGGTGGAACATTTAGGTTATTTTCGTCCTTCTTTGGCTAATTCTCATCCAATAAGGGTTTTTAACCAATCTTGTGCATTCAATAAGTGATTTTGTGTCATTGGTTGAACATTTAGGTCATTTTCGTTCTCCCTAGGGTTATTCTCATCCAATTAGGGTTTTTAACCAATCTTGTGAATCCAATAAGTGATTTTGTGTCATTGGTTGAACATTTAGGTCATTTTCGTCCTCCCTAGCCTTATTCTCATCCAATTAGGGTTTTTAACAAATCTTGTGCATTCAATAAGTGATTTTGTGTCATTGGTTGAACATTTTGGTCATTTTCGTCCTCCGTAGGGTTATTCTCATCAAATTAAGGTTTTTAACCAATCTTGTGCATCCAATAAGTACGTTTGTGTCATTGGTGGAACATTTAGGTTATTTTCGTCCTTCTTAGGCTAATTCTCATCCAATAAGGGTTTTTAACCAATCTTGTGCATTCAATAAGTGATTTTGTGTCATTGGTTGAACATTTAGGTCATTTTCGTTCTCCCTAGGGTTATTCTCATCCAATTAGGGTTTTTAACCAATCTTGTGAATCCAATAAGTGATTTTGTGTCATTGGTTGAACATTTAGGTCATTTTCGTCCTCCCTAGCCTTATTCTCATCCAATTAGGGTTTTGAACAAATCTTGTGCATTCAATAAGTGATTTTGTGTCATTGGTTGAACATTTTGGTCATTTTCGTCCTCCGTAGGGTTATTCTCATCAAATTAAGGTTTTTAACCAATCTTGTGCATCCAATAAGTACGTTTGTGTCATTGGTGGAACATTTAGGTTATTTTCGTCCTTCTTAGGCTAATTCTCATCCAATAAGGGTTTTTAACCAATCTTGTGCATCCAATAAGTACGTTTGTGTCATTAGTCGAACATTTAGGTCATTTTTGTCCTCCCTAGCCTTATTCTCATCCAGTTAGGGTTTTTAACCAATCTTGTGCATTCAATAAGTGATTTTGTGTCATTGGTTGAACATTAAGGTCATTTTCGTCCTCCGTAGGGTTATTCTCATCCAATTAGGGTTTTTAACCAATCTTGTGCATCCAATAAGTACGTTTGTGTCATTGGTGGAACATTTAGGTTATTTTCGTCCTTCTTAGGCTAATTCTCATCCAATAAGGGTTTTTAACCAATCTTGTGCATTCAATAAGTGATTTTGTGTCATTGGTTGAACATTTAGGTCATTTTCGTCCTCCCTAGCCTTATTCTCATCCAATTAGGGTTTTTAACCAATCTTGTGCATCCAATAAGTAAGTTTGTGTCATTGGTTGAACATTTAGGTCATTTTCGTCCTTCCTAGGCTTATTCTCATCCAATTAGGGTTTTTAACCAATCTTGTGCATCCAATAAGTTATTTTGTGTCATTGGTTGAACATTTAGGTCATTTTCGTCCTCCCTAGCCTTATTCTCATCTAATTAGGGTTTTTAACCAATCTTGTGCATCCAATAAGTGATTTTTTGTCATTGGTTGAACATTTACGTCATTTTCGTCCTCCCTAGGGTTATTCTCATCCAACTAGGGTTTTTAACAAATCTTGTGCATCCAATAAGTACGTTTGTGTCATTGGTGGAACATTTAGGTTATTTTCGTCCTTCTTAGGCTAATTCTCATCCAATAAGGGTTTTTAACCAATCTTGTGCATCCAATAAGTACGTTTGTGTCATTAGTCGAACATTTAGGTCATTTTTGTCCTCCCTAGCCTTATTCTCATCCAGTTAGGGTTTTTAACCAATCTTGTGCATTCAATAAGTGATTTTGTGTCATTGGTTGAACATTAAGGTCATTTTCGTTCTCCCTAGGGTTATTCTCATCCAATTAGGGTTTTTAACCAATCTTGTGAATCCAATAAGTGATTTAGTGTCATTGGTTGAACATTTAGGTTATTTTCGTCCTCCCTATGATTATTCTCATCCCGTTAGGGTTTTTAACCAATCTTGTGCATCCAATAATTAATTTTGTGTCATTAGTTGAACATTTAGGTCATTTTCGTCCTTCCTAGCCTTATTCTCATCTAATTAGGGTTTTTAACCAATCTTGTGCATTCAATAAGTGATTATGTGTCATTGGTTGAACATTTTGGTCATTTTCGTCCTCCGTAGGGTTATTCTCATCCAATTAGGGTTTTTAACCAATCTTGTGCATCCAATAAGTACGTTTGTGTCATTGGTGGAACATTTAGGTTATTTTCGTCCTTCTTAGGCTAATTCTCATCCAATAAGGGTTTTTAACCAATCTTGTGCATTCAATAAGTGATTTTGTGTCATTGGTTGAACATTTAGGTCATTTTCGTTCTCCTTAGGGTTATTCTCATCCAATTAGGGTTTTTAACCAATCTTGTGAATCCAATAAGTGATTTTGTGTCATTGGTTGAACATTTAGGTCATTTTCGTCCTCCCTAGCCTTATTCTCATCCAATTAGGGTTTTTAACAAATCTTGTGCATTCAATAAGTGATTTTGTGTCATTGGTTGAACATTTTGGTCATTTTCGTCCTCCGTAGGGTTATTCTCATCAAATTAAGGTTTTAAACCAATCTTGTGCATCCAATAAGTACGTTTGTGTCATTGGTGGAACATTTAGGTTATTTTCGTCCTTCTTAGGCTAATTCTCATCCAATAAGGGTTTTTAACCAATCTTGTGCATCCAATAAGTACGTTTGTGTCATTAGTCGAACATTTAGGTCATTTTCGTCCTCCCTAGCCTTATTCTCATCCAATTAGGGTTTTTAACCAATCTTGTGCATTCAATAGGTGATTTTTTGTCATTGGTTGAACATTTAGGTCATTTTCGTCCTCCCTAGCCTTATTCTCATCCAATTAGGGTTTTTAACCAATCTTGTGCATCCAATAAGTAAGTTTGTGTCATTGGTTGAACATTTAGGTCATTTTCGTCCTTCCTAGGCTTATTCTCATCCAATTAGGGTTTTTAACCAATCTTGTGCATCCAATAAGTTATTTTGTGTCATTGGTTGAACATTTAGGTCATTTTCGTCCTCCCTAGCCTTATTCTCATCCAATTAGGGTTTTTAACCAATCTTGTGCATCCAATAAGTGATTTTTTGTCATTGGTTGAACATTTACGTCATTTTTGTCCTCCCTAGGGTTATTCTCATCCAACTAGGGTTTTTAACAAATCTTGTGCATCCAATAAGTACGTTTGTGTCATTGGTTGAACATTTAGGTCATTTTCGTCCTTCCTATGATTATTCTCATCCAGTTAGGGTTTTTAACCAATCTTCTGCATCCAATAATTAATTTTGTGTCATTAGTTGAACATTTAGGTCATTTTCGTCCTTCCTAACCTTATTCTCATCTAATTAGGGTTTTTAACCAATCTTGTGCATTCAATAAGTGATTTTGTGTCATTGGTTGAACATTTTGGTCATTTTCGTCCTCCGTAGGGTTATTCTCATCCAATTAGGGTTTTTAACCAATCTTGTGCATGCAATAAGTACGTTTGTGTCATTGGTGGAACATTTAGGTTATTTTCGTCCTTCTTAGGCTAATTCTCATCCAATAAGGGTTTTTAACCAATCTTGTGCATCCAATAAGTACGTTTGTGTCATTAGTTGAACATTTAGGTCATTTTCGTCCTTCCTAGCCTTATTCTCATCTAATTAGGGTTTTTAACCAATCTTGTGCATTCAATAAGTGATTATGTGTCATTGGTTGAACATTTTGGTCATTTTCGTCCTCCGTAGGGTTATTCTCATCCAATTAGGGTTTTTAACCAATCTTGTGCATCCAATAAGTACGTTTGTGTCATTGGTGGAACATTTAGGTTATTTTCGTCCTTCTTAGGCTAATTCTCATCCAATAAGGGTTTTTAACCAATCTTGTGCATCCAATAAGTACGTTTGTGTCATTAGTCGAACATTTAGGTCATTTTTGTCCTCCCTAGCCTTATTCTCATCCAGTTAGGGTTTTTAACCAATCTTGTGCATTCAATAAGTGATTTTGTGTCATTGTTTGAACATTAAGGTCATTTTCGTTCTCCCTAGGGTTATTCTCATCCAATTAGGGTTTTTAACCAATCTTGTGAATCCAATAAGTGATTTTGTGTCATTGGTTGAACATTTAGGTCATTTTCGTCCTCCCTATGATTATTCTCATCCAGTTAGGGTTTTTAACCAATCTTGTGCATCCAATAATTAATTTTGTGTCATTAGTTGAACATTTAGGTCATTTTCGTCCTTCCTAGCCTTATTCTCATCTAATTAGGGTTTTTAACCAATCTTGTGCATTCAATAAGTGATTATGTGTCATCGGTTGAACATTTTGGTCATTTTCGTCCTCCGTAGGGTTATTCTCATCCAATTAGGGTTTTTAACCAATCTTGTGCATCCAATAAGTACGTTTGTGTCATTGGTGGAACATTTAGGTTATTTTCGTCCTTCTTAGGCTAATTCTCATCCAATAAGGGTTTTTAACCAATCTTGTGCATTCAATAAGTGATTTTGTGTCATTGGTTGAACATTTAGGTCATTTTCGTCCTCCCTAGCCTTATTCTCATCCAATTAGGGTTTTTAACCAATCTTGTGCATCCAATAAGTAAGTTTGTGTCATTGGTTGAACATTTAGGTCATTTTCGTCCTTCCTAGGCTTATTCTCATCCAATTAGGGTTTTTAACCAATCTTGTGCATCCAATAAGTTATTTTGTGTCATTGGTTGAACATTTAGGTCATTTTCGTCCTCCCTAGCCTTATTCTCATCTAATTAGGGTTTTTAACCAATCTTGTGCATCCAATAAGTGATTTTTTGTCATTGGTTGAACATTTACGTCATTTTTGTCCTCCCTAGGGTTATTCTCATCCAACTAGGGTTTTTAACAAATCTTGTGCATCCAATAAGTACGTTTGTGTCATTGGTTGAACATTTAGGTCATTTTCGTCCTTCCTATGATTATTCTCATCCAGTTAGGGTTTTTAACCAATCTTCTGCATCCAATAATTAATTTTGTGTCATTAGTTGAACATTTAGGTCATTTTCGTCCTTCCTAGCCTTATTCTCATCTAATTAGGGTTTTTAACCAATCTTGTGCATTCAATAAGTGATTCTGTGTCATTGGTTGAACATTTTGGTCATTTTCGTCCTCCGTAGGGTTATTCTCATCCAATTAGGGTTTTTAACCAATCTTGTGCATCCAATAAGTACGTTTGTGTCATTGGTGGAACATTTAGGTTATTTTCGTCCTTCTTAGGCTAATTCTCATCCAATAAGGGTTTTTAACCAATCTTGTGCATCCAATAAGTACGTTTGTGTCATTAGTCGAACATTTAGGTCATTTTCGTCCTCCCTAGCCTTATTCTCATCCAATTAGGGTTTTTAACCAATCTTGTGCATTCAATAGGTGATTTTGTGTCATTGGTTGAACATTTAGGTCATTTTCGTCCTCCCTAGCCTTATTCTCATCCAATTAGGGTTTTTAACAAATCTTGTGCATTCAATAAGTGATTTTGTGTCATTGGTTGAACATTTTGGTCATTTTCGTCCTCCGTAGGGTTATTCTCATCAAATTAAGGTTTTTAACCAATCTTGTGCATCCAATAAGTACGTTTGTGTCATTGGTGGAACATTTAGGTTATTTTCGTCCTTCTTAGGCTAATTCTCATCCAATAAGGGTTTTTAACCAATCTTGTGCATCCAATAAGTACGTTTGTGTCATTAGTCGAACATTTAGGTCATTTTCGTCCTCCCTAGCCTTATTCTCATCCAATTAGGGTTTTTAACCAATCTTGTGCATTCAATAGGTGATTTTGTGTCATTGGTTGAACATTTAGGTCATTTTCGTCCTCCCTAGGGTTATATTCATCCAATTAGAGTTTTTAACCAATATTGAGCATCCAATAAGTACGTTTGTGTTATTGGTTGAACATTTAGATCATTTTCTTCCTTCCTAGGCTTATTCTCATCTAATTAGGGTTTTTAACCAATCTTGTGCATCCAATAAGTATGTTTGTGTCATTGGTTGAACATTTAGGTCATTTTCGTCCTCCCTAGCCTTATTATCATCCAGTTAGGGTTTTTAACCATTCTTGTGCATCCAATAAGTGATTTTGTGTCATTGGTTGAACATTTAGGTCATTTTCGTCCTCCCTAGGGTTATTCTCATCCAATTAGGGTGTTTAACCAATCTTGTGCATCCAATAACTACGTTTGTGTCATTGGTTGAACATTTAGGTCATTTTCGTCCTTCCTAGGCTAATTCTCATCCAATTAGGGTTTTTAACCAATCATGTGCATCCAATAAGTACGTTTGTGTCATTGGTCGATTATTTAGGTCATTTTCATCCTCCCTAGCCTTATTCTCATCCAATTAGGGTTTTTAACCAATCTTGTGCATCCAATAAGTACGTTTATGTCATTGGTCGAACATTTAGGTCACTTTCGTCCTCCCTAGCCTTATTCTCATCCAATTAGGGTTTTTAACCAATCTTGTGCATTCAATAAGTGATTTTGTGTCATTGGTTGAACATTTAGGTCATTTTCGTCCTCCCTAGGGTTATTCTCATCCAATTAGGGTGTTTAACCAATCTTGTGCATCCAATAACTACGTTTGTGTCATTGGTTGAACATTTAGGTCATTTTCGTCCTTCCTAGGCTAATTCTCATCCAATTAGGGTTTTTAACCAATCATGTGCATCCAATAAGTACGTTTGTGTCATTGGTCGAACATTTAGGTCATTTTCGTCCTCCCTAGCCTTATTCTCATCCAATTAGGGTTTTTAACCAATCTTGTGCATCCAATAAGTACGTTTGTGTCATTGGTCGAACATTTAGGTCGTTTTCGTCCTCCCTAGCCTTATTCTCATCCAATTAGGGTTTTTAACCAATCTTGTGCATCCAATAAGTGATTTTGTGTCATTGGTTGAACATTTACGTCATTTTCGTCCTCCCTAGGGTTATTCTCATCCAATTAGGGTGTTTAACCAATCTTGTGCATCCAATAACTACGTTTGTGTCATTGGTTGAACATTTAGGTCATTTTCGTCCTTCCTAGGCTTATTCTCATCCAATTAGGGTTTTTAACCAATCTTGTGCATCCAATAAGTGATTTTGTGTCATTGGTTGAACATTTAGGTCATTTTCGTCCTCCCTAGGGTTATTCTCATCCAATTAGGGTGTTTAACCAATCTTGTGCATCCAATAACTACGTTTGTGTCATTGGTTGAACATTTAGGTCATTTTCAACCTTCCTAGGCTAATTCTGATCCAATTAGGGTTTTTAACCAATCATGTGCATCCAATAAATACGTTTGTGTCATTGGTCGAACATTTAGGTCATTTTCGTCCTCCCTAGCCTTATTCTCATCCAATTAGGGTTTTTAACCAATCTTGTGCATCCAATAAGTACGTTTGTGTCATTGGTTGAACATTTAGGTCATTTTCGTCCTTCCTAGGCTTATACTCATCCAATTAGGGTTTTTAACCAATCTTGTGCATCCAATAACTACGTTTGTGTCATTGGTTGAACATTTAGGTCATTTTCGTCCTTCCTAGGCTTATTCTCATCCAATTAGGGTTTTTAACCAATCTTGTGCATCCATTAACTACGTTTGTGTCATTGGTTGAACATTTAGGTTATTTTCGTCCTTCCTAGGCTAATTCTCATCCAATTAGGGTTTTTAACCAATCTTGTGCATCCAATAAGTACGTTTGTGTCATTGGTCGAACATTTAGGTCATTTTCGTCCTCCCTAGCCTTATTCTCATCCAATTAGGGTTTTTAACCAATCTTGTGCATCCAATAAGTGATTTTGTGTCATTGGTTGAACATTTAGGTCATTTTCGTCCTCCCTAGCCTTATTCTCATCCAATTAGGGTTTTTAACCAATCTTGTGCATTCAATAAGTGATTTTGTGTCATTGGTTGAACATTTTGGTCATTTTCGTCCTCCGTAGGGTTATTCTCATCCAATTAGGGTTTTTAACCAATCTTGTGCATCCAATAAGTACGTTTGTGTCATTGGTTGAACATTTAGGTTATTTTCGTCCTTCCTAGGCTTATTCTCATCCAATTAGGGTTTTTAACCAATCTTGTGCATTCAATAAGTGATTTTGTGTCATTGGTTGAACATTTAGGTCATTTTCGTTCTCCCTAGGGTTATTCTCATCCAATTAGGGTTTTTAACCAATCTTGTGAATCCAATAAGTGATTTTGTGTCATTGGTTGAACATTTAGGTCATTTTCGTCCTCCCTAGCCTTATTCTCATCCAATTAGGGTTTTTAACCAATCTTGTGCATTCAATAAGTGATTCTGTGTCATTGGTTGAACATTTTGGTCATTTTCGTCCTCCGTAGGGTTATTCTCATCCAATTAGGGTTTTTAACCAATCTTGTGCATCCAATAAGTACGTTTGTGTCATTGGTTGAACATTTAGGTCATTTTCGACCTTCCTAGGCTTATTCTCATCCAATTAGGGTTTTTAACCAATCTTGTGCATTCAATAAGTGATTTTGTGTCATTGGTTGAACATTTTGTTCATTTTCTTTCTCCGTAGGGTTATTCTCATCCAATTAGGGTTTTTAACCAATCTTGTGCATCCAATAAGTACGTTTGTGTCATTGGTTGAACATTTAGGTCATTTTCGACCTTCCTAGGCTTCTTCTCATCCAATTAGGGTTTTTAACCAATCTTGTGCATTCAATAAGTGATTTTGTGTCATTGGTTGAACATTTAGGTCATTTTCGTTCTCCCTAGGGTTATTCTCATCCAATTAGGGTTTTAAACCAATCTTGTGAATCCAATAAGTGATTTTGTGTCATTGGTTGAACATTTAGGTCATTTTCGTCCTCCCTAGCCTTATTCTCATCCAATTAGGGTTTTTAACCAATCTTGTGCATTCAATACGTGATTTTGTGTCATTGGTTGAACATTTTGTTCATTTTCTTTCTCCGTAGGGTTATTCTCATCCAATTAGGGTTTTTAACCAATCTTGTGCATCCAATAAGTACGTTTGTGTCATTAGTTGAACATTTAGGTTATTTTCGTCCTTCTTAGGCTAATTCTCATCCAATAAGGGTTTTTAACCAATCTTGTGCATCCAATAAGTACGTTTGTGTCATTAGTCGAACATTTAGGTCATTTTCGTCCTCCCTAGCCTTATTCACATCCAATTAGGGTTTTTAACCAATCTTGTGCATTCAATAGGTGATTTTGTGTCATTGGTTGAACATTTAGGTCATTTTCGTCCTCCCTAGGGTTATATTCATCCACTTAGAGTTTTTAACCAATCTTGTGCATCCAATAATTAATTTTGTGTCATTAGTTGAACATTTAGGTCATTTTCGTCCTTCCTAGCCTTATTCTCATCCAATTAGGGTTTTTAACCAATCTTGTGCATCCAATAAGTGATTTTTTGTCATTGGTTGAACATTTTGTTCATTTTTGTCCTCCCTAGGGTTATTCTCATCCAACTAGGGTTTTTAACCAATCTTGTGCATTCAATAAGTGATTCTGTGTCATTGGTTGAACGTTTAGGTCATTTTCGTCCTCCCTTGCCTTATTCTCATCCAATTAGGGTTTTTAACCAATCTTGTGCATCCAATAAGTAAGTTTGTGTCATTGGTTGAACATTTAGGTCATTTTCGTCCTTCCTAGGCTTATTCTCATCCAATTAGGGTTTTTAACCAATCTTGTGCATCCAATAAGTGATTTTGTGTCATTGGTTGAACATTTAGGTCATTTTCGTCCTCCCTAGCCTTATTCTCATCCAATTAGGGTTTTTAACTAATCTTGTGCATCCAATAAGTGATTTTGTGTCATTGGTTGAACATTTACGTCATTTTCGTCCTCCCTAGGGTTATTCTCATCCAATTAGGGTGTTTAACCAATCTTGTGCATCCAATAACTACGTTTGTGTCATTGGTTGAACATTTAGGTCTTTTTCGTCCTTCCTAGGCTAATTCTCATCCAATTAGGGTTTTTAACCAATCTTGAGCATCCAATAAGTGATTTTGTGTCATTGGTTGAACATTTAGGTCATTTTCGTCCTCTTTAGCCTTATTCTCATCCAATTAGGGTTTTTAACCAATCTTGTGCATCCAATAAGTAAGTTTGTGTCATTGGTTGAACATTTAGGTCATTGTCATCCTTCCTAGGCTTATTCTCATCCAATTAGGGTTTTTAACCAATCTTGTGCATCCAATAAGTAAGTTTGTGTCATTGGTTGAACATTTAGGTCATTTTCATCCTTCCTAGCCTTATTCTCATCCAATTAGGGTTTTTAACCAATCTTGTGCATCCAATAAGTAAGTTTGTGTCATTGGTTGAACATTTAGGTCATTTTCGTCCTTCCTAGGTTTATTCTCATCCAATTAGGGTTTTTAACCAATCTTGTGCATCCAATAAGTGATTTTGTGTCATTGGTTGAACATTTAGGTCATTTTCGTCCTCCCTAGCCTTATTCTCATCCAATTAGGGTTTTTAACCAATCTTGTGCATTCAATAAGTGATTCTGTGTCATTGGTTGAACATTTTGGTCATTTTCGTCCTTCCTATGATTATTCTCATCCAGTTAGGGTTTTTAACCAACCTTGTGCATCCAATAATTAATTTTGTGTCATTAGTTGAACATTTAGGTCATTTTCGTCCTTCCTAGCCTTATTCTCATCCAATTAGGGTTTTTAACCAATCTTGTGCATTCAATAAGTGATTCTGTGTCATTGGTTGAACATTTTGGTCATTTTCGTCCTCCCTAGGGTTATTCTCATCCAATTAGGGTTTTTAACCAATCTTGTGCATCCAATAAGTACGTTTGTGTCATTGGTTGAACATTTAGGTCATTTTCGACCTTCCTAGGCTTATTCTCATCCAATTAGGGTTTTTAACCAATCTTGTGCATCCAATAAGTACGTTTGTGTCATTGGTTGAACATTTAGGTCATTTTCGTCCTCCCTAGGCTTATTCTCATCCAATTAGGGTTTTTAACCAATCTTGTGCATCCAATAAGTACGTTTGTGTCATTGGTTGAACAGTTAGGTCATTTTCGTCCTTCCTATGCTTATTCTCATCCAATTAGGGTTTTTAACCAATCTTGTGCATCCATTAACTACGTTTGTGTCATTGGTTGATCATTTAGGTTATTTTCGTCCTTCCTAGGCTAATTCTCATCCAATAAGGGTTTTTAACCAATCTTGTGCATCCAATAAGTACGTTTGTGTCATTGGTCGAACATTTAGGTCATTTTCGTCCTCCCTAGCCTTATTCTCATCCAATTAGGGTTTTTAACCAATCTTGTGCATTCAATAAGTGATTTTGTGTCATTGGTTGAACATTTAGGTCATTTTCGTCCTCCTTAGCCTTATTCTCATCCAATTAGGGTTTTTAACCAATCTTGTGCATCCAATAAGTGATTTTGTGTCATTGGTTGAACATTTACGTCATTTTTGTCCTCCCTAGGGTTATTCTCATCCAACTAGGGTTTTTAACAAATCTTGTGCATCCAATAAGTACGTTTGTGTCATTGGTTGAACATTTAGGTCATTTTCGTCCTTCCTATGATTATTCTCATCCAGTTAGGGTTTTTAACCAATCTTGTGCATCCAATAATTAATTTTGTGTCATTAGTTGAACATTTAGGTCATTTTCGTCCTTCCTAGCCTTATTCTCATCTAATTAGGGTTTTTAACCAATCTTGTGCATTCAATAAGTGATTCTGTGTCATTGGTTGAACATTTTGGTCATTTTCGTCCTCCGTAGGGTTATTCTCATCCAATTAGGGTTTTTAACCAATCTTGTGCATCCAATAAGTACGTTTGTGTCATTGGTTGAACATTTAGGTCATTTTCGTCCTTCCTAGGCTTATTCTCATCCAATTAGGGTTTTTAACCAATCTTGTGCATTCAATAAGTGATTTTGTGTCATTGGTTGAACATTTAGGTCATTTTCGTTCTCCCTAGGGTTATTCTCATCCAATTAGGGTTTTAAACCAATCTTGTGAATCCAATAAGTGATTTTGTGTCATTGGTTGAACATTTAGGTCATTTTCGTCCTCCCTAGCCTTATTCTCATCCAATTAGGGTTTTTAACCAATCTTGTGCATTCAATAAGTGATTTTGTGTCATTGGTTGAACATTTTGTTCATTTTCTTTCTCCGTAGGGTTATTCTCATCCAATTAGGGTTTTTAACCAATCTTGTGCATCCAATAAGTACGTTTGTGTCATTAGTTGAACATTTAGGTTATTTTCGTCCTTCTTAGGCTAATTCTCATCCAATAAGGGTTTTTAACCAATCTTGTGCATCCAATAAGTACGTTTGTGTCATTAGTCGAACATTTAGGTCATTTTCGTCCTCCCTAGCCTTATTCACATCCAATTAGGGGTTTTAACCAATCTTGTGCATTCAATAGGTGATTTTGTGTCATTGGTTGAACATTTAGGTCATTTTCGTCCTCCCTAGGGTTATATTCATCCAATTAGAGTTTTTAACCAATCTTGAGCATCCAATAAGTACGTTTGTGTCATTGGTTGAACATTTAGATCATTTTCTTCCTTCCTAGGCTTATTCTCATCCAATTAGGGTTTTTAACCAATCTTGTGCATCCAATAAGTATGTTTGTGTCGTTGGTTGAACATTTAGGTCATTTTCGTCCTCCCTAGCCTTATTATCATCCAGTTAGGGTTTTTAACCATTCTTGTGCATCCAATAAGTGATTTTGTGTCATTGTTTGAACATTTAGATCATTTTCGTCCTCCCTAGGGTTATTCTCATCCAATTAGGGTGTTTAACCAATCTTGTGCATCCAATAACTACGTTTGTGTCATTGGTTGAACATTTAGGTCATTTTCGTCCTTCCTAGGCTAATTCTCATCCAATTAGGGTTTTTAACCAATCTGGTGCATTCAATAAGTGATTTTGTGTCATTGGTTGAACATTTAGGTCATTTTCGTTCTCCCTAGGGTTATTCTCATCCAATTAGGGTTTTAAACCAATCTTGTGAATCCAATAAGTGATTTTATGTCATTGGTTGAACATTTAGGTCATTTTCGTCCTCCCTAGGGTTATTCTCATCCAATTAGGGTGTTTAACCAATCTTGTGCATCCAATAACTACGTTTGTGTCGTTGGTTGAACATTTAGGTCATTTTCGTCCTTCCTAGGCTAATTCTCATCCAATTAGGGTTTTTAACCAATCTGGGGCATTCAATAAGTGATTTTGTGTCATTGGTTGAACATTTAAGTCATTTTCGTTCTCCCTAGGGTTATTCTCATCCAATTAGGGTTTTAAACCAATCTTGTGAATCCAATAAGTGATTTTATGTCATTGGTTTAACATTTAGGTCATTTTCGTCCTCCCTAGCCTTATTCTCATCCAATTAGGGTTTTTAACCAATCTTGTGCATTCAATAAGTGATTTTGTGTCATTGGTTGAACATTTTGGTCATTTTCTTTCTCCGTAGGGTTATTCTCATCCAATTAGGGTTTTTAACCAATCTTGTGCATCCAATAAGTACGTTTGTGTCATTGGTTGAACATTTAGGTCATTTTCGACCTTCCTAGGCTTCTTCTCATCCAATTAGGGTTTTTAACCAATCTTGTGCATTCAATAAGTGATTTTGTGTCATTGGTTGAACATTTAGGTCATTTTCGTTCTCCCTAGGGTTATTCTCATCCAATTAGGGTTTTAAACCAATCTTGTGAATCCAATAAGTGATTTTGTGTCATTGGTTGAACATTTAGGTCATTTTCGTCCTCCCTAGCCTTATTCTCATCCAATTAGGGTTTTTAACCAATCTTGTGCATTCAATACGTGATTTTGTGTCATTGGTTGAACATTTTGTTCATTTTCTTTCTCCGTAGGGTTATTCTCATCCAATTAGGGTTTTTAACCAATCTTGTGCATCCAATAAGTACGTTTGTGTCATTAGTTGAACATTTAGGTTATTTTCGTCCTTCTTAGGCTAATTCTCATCCAATAAGGGTTTTTAACCAATCTTGTGCATCCAATAAGTACGTTTGTGTCATTAGTCGAACATTTAGGTCATTTTCGTCCTCCCTAGCCTTATTCACATCCAATTAGGGTTTTTAACCAATCTTGTGCATTCAATAGGTGATTTTGTGTCATTGGTTGAACATTTAGGTCATTTTCGTCCTCCCTAGGGTTATATTCATCCACTTAGAGTTTTTAACCAATCTTGTGCATCCAATAATTAATTTTGTGTCATTAGTTGAACATTTAGGTCATTTTCGTCCTTCCTAGCCTTATTCTCATCCAATTAGGGTTTTTAACCAATCTTGTGCATCCAATAAGTGATTTTTTGTCATTGGTTGAACATTTTGTTCATTTTTGTCCTCCCTAGGGTTATTCTCATCCAACTAGGGTTTTTAACCAATCTTGTGCATTCAATAAGTGATTCTGTGTCATTGGTTGAACGTTTAGGTCATTTTCGTCCTCCCTTGCCTTATTCTCATCCAATTAGGGTTTTTAACCAATCTTGTGCATCCAATAAGTAAGTTTGTGTCATTGGTTGAACATTTAGGTCATTTTCGTCCTTCCTAGGCTTATTCTCATCCAATTAGGGTTTTTAACCAATCTTGTGCATCCAATAAGTGATTTTGTGTCATTGGTTGAACATTTAGGTCATTTTCGTCCTCCCTAGCCTTATTCTCATCCAATTAGGGTTTTTAACCAATCTTGTGCATCCAATAAGTGATTTTTTGTCATTGGTTGAACATTTACGTCATTTTTGTCCTCCCTAGGGTTATTCTCATCCAACTAGGGTTTTTAACAAATCTTGTGCATCCAATAAGTACGTTTGTGTCATTGGTTGAACATTTTGGTCATTTTCGTCCTTCCTATGATTATTCTCATCCAGTTAGGGTTTTTAACCAATCTTGTGCATCCAATAATTAATTTTGTGTCATTAGTTGAACATTTAGGTCATTTTCGTCCTTCCTAGCCTTATTCTCATCTAATTAGGGTTTTTAACCAATCTTGTGCATTCAATAAGTGATTCTGTGTCATTGGTTGAACATTTTGGTCATTTTCGTCCTCCGTAGGGTTATTCTCATCCAATTAGGGTTTTTAACCAATCTTGTGCATCCAATAAGTACGTTTGTGTCATTGGTGGAACATTTAGGTTATTTTCGTCCTTCTTAGGCTAATTCTCATCCAATAAGGGTTTTTAACCAATCTTGTGCATCCAATAAGTACGTTTGTGTCATTAGTCGAACATTTAGGTCATTTTTGTCCTCCCTTGCCTTATTCTCATCCAGTTAGGGTTTTTAACCAATCTTGTGCATTCAATAAGTGATTTTGTGTCATTGGTTGAACATTAAGGTCATTTTCGTTCTCCCTAGGGTTATTCTCATCCAATTAGGAATTTTAACCAATCTTGTGAATCCAATAAGTGATTTTGTGTCATTGGTTGAACATTTAGGTCATTTTCGTCCTCCCTATGATTATTCTCATCCAGTTAGGGTTTTTAACCAATCTTGTGCATCCAATAATTAATTTTGTGTCATTAGTTGAACATTTAGGTCATTTTCGTCCTTCCTAGCCTTATTCTCATCTAATTAGGGTTTTTAACCAATCTTGTGCATTCAATAAGTGATTATGTGTCATTGGTTGAACATTTTGGTCATTTTCGTCCTCCGTAGGGTTATTCTCATCCAATTAGGGTTTTTAACCAATCTTGTGCATCCAATAAGTACGTTTGTGTCATTGGTGGAACATTTAGGTTATTTTCGTCCTTCTTAGGCTAATTCTCATCCAATAAGGGTTTTTAACCAATCTTGTGCATTCAATAAGTGATTTTGTGTCATTGGTTGAACATTTAGGTCATTTTCGTTCTCCTTAGGGTTATTCTCATCCAATTAGGGTTTTTAACCAATCTTGTGAATCCAATAAGTGATTTTGTGTCATTGGTTGAACATTTAGGTCATTTTCGTCCTCCCTAGCCTTATTCTCATCCAATTAGGGTTTTTAACCAATCTTGTGCATTCAATAAGTCATTGGTTGAACATTTAGGTCATTTTCGTCCTCCCTAGCCTTCTTCTCTTCCAATTAGGGTTTTTAACCAATCTTGTGCATCGAATAAGTAAGTTTGTGTCATTGGTTGAACATTTAGGTCATTTTCGTCCTTCCTAGGCTTATTCTCATCCAATTAGGGTTTTTAACCAATCTTGTGCATCCAATAAGTGATTTTGTGTCATTGGTTGAACATTTAGGTCATTTTCGTCCTCCCTAGCCTTATTCTCATCCAATTAGGGTTTTTAACCAATCTTGTGCATCCAATAAGTGATTTTTTGTCATTGGTTGAACATTTACGTCATTTTTGTCCTCCCTAGGGTTATTCTCATCCAACTAGGGTTTTTAACAAATCTTGTGCATCCAATAAGTACGTTTGTGTCATTGGTTGAACATTTAGGTCATTTTCGTCCTTCCTATGATTATTCTCATCCAGTTAGGGTTTTTAACCAATCTTCTGCATCCAATAATTAATTTTGTGTCATTAGTTGAACATTTAGGTCATTTTCGTCCTTCCTAGCCTTATTCTCATCTAATTAGGGTTTTTAACCAATCTTGTGCATTCAATAAGTGATTCTGTGTCATTGGTTGAACATTTTGGTCATTTTCGTCCTCCGTAGGGTTATTCTCATCCAATTAGGGTTTTTAACCAATCTTGTGCATCCAATAAGTACGTTTGTGTCATTGGTGGAACATTTAGGTTATTTTCGTCCTTCTTAGGCTAATTCTCATCCAATAAGGGTTTTTAACCAATCTTGTGCATCCAATAAGTACGTTTGTGTCATTAGTCGAACATTTAGGTCATTTTTGTCCTCCCTAGCCTTATTCTCATCCAGTTAGGGTTTTTAACCAATCTTATGCATTCAATAAGTGATTTTGTGTCATTGGTTGAACATTAAGGTCATTTTCGTTCTCCCTAGGGTTATTCTCATCCAATTTGGGTTTTTAACCAATCTTGTGAATCCAATAAGTGATTTTGTGTCATTGGTTGAACATTTAGGTCATTTTCGTCCTCCCTATGATTATTCTCATCTAGTTAGGGTTTTTAACCAATCTTTTGCATCCAATAATTAATTTTGTGTCATTAGTTGAACATTTAGGTCATTTTCGTCCTTGCTAGCCTTATTCTCATCTAATTAGGGTTTTTAACCAATCTTGTGCATTCAATAAGTGATTATGTGTCATTGGTTGAACATTTTGGTCATTTTCGTCCTCCGTAGGGTTATTCTCATCCAATTAGGGTTTTTAACCAATCTTGTGCATCCAATAAGTACGTTTGTGTCATTGGTGGAACATTTAGGTTATTTTCGTCCTTCTTAGGCTAATTCTCATCCAATAAGGGTTTTTAACCAATCTTGTGCATTCAATAAGTGATTTTGTGTCATTGGTTGAACATTTAGGTCATTTTCGTTCTCCCTAGGGTTATTCTCATCCAATTAGGGTTTTTAACCAATCTTGTGAATCCAATAAGTGATTTTGTGTCATTGGTTGAACATTTAGGTCATTTTCGTCCTCCCTATGATTATTCTCATCTAGTTAGGGTTTTTAACCAATCTTGTGCATCCAATAAGTGATTTTTTGTCATTGGTTGAACATTTACGTCATTTTTGTCCTCCCTAGGGTTATTCTCATCCAACTAGGGTTTTTAACAAATCTTGTGCATCCAATAAGTACGTTTGTGTCATTGGTTGAACATTTAGGTCATTTTCGACCTTCCTAGGCTTATTCTCATCCAATTAGGGTTTTTAACCAATCTTGTGCATTCAATAAGTGATTTTGTGTCATTGGTTGAACATTTTGTTCATTTTCTTTCTCCGTAGGGTTATTCTCATTCAATTAGGGTTTTTAACCAATCTTGTGCATCCAATAAGTACGTTTGTGTCATTGGTTGAACATTTAGGTTATTTTCGTCCTTCTTAGGCTAATTCTCATCCAATAAGGGTTTTTAACCAATCTTGTGCATCCAATAAGTACGTTTGTGTCATTAGTCGAACATTTAGGTCATTTTCGTCCTCCCTAGCCTTATTCTCATCCAATTAGGGTTTTTAACCAATCTTGTGCATTCAATAAGTGATTTTGTGTCATTGGTTGAACATTTAGGTCATTTTCGTCCTCCCTAGGGTTATTCTCATCCAATTAGGGTGTTTAACCAATCTTGTGCATCCAATAACTACGTTTGTGTCATTGGTTGAACATTTAGGTCATTTTCGTCCTTCCTAGGCTAATTCTCATCCAATTAGGGTTTTTAACCAATCATGTGCATCCAATAAGTACGTTTGTGTCATTGGTCGAACATTTAGGTCATTTTCGTCCTCCCTAGCCTTATTCTCATCCAATTAGGGTTTTTAACCAATCTTGTGCATCCAATAAGTACGTTTGTGTCATTGGTCGAACATTTAGGTCATTTTCGTCCTCCCTAGCCTTATTCTCATCCAATTAGGGTTTTTAACCATTCTTGTGCATCCAATAAGTGATTTTGTGTCATTGGTTGAACATTTAGGTCATTTTCGTCCTCCCTAGGGTTATTCTCATCCAATTAGGGTGTTTAACCAATCTTGTGCATCCAATAACTACGTTTGTGTCATTGGTTGAACATTTAGGTCATTTTCGTCCTTCCTAGGCTAATTCTCATCCAATTAGGGTTTTTAACCAATCTTGTGCATCCAATAAGTGATTTTGTGTCATTGGTTGAACATTTAGGTCATTTTCGTCCTCCCTCGCCTTATTCTCATCCAATTAGGGTTTTTAACCAATCTTGTGCATCCAATAAGTAAGTTTGTGTCATTGGTTGAACATTTAGGTCATTTTCGTCCTTCCTAGGCTTATTCTCATCCAATTAGGGTTTTTAACCAATCTTGTGCATCCAATAAGTGATTTTGTGTCATTGGTTGAACATTTAGGTCATTTTCGTCCTCCCTAGCCTTATTCTCATCCAATTAGGGTTTTTAACCAATCTTGTGCATCCAATAAGTGATTTTTTGTCATTGGTTGAACATTTACGTCATTTTTGTCCTCCCTAGGGTTATTCTCATCCAACTAGGGTTTTTAACAAATCTTGTGCATCCAATAAGTACGTTTGTGTCATTGGTTGAACATTTTGGTCATTTTCGTCCTTCCTATGATTATTCTCATCCAGTTAGGGTTTTTAACCAATCTTGTGCATCCAATAATTAATTTTGTGTCATTAGTTGAACATTTAGGTCATTTTCGTCCTTCCTAGCCTTATTCTCATCTAATTAGGGTTTTTAACCAATCTTGTGCATTCAATAAGTGATTCTGTGTCATTGGTTGAACATTTTGGTCATTTTCGTCCTCCGTAGGGTTATTCTCATCCAATTAGGGTTTTTAACCAATCTTGTGCATCCAATAAGTACGTTTGTGTCATTGGTGGAACATTTAGGTTATTTTCGTCCTTCTTAGGCTAATTCTCATCCAATAAGGGTTTTTAACCAATCTTGTGCATCCAATAAGTACGTTTGTGTCATTAGTCGAACATTTAGGTCATTTTTGTCCTCCCTTGCCTTATTCTCATCCAGTTAGGGTTTTTAACCAATCTTGTGCATTCAATAAGTGATTTTGTGTCATTGGTTGAACATTAAGGTCATTTTCGTTCTCCCTAGGGTTATTCTCATCCAATTAGGAATTTTAACCAATCTTGTGAATCCAATAAGTGATTTTGTGTCATTGGTTGAACATTTAGGTCATTTTCGTCCTCCCTATGATTATTCTCATCCAGTTAGGGTTTTTAACCAATCTTGTGCATCCAATAATTAATTTTGTGTCATTAGTTGAACATTTAGGTCATTTTCGTCCTTCCTAGCCTTATTCTCATCTAATTAGGGTTTTTAACCAATCTTGTGCATTCAATAAGTGATTATGTGTCATTGGTTGAACATTTTGGTCATTTTCGTCCTCCGTAGGGTTATTCTCATCCAATTAGGGTTTTTAACCAATCTTGTGCATCCAATAAGTACGTTTGTGTCATTGGTGGAACATTTAGGTTATTTTCGTCCTTCTTTGGCTAATTCTCATCCAATAAGGGTTTTTAACCAATCTTGTGCATTCAATAAGTGATTTTGTGTCATTGGTTGAACATTTAGGTCATTTTCGTTCTCCCTAGGGTTATTCTCATCCAATTAGGGTTTTTAACCAATCTTGTGAATCCAATAAGTGATTTTGTGTCATTGGTTGAACATTTAGGTCATTTTCGTCCTCCCTAGCCTTATTCTCATCCAATTAGGGTTTTTAACAAATCTTGTGCATTCAATAAGTGATTTTGTGTCATTGGTTGAACATTTTGGTCATTTTCGTCCTCCGTAGGGTTATTCTACTCAAATTAAGGTTTTTAACCAATCTTGTGCATCCAATAAGTACGTTTGTGTCATTGGTGGAACATTTAGGTTATTTTCGTCCTTCTTAGGCTAATTCTCATCCAATAAGGGTTTTTAACCAATCTTGTGCATCCAATAAGTACGTTTGTGTCATTAGTCGAACATTTAGGTCATTTTCGTCATCCCTAGCCTTATTCTCATCCAATTAGGGTTTTTAACCAATCTTGTGCATTCAATAGGTGATTTTGTGTCATTGGTTGAACATTTAGGTCATTTTCGTCCTCCCTAGGGTTATATTCATCCAATTAGAGTTTTTAACCAATCTTGAGCATCCAATAAGTACGTTTGTGTTATTGGTTGAACATTTAGATCATTTTCTTCCTTCCTAGGCTTATTCTCATCTAATTAGGGTTTTTAACCAATCTTGTGCATCCAATAAGTATGTTTGTGTCATTGGTTGAACATTTAGGTCATTTTCCTCCTTCTCTAGCCTTATTATCATCCAGTTAGGGTTTTTAACCATTCTTGTGCATCCAATAAGTGATTTTGTGTCATTGGTTGAACATTTAGGTCATTTTCGTCCTCCCTAGGGTTATTCTCATCCAATTAGGGTGTTTAACCAATCTTGTGCATCCAATAACTACGTTTGTGTCATTGGTTGAACATTTAGGTCATTTTCGTCCTTCCTAGGCTAATTCTCATCCAATTAGGGTTTTTAACCAATCATGTGCATCCAATAAGTACGTTTGTGTCATTGGTCGATTATTTAGGTCATTTTCATCCTCCCTAGCCTTATTCTCATCCAATTAGGGTTTTTAACCAATCTTGTGCATCCAATAAGTACGTTTATGTCATTGGTCGAACATTTAGGTCACTTTCGTCCTCCCTAGCCTTATTCTCATCCAATTAGGGTTTTTAACCAATCTTGTGCATTCAATAAGTGATTTTGTGTCATTGGTTGAACATTTAGGTCATTTTCGTCCTCCCTAGGGTTATTCTCATCCAATTAGGGTGTTTAACCAATCTTGTGCATCCAATAACTACGTTTGTGTCATTGGTTGAACATTTAGGTCATTTTCGTCCTTCCTAGGCTAATTCTCATCCAATTAGGGTTTTTAACCAATCATGTGCATCCAATAAGTACGTTTGTGTCATTGGTCGAACATTTAGGTCATTTTCGTCCTCCCTAGCCTTATTCTCATCCAATTAGGGTTTTTAACCAATCTTATGCATCCAATAAGTACGTTTGTGTCATTGGTCGAACATTTAGGTCATTTTCGTCCTCCCTAGCCTTATTCTCATCCAATTAGGGTTTTTAACCAATCTTGTGCATTCGATAAGTGATTTTGTGTCATTGGTTGAACATTTAGATCATTTTCGTCCTCCCTAGGGTTATTCTCATCCAATTAGGGTTTTTAACCAATCTTGCGCATCCAATAAGTAAGTTTGTGTCATTGGTTGAACATTTAGGTCATTTTCGTCCTTCCTAGGTTTATTCTCATCCAATTAGGGTTTTTAACCAATCTTGTGCATCCAATAAGTGATTTTGTGTCATTGGTTGAACATTTAGGTCATTTTCGTCCTCCCTAGCCTTATTCTCATCCAATTAGGGTTTTTAACCAATCTTGTGCATTCAATAAGTGATTCTGTGTCATTGGTTGAACATTTTGGTCATTTTCGTCCTTCCTATGATTATTCTCATCTAGTTAGGATTTTTAACCAACCTTGTGCATCCAATAATTAATTTTGTGTCATTAGTTGAACATTTAGGTCATTTTCGTCCTTCCTAGCCTTATTCTCATCCAATTAGGGTTTTTAACCAATCTTGTGCATTCAATAAGTGATTCTGTGTCATTGGTTGAACATTTTGGTCATTTTCGTCCTCCGTAGGGTTATTCTCATCCAATTAGGGTTTTTAACCAATCTTGTGCATCCAATAAGTACGTTTGTGTCATTGGTTGAACATTTAGGTCATTTTCGTCCTTCCTAGGCTTATTCTCATCCAATTAGGGTTTTTAACCAATCTTGTGCATTCAATAAGTGATTTTGTGTCATTGGTTGAACATTTTGGTCATTTTCGTCCTCCGTAGGGTTATTCTCATCCAATTAGGGTTTTTAACCAATCTTGTGCATC
This sequence comes from Cicer chorassanicum, assembly GCA_037974735.1. Taxonomy (NCBI): domain Eukaryota; kingdom Viridiplantae; phylum Streptophyta; class Magnoliopsida; order Fabales; family Fabaceae; genus Cicer; species Cicer chorassanicum. Next base: position 742,410 of record JBBPBP010000172.1, read on the forward strand.
CAATAAGTACGTTTGTGTCATTGGTGGAACATTTAGGTTATTTTCGTCCTTCTTAGGCTAATTCTCATCCAATAAGGGTTTTTAACCAATCTTGTGCATCCAATAAGTACGTTTGTGTCATTAGTCGAACATTTAGGTCATTTTCGTCCTCCCTAGCCTTATTCTCATCCAGTTAGGGTTTTTAACCAATCTTGTGCATTCAATAAGTGATTTTGTGTCATTGGTTGAACATTTAGGTCATTTTCGTTCTCCCTAGGGTTATTCTCATCCAATTAGGGTTTTTAACCAATCTTGTGCATCCAATAAGTGATTTTGTGTCATTGGTTGAACATTTAGGTCATTTTCGTCCTCCCTAGCCTTATTCTCATCCAATTAGGGTTTTTAACCAATCTTGTGCATCCAATAAGTAAGTTTGTGTCATTGGTTGAACATTTTGGTCATTTTCGTCCTTCCTAGGCTTATTCTCATCCAATTAGGGTTTTTAACCAATCTTGTGCATCCAATAAGTTATTTTGTGTCATTGGTTGAACATTTAGGTCATTTTCGTCCTCCCTAGCCTTATTCTCATCCAATTAGGGTTTTTAACCAATCTTGTGCATCCAATAAGTGATTTTTTGTCATTGGTTGAACATTTACGTCATTTTTGTCCTCCCTAGGGTTATTCTCATCCAACTAGGGTTTTTAACAAATCTTGTGCATCCAATAAGTACGTTTGTGTCATTGGTTGAACATTTAGGTCATTTTCGTCCTTCCTATGATTATTCTCATCCAGTTAGGGTTTTTAACCAATCTTGTGCATCCAATAATTAATTTTGTGTCATTAGTTGAACATTTATGTCATTTTCGTCCTTCCTAGCCTTATTCTCATCTAATTAGGGTTTTTAACCAATCTTGTGCATTCAATAAGTGATTCTGTGTCATTGGTTGAACATTTTGGTCATTTTCGTCCTCCGTAGGGTTATTCTCATCCAATTAGGGTTTTTAACCAATCTTGTGCATCCAATAAGTACGTTTGTGTCATTGGTGGAACATTTAGGTTATTTTCGTCCTTCTTAGGCTAATTCTCATCCAATAAGGGTTTTTAACCAATCTTGTGCATCCAATAAGTACGTTTGTGTCATTAGTCGAACATTTAGGTCATTTTTGTCCTCCCTTGCCTTATTCTCATCCAGTTAGGGTTTTTAACCAATCTTGTGCATTCAATAAGTGATTTTGTGTCATTGGTTGAACATTAAGGTCATTTTCGTTCTCCCTAGGGTTATTCTCATCCAATTAGGAATTTTAACCAATCTTGTGAATCCAATAAGTGATTTTGTGTCATTGGTTGAACATTTAGGTCATTTTCGTCCTCCCTATGATTATTCTCATCCAGTTAGGGTTTTTAACCAATCTTGTGCATCCAATAATTAATTTTGTGTCATTAGTTGAACATTTAGGTCATTTTCGTCCTTCCTAGCCTTATTCTCATCTAATTAGGGTTTTTAACCAATCTTGTGCATTCAATAAGTGATTATGTGTCATTGGTTGAACATTTTGGTCATTTTCGTCCTCCGTAGGGTTATTCTCATCCAATTAGGGTTTTTAACCAATCTTGTGCATCCAATAAGTACGTTTGTGTCATTGGTGGAACATTTAGGTTATTTTCGTCCTTCTTTGGCTAATTCTCATCCAATAAGGGTTTTTAACCAATCTTGTGCATTCAATAAGTGATTTTGTGTCATTGGTTGAACATTTAGGTCATTTTCGTTCTCCCTAGGGTTATTCTCATCCAATTAGGGTTTTTAACCAATCTTGTGAATCCAATAAGTGATTTTGTGTCATTGGTTGAACATTTAGGTCATTTTCGTCCTCCCTAGCCTTATTCTCATCCAATTAGGGTTTTTAACAAATCTTGTGCATTCAATAAGTGATTTTGTGTCATTGGTTGAACATTTTGGTCATTTTCGTCCTCCGTAGGGTTATTCTCATCAAATTAAGGTTTTTAACCAATCTTGTGCATCCAATAAGTACGTTTGTGTCATTGGTGGAACATTTAGGTTATTTTCGTCCTTCTTAGGCTAATTCTCATCCAATAAGGGTTTTTAACCAATCTTGTGCATTCAATAAGTGATTTTGTGTCATTGGTTGAACATTTAGGTCATTTTCGTTCTCCCTAGGGTTATTCTCATCCAATTAGGGTTTTTAACCAATCTTGTGAATCCAATAAGTGATTTTGTGTCATTGGTTGAACATTTAGGTCATTTTCGTCCTCCCTAGCCTTATTCTCATCCAATTAGGGTTTTGAACAAATCTTGTGCATTCAATAAGTGATTTTGTGTCATTGGTTGAACATTTTGGTCATTTTCGTCCTCCGTAGGGTTATTCTCATCAAATTAAGGTTTTTAACCAATCTTGTGCATCCAATAAGTACGTTTGTGTCATTGGTGGAACATTTAGGTTATTTTCGTCCTTCTTAGGCTAATTCTCATCCAATAAGGGTTTTTAACCAATCTTGTGCATCCAATAAGTACGTTTGTGTCATTAGTCGAACATTTAGGTCATTTTCGTCCTCCCTAGCCTTATTCTCATCCAATTAGGGTTTTTAACCAATCTTGTGCATTCAATAGGTGATTTTGTGTCATTGGTTGAACATTTAGGTCATTTTCGTCCTCCCTAGGGTTATATTCATCCAATTAGAGTTTTTAACCAATATTGAGCATCCAATAAGTACGTTTGTGTTATTGGTTGAACATTTAGATCATTTTCTTCCTTCCTAGGCTTATTCTCATCTAATTAGGGTTTTTAACCAATCTTGTGCATCCAATAAGTATGTTTGTGTCATTGGTTGAACATTTAGGTCATTTTCGTCCTCCCTAGCCTTATTATCATCCAGTTAGGGTTTTTAACCATTCTTGTGCATCCAATAAGTGATTTTGTGTCATTGGTTGAACATTTAGGTCATTTTCGTCCTCCCTAGGGTTATTCTCATCCAATTAGGGTGTTTAACCAATCTTGTGCATCCAATAACTACGTTTGTGTCATTGGTTGAACATTTAGGTCATTTTCGTCCTTCCTAGGCTAATTCTCATCCAATTAGGGTTTTTAACCAATCATGTGCATCCAATAAGTACGTTTGTGTCATTGGTCGATTATTTAGGTCATTTTCATCCTCCCTAGCCTTATTCTCATCCAATTAGGGTTTTTAACCAATCTTGTGCATCCAATAAGTACGTTTATGTCATTGGTCGAACATTTAGGTCACTTTCGTCCTCCCTAGCCTTATTCTCATCCAATTAGGGTTTTTAACCAATCTTGTGCATTCAATAAGTGATTTTGTGTCATTGGTTGAACATTTAGGTCATTTTCGTCCTCCCTAGGGTTATTCTCATCCAATTAGGGTGTTTAACCAATCTTGTGCATCCAATAACTACGTTTGTGTCATTGGTTGAACATTTAGGTCATTTTCGTCCTTCCTAGGCTAATTCTCATCCAATTAGGGTTTTTAACCAATCATGTGCATCCAATAAGTACGTTTGTGTCATTGGTCGAACATTTAGGTCATTTTCGTCCTCCCTAGCCTTATTCTCATCCAATTAGGGTTTTTAACCAATCTTGTGCATCCAATAAGTACGTTTGTGTCATTGGTTGAACATTTAGGTCATTTTCGTCCTTCCTAGGCTTATACTCATCCAATTAGGGTTTTTAACCAATCTTGTGCATCCAATAACTACGTTTGTGTCATTGGTTGAACATTTAGGTCATTTTCGTCCTTCCTAGGCTTATTCTCATCCAATTAGGGTTTTTAACCAATCTTGTGCATCCATTAACTACGTTTGTGTCATTGGTTGAACATTTAGGTTATTTTCGTCCTTCCTAGGCTAATTCTCATCCAATTAGGGTTTTTAACCAATCTTGTGCATCCAATAAGTACGTTTGTGTCATTGGTCGAACATTTAGGTCATTTTCGTCCTCCCTAGCCTTATTCTCATCCAATTAGGGTTTTTAACCAATCTTGTGCATCCAATAAGTGATTTTGTGTCATTGGTTGAACATTTACGTCATTTTCGTCCTCCCTAGGGTTATTCTCATCCAATTAGGGTTTTTAACCAATCTTGTGCATCCAATAAGTACGTTTGTGTCATTGGTTGAACATTTAGGTCATTTTCGTCCTTCCTAGGCTTATTCTCATCCAATTAGGGTTTTTAACCAATCTTGTGCATTCAATAAGTGATTTTGTGTCATTGGTTGAACATTTTGGTCATTTTCGTCCTCCGTAGGGTTATTCTCATCCAATTAGGGTTTTTAACCAATCTTGTGCATCCAATAAGTACGTTTGTGTCATTGGTGGAACATTTAGGTTATTTTCGTCCTTCTTAGGCTAATTCTCATCCAATAAGGGTTTTTAACCAATCTTGTGCATTCAATAAGTGATTTTGTGTCATTGGTTGAACATTTAGGTCATTTTCGTCCTCCCTAGCCTTATTCTCATCCAATTAGGGTTTTTAACCAATCTTGTGCATCCAATAAGTAAGTTTGTGTCATTGGTTGAACATTTAGGTCATTTTCGTCCTTCCTAGGCTTATTCTCATCCAATTAGGGTTTTTAACCAATCTTGTGCATCCAATAAGTGATTTTGTGTCATTGGTTGAACATTTAGGTCATTTTCGTCCTCCCTAGCCTTATTCTCATCCAATTAGGGTTTTTAACCAATCTTGTGCATCCAATAAGTGATTTTTTGTCATTGGTTGAACATTTACGTCATTTTTGTCCTCCCTAGGGTTATTCTCATCCAACTAGGGTTTTTAACAAATCTTGTGCATCCAATAAGTACGTTTGTGTCATTGGTTGAACATTTTGGTCATTTTCGTCCTTCCTATGATTATTCTCATCCAGTTAGGGTTTTTAACCAATCTTGTGCATCCAATAATTAATTTTGTGTCATTAGTTGAACATTTAGGTCATTTTCGTCCTTCCTAGCCTTATTCTCATCTAATTAGGGTTTTTAACCAATCTTGTGCATTCAATAAGTGATTCTGTGTCATTGGTTGAACATTTTGGTCATTTTCGTCCTCCGTAGGGTTATTCTCATCCAATTAGGGTTTTTAACCAATCTTGTGCTTCCAATAAGTACGTTTGTGTCATTGGTGGAACATTTAGGTTATTTTCGTCCTTCTTAGGCTAATTCTCATCCAATAAGGGTTTTTAACCAATCTTGTGCATCCAATAAGTACGTTTGTGTCATTAGTCGAACATTTAGGTCATTTTTGTCCTCCCTTGCCTTATTCTCATCCAGTTAGGGTTTTTAACCAATCTTGTGCATTCAATAGGTGATTTTGTGTCATTGGTTGAACATTTAGGTCATTTTCGTCCTCCCTAGGGTTATATTCATCCAATTAGAGTTTTTAACCAATCTTGAGCATCCAATAAGTACGTTTGTGTTATTGGTTGAACATTTAGATCATTTTCTTCCTTCCTAGGCTTATTCTCATCTAATTAGGGTTTTTAACCAATCTTGTGCATCCAATAAGTATGTTTGTGTCATTCGTTGAACATTTAGGTCATTTTCGTCCTCCCTAGCCTTATTATCATCCAGTTAGGGTTTTTAACCATTCTTGTGCATCCAATAAGTGATTTTGTGTCATTGGTTGAACATTTAGGTCATTTTCGTCCTCCCTAGGGTTATTCTCATCCAATTAGGGTGTTTAACCAATCTTGTGCATCCAATAACTACGTTTGTGTCATTGGTTGAACATTTAGGTCATTTTCGTCCTTCCTAGGCTAATTCTCATCCAATTAGGGTTTTTAACCAATCATGTGCATCCAATAAGTACGTTTGTGTCATTGGTCGATTATTTAGGTCATTTTCATCCTCCCTAGCCTTATTCTCATCCAATTAGGGTTTTTAACCAATCTTGTGCATCCAATAAGTACGTTTATGTCATTGGTCGAACATTTAGGTCACTTTCGTCCTCCCTAGCCTTATTCTCATCCAATTAGGGTTTTTAACCAATCTTGTGCATTCAATAAGTGATTTTGTGTCATTGGTTGAACATTTAGGTCATTTTCGTCCTCCCTAGGGTTATTCTCATCCAATTAGGGTGTTTAACCAATCTTGTGCATCCAATAACTACGTTTGTGTCATTGGTTGAACATTTAGGTCATTTTCGTCCTTCCTAGGCTAATTCTCATCCAATTAGGGTTTTTAACCAATCATGTGCATCCAATAAGTACGTTTGTGTCATTGGTCGAACATTTAGGTCATTTTCGTCCTCCCTAGCCTTATTCTCATCCAATTAGGGTTTTTAACCAATCTTGTGCATCCAATAAGTACGTTTGTGTCATTGGTCGAACATTTAGGTCATTTTCGTCCTCCCTAGCCTTATTCTCATCCAATTAGGGTTTTTAACCAATCTTGTGCATCCAATAAGTGATTTTGTGTCATTGGTTGAACATTTACGTCATTTTCGTCCTCCCTAGGGTTATTCTCATCCAATTAGGGAGTTTAACCAATCTTGTGCATCCAATAACTACGTTTGTGTCATTGGTTGAACATTTAGGTCATTTTCGTCCTTCCTAGGCTTATTCTCATCCAATTAGGGTTTTTAACCAATCTTGTGCATCCAATAAGTGATTTTGTGTCATTGGTTGAACATTTAGGTCATTTTCGTCCTCCCTAGCCTTATTCTCATCCAATTAGGGTTTTTAACAAATCTTGTGCATTCAATAAGTGATTTTGTGTCATTGGTTGAACATTTTGGTCATTTTCGTCCTCCGTAGGGTTATTCTCATCAAATTAAGGTTTTTAACCAATCTTGTGCATCCAATAAGTGATTTTGTGTCATTGGTTGAACATTTAGGTCATTTTCGTCCTCCCTAGCCTTATTCTCATCTAATTAGGGTTTTTAACCAATCTTGTGCATTCAATAAGTGATTATGTGTCATTGGTTGAACATTTTGGTCATTTTCGTCCTCCGTAGGGTTATTCTCATCCAATTAGGGTTTTTAACCAATCTTGTGCATCCAATAAGTACGTTTGTGTCATTGGTGGAACATTTAGGTTATTTTCGTCCTTCTTTGGCTAATTCTCATCCAATAAGGGTTTTTAACCAATCTTGTGCATTCAATAAGTGATTTTGTGTCATTGGTTGAACATTTAGGTCATTTTCGTTCTCCCTAGGGTTATTCTCATCCAATTAGGGTTTTTAACCAATCTTGTGAATCCAATAAGTGATTTTGTGTCATTGGTTGAACATTTAGGTCATTTTCGTCCTCCCTAGCCTTATTCTCATCCAATTAGGGTTTTTAACAAATCTTGTGCATTCAATAAGTGATTTTGTGTCATTGGTTGAACATTTTGGTCATTTTCGTCCTCCGTAGGGTTATTCTCATCAAATTAAGGTTTTTAACCAATCTTGTGCATCCAATAAGTACGTTTGTGTCATTGGTGGAACATTTAGGTTATTTTCGTCCTTCTTAGGCTAATTCTCATCCAATAAGGGTTTTTAACCAATCTTGTGCATTCAATAAGTGATTTTGTGTCATTGGTTGAACATTTAGGTCATTTTCGTTCTCCCTAGGGTTATTCTCATCCAATTAGGGTTTTTAACCAATCTTGTGAATCCAATAAGTGATTTTGTGTCATTGGTTGAACATTTAGGTCATTTTCGTCCTCCCTAGCCTTATTCTCATCCAATTAGGGTTTTGAACAAATCTTGTGCATTCAATAAGTGATTTTGTGTCATTGGTTGAACATTTTGGTCATTTTCGTCCTCCGTAGGGTTATTCTCATCAAATTAAGGTTTTTAACCAATCTTGTGCATCCAATAAGTACGTTTGTGTCATTGGTGGAACATTTAGGTTATTTTCGTCCTTCTTAGGCTAATTCTCATCCAATAAGGGTTTTTAACCAATCTTGTGCATCCAATAAGTACGTTTGTGTCATTAGTCGAACATTTAGGTCATTTTTGTCCTCCCTAGCCTTATTCTCATCCAGTTAGGGTTTTTAACCAATCTTGTGCATTCAATAAGTGATTTTGTGTCATTGGTTGAACATTAAGGTCATTTTCGTCCTCCGTAGGGTTATTCTCATCCAATTAGGGTTTTTAACCAATCTTGTGCATCCAATAAGTACGTTTGTGTCATTGGTGGAACATTTAGGTTATTTTCGTCCTTCTTAGGCTAATTCTCATCCAATAAGGGTTTTTAACCAATCTTGTGCATTCAATAAGTGATTTTGTGTCATTGGTTGAACATTTAGGTCATTTTCGTTCTCCTTAGGGTTATTCTCATCCAATTAGGGTTTTTAACCAATCTTGTGAATCCAATAAGTGATTTTGTGTCATTGGTTGAACATTTAGGTCATTTTCGTCCTCCCTAGCCTTATTCTCATCCAATTAGGGTTTTTAACCAATCTTGTGCATTCAATAAGTGATTTTGTGTCATTGGTTGAACATTTTGGTCATTTTCGTCCTCCGTAGGATTATTCTCATCAAATTACGGTTTTTAACCAATCTTGTGCATCCAATAAGTACGTTTGTGTCATTAGTCGAACATTTAGGTCATTTTCGTCCTCCCTAGCCTTATTCTCATCCAGTTAGGGTTTTTAACCAATCTTGTGCATTCAATAAGTGATTTTGTGTCATTGGTTGAACATTTAGGTCATTTTCGTTCTCCCTAGGGTTATTCTCATCCAATTAGGGTTTTTAACCAATCTTGTGAATCCAATAAGTGATTTTGTGTCATTGGTTGAACATTTAGGTCATTTTCGTCCTCCCTAGCCTTATTCTCATCCAATTAGGGTTTTTAACCAATCTTGTGCATTCAATAAGTGATTTTGTGTCATTGGTTGAACATTTACGTCATTTTCGTCCTCCCTAGGGTTATTCTCATCCAATTAGGGTTTTTAACCAATCTTGTGCATCCAATAAGTACGTTTGTGTCATTGGTTGAACATTTAGGTCATTTTCGTCCTCCCTAGCCTTATTCTCATCCAATTAGGGTTTTTAACCAATCTTGTGCATCCAATAAGTACGTTTGTGTCATTGGTCGAACATTTAGGTCATTTTCGTCCTCCCTAGCCTTATTCTCATCCAATTAGGGTTTTTAACCAATC
>JBBPBP010000172.1:755098-775394 GCA_037974735.1 Cicer chorassanicum
TCCTCCTTAGGGTTATTCTCATCCAATTAGGGTGTTTAACCAATCTTGTGCATCCAATAACTACGTTTGTGTCATTGGTTGAACATTTAGGCCATTTTCGTCCTTCCTAGGCTTATTCTCATCCAATTAGGGTTTTTAACCAATCTTGTGCATCCAATAAGTGATTTTGTGTCATTGGTTGAACATTTAGGTCATTTTTGTCCTCCCTAGCCTTATTCTCATCCAATTAGGGTTTTTAACAAATCTTGTGCATTCAATAAGTGATTTTGTGTCATTGGTTGAACATTTTGGTCATTTTCGTCCTCCGTAGGGTTATTCTCATCAAATTAAGGTTTTTAACCAATCTTGTGCATCCAATAAATACGTTTGTGTCATTGGTGGAACATTTAGGTTATTTTCGTCCTTCTTAGGCTAATTCTCATCCAATAAGGGTTTTTAACCAATCTTGTGCATCCAATAAGTACGTTTGTGTCATTAGTCGAACATTTAGGTCATTTTCGTCCTCCCTAGCCTTATTCTCATCGAATTAGGGTTTTTAACCAATCTTGTGCATTCAATAGGTGATTTTGTGTCATTGGTTGAACATTTAGGTCATTTTCGTCCTCCCTAGGGTTATATTCATCCAATTAGAGTTTTTAACCAATCTTGAGCATCCAATAAGTACGTTTGTGTTATTGGTTGAACATTTAGATCATTTTCTTCCTTCCTAGGCTTATTCTCATCTAATTAGGGTTTTTAACCAATCTTGTGCATCCAATAAGTATGTTTGTGTCATTGGTTGAACATTTAGGTCATTTTCGTCCTCCCTAGCCTTATTATCATCCAGTTAGGGTTTTTAACCATTCTTGTGCATCCAATAAGTGATTTTGGGTCATTGGTTGAACATTTAGGTCATTTTCGTCCTCCCTAGGGTTATTCTCATCCAATTAGGGTGTTTAACCAATCTTGTGCATCCAATAACTACGTTTGTGTCATTGGTTTAACATTTAGGTCATTTTCGTCCATCCTAGGCTAATTCTCATCCAATTAGGGTTTTTAACCAATCATGTGCATCCAATAAGTACGTTTGTGTCATTGGTCGAACATTTAGGTCATTTTCGTCCTCCCTAGCCTTATTCTCATCCAATTAGGGTTTTTAACCAATCTTGTGCATCCAATAAGTACGTTTGTGTCATTGGTCGAACATTTAGGTCGTTTTCGTCCTCCCTAGCCTTATTCTCATCCAATTAGGGTTTTTAACCAATCTTGTGCATCCAATAAGTGATTTTGTGTCATTGGTTGAACATTTACGTCATTTTCGTCCTCCCTAGGGTTATTCTCATCCAATTAGGGTGTTTAACCAATCTTGTGCATCCAATAACTACGTTTGTGTCATTGGTTGAACATTTAGGTCATTTTCGTCCTTCCTAGGCTAATTCTCATCCAATTAGGGTTTTTAACCAATCATGTGCATCCAATAAGTACGTTTGTGTCATTGGTCGAACATTTAGGTCATTTTCGTCCTCCCTAGCCTTATTCTCATCCAATTAGGGTTTTTAACCAATCTTGTGCATCCAATAAGTACGTTTGTGTCATTGGTCGAACATTTAGGTCATTTTCGTCCTCCCTAGCCTTATTCTCATCCAATTAGGGTTTTTAACCATTCTTGTGCATCCAATAAGTGATTTTGTGTCATTGGTTGAACATTTAGGTCATTTTCGTCCTCCCTAGGGTTATTCTCATCCAATTAGGGTGTTTAACCAATCTTGTGCATCCAATAACTACGTTTGTGTCATTGGTTGAACATTTAGGTCATTTTCGTCCTTCCTAGGCTAATTCTCATCCAATTAGGGTTTTTAACCAATCATGTGCATCCAATAAGTACGTTTGTGTCATTGGTCGATTATTTAGGTCATTTTCATCCTCCCTAGCCTTATTCTCATCCAATTAGGGTTTTTAACCAATCTTGTGCATCCAATAAGTACGTTTATGTCATTGGTCGAACATTTAGGTCACTTTCGTCCTCCCTAGCCTTATTCTCATCCAATTAGGGTTTTTAACCAATCTTGTGCATTCAATAAGTGATTTTGTGTCATTGGTTGAACATTTAGGTCATTTTCGTCCTCCCTAGGGTTATTCTCATCCAATTAGGGTTTTTAACCAATCTTGTGAATCCAATAAGTGATTTTGTGTCATTGGTTGAACATTTAGGTCATTTTCGTCCTCCCTAGCCTTATTCTCATCCAATTAGGGTTTTGAACAAATCTTGTGCATTCAATAAGTGATTTTGTGTCATTGGTTGAACATTTTGGTCATTTTCGTCCTCCGTAGGGTTATTCTCATCAAATTAAGGTTTTTAACCAATCTTGTGCATCCAATAAGTACGTTTGTGTCATTGGTGGAACATTTAGGTTATTTTCGTCCTTCTTAGGCTAATTCTCATCCAATAAGGGTTTTTAACCAATCTTGTGCATCCAATAAGTACGTTTGTGTCATTAGTCGAACATTTAGGTCATTTTTGTCCTCCCTAGCCTTATTCTCATCCAGTTAGGGTTTTTAACCAATCTTGTGCATTCAATAAGTGATTTTGTGTCATTGGTTGAACATTAAGGTCATTTTCGTCCTCCGTAGGGTTATTCTCATCCAATTAGGGTTTTTAACCAATCTTGTGCATCCAATAAGTACGTTTGTGTCATTGGTGGAACATTTAGGTTATTTTCGTCCTTCTTAGGCTAATTCTCATCCAATAAGGGTTTTTAACCAATCTTGTGCATTCAATAAGTGATTTTGTGTCATTGGTTGAACATTTAGGTCATTTTCGTCCTCCCTAGCCTTATTCTCATCCAATTAGGGTTTTTAACCAATCTTGTGCATCCAATAAGTAAGTTTGTGTCATTGGTTGAACATTTAGGTCATTTTCGTCCTTCCTAGGCTTATTCTCATCCAATTAGGGTTTTTAACCAATCTTGTGCATCCAATAAGTGATTTTGTGTCATTGGTTGAACATTTACGTCATTTTCGTCCTCCCTAGGGTTATTCTCATCCAATTAGGGTGTTTAACCAATCTTGTGCATCCAATAACTACGTTTGTGTCATTGGTGGAACATTTAGGTCATTTTCGTCCTTCCTAGGCTTATTCTCATCCAATTAGGGTTTTTAACCAATCTTGTGCATCCAATAAGTGATTTTGTGTCATTGGTTGAACATTTAGGTCATTTTCGTCCTCCGTAGCCTTATTCTCATCCAATTAGGGTTTTTAACCAATCTTGTGCATCCAATAAGTAAGTTTGTGTCATTGGTTGAACATTTAGGTCATTTTCGTCCTTCCTAGGCTTATTCTCATCCAATTAGGGTTTTTAACCAATCTTGTGCATCCAATAAGTTATTTTGTGTCATTGGTTGAGCATTTAGGTCATTTTCGTCCTCCCTAGCCTTATTCTCATCCAATTAGGGTTTTTAACCAATCTTGTGCATCCAATAAGTGATTTTTTGTCATTGGTTGAACATTTACGTCATTTTTGTCCTCCCTAGGGTTATTCTCATCCAACTAGGGTTTTTAACAAATCTTGTGCATCCAATAAGTACGTTTGTGTCATTGGTTGAACATTTAGGTCATTTTCGTCCTTCCTATGATTGTTCTCATCCAGTTAGGGTTTTTAACCAATCTTGTGCATCCAATAATTAATTTTGTGTCATTAGTTGAACATTTAGGTCATTTTCGTCCTTCCTAGCCTTATTCTCATCTAATTAGGGTTTTTAACCAATCTTGTGCATTCAATAAGTGATTCTGTGTCATTGGTTGAACATTTTGGTCATTTTCGTCCTCTGTAGGGTTATTCTCATCCAATTAGGGTTTTTAACCAATCTTGTGCATCCAATAAGTACGTTTGTGTCATTGGTGGAACATTTAGGTTATTTTCGTCCTTCTTAGGCTAATTCTCATCCAATAAGGGTTTTTAACCAATCTTGTGCATCCAATAAGTACGTTTGTGTCATTAGTCGAACATTTAGGTCATTTTTGTCCTCCCTAGCCTTATTCTCATCCAGTTAGGGTTTTTAACCAATCTTGTGCATTCAATAAGTGATTTTGTGTCATTGGTTGAACATTAAGGTCATTTTCGTTCTCCCTAGGGTTATTCTCATCCAATTAGGGTTTTTAACCAATCTTGTGAATCCAATAAGTGATTTAGTGTCATTGGTTGAACATTTAGGTCATTTTCGTCCTCCCTATGATTATTCTCATCCAGTTAGGGTTTTTAACCAATCTTGTGCATCCAATAATTAATTTTGTGTCATTAGTTGAACATTTAGGTCATTTTCGTCCTTCCTAGCCTTATTCTCATCTAATTAGGGTTTTTAACCAATCTTGTGCATTCAATAAGTGATTATGTGTCATTGGTTGAACATTTTGGTCATTTTCGTCCTCCGTAGGGTTATTCTCATCCAATTAGGGTTTTTAACCAATCTTGTGCATCCAATAAGTACGTTTGTGTCATTGGTGGAACATTTAGGTTATTTTCGTCCTTCTTAGGCTAATTCTCATCCAATAAGGGTTTTTAACCAATCTTGTGCATTCAATAAGTGATTTTGTGTCATTGGTTGAACATTTAGGTCATGTTCGTTCTCCCTAGGGTTATTCTCATCCAATTAGGGCTTTTAACCAATCTTGTGAATCCAATAAGTGATTTTGTGTCATTGGTTGAACATTTAGGTCATTTTCGTCCTCCCTAGCCTTATTCTCATCCAATTAGGGTTTTTAACAAATCTTGTGCATTCAATAAGTGATTTTGTGTCATTGGTTGAACATTTTGGTCATTTTCGTCCTCCGTAGGGTTATTCTCATCAAATTAAGGTTTTTAACCAATCTTGTGCATCCAATAAGTACGTTTGTGTCATTGGTGGAACATTTAGGTTATTTTCGTCCTTCTTAGGCTAATTCTCATCCAATAAGGGTTTTTAACCAATCTTGTGCATCCAATAAGTACGTTTGTGTCATTAGTCGAACATTTAGGTCATTTTCGTCCTCCCTAGCCTTATTCTCATCCAATTAGGGTTTTTAACCAATCTTGTGCATTCAATAGGTGATTTTTTGTCATTGGTTGAACATTTAGGTCATTTTCGTCCTCCCTAGGGTTATATTCATCCAATTAGAGTTTTTAACCAATCTAGAGCATCCAATAAGTACGTTTGTGTTATTGGTTGAACATTTAGATCATTTTCTTCCTTCCTAGGCTTATTCTCATCTAATTAGGGTTTTTAACCAATCTTGTGCATCCAATAAGTATGTTTGTGTCATTGGTTGAACATTTAGGTCATTTTCGTCCTTCTCTAGCCTTATTATCATCCAGTTAGGGTTTTTAACCATTCTTGTGCATCCAATAAGTGATGTTGTGTCATTGGTTGAACATTTAGGTCATTTTCGTCCTCCCTAGGGTTATTCTCATCCAATTAGGGTGTTTAACCAATCTTGTGCATCCAATAACTACGTTTGTGTCATTGGTTGAACATTTAGGTCATTTTCGTCCTTCCTAGGCTAATTCTCATCCAATTAGGGTTTTTAACCAATCATGTGCATCCAATAAGTACGTTTGTGTCATTGGTCGAACATTTAGGTCATTTTCGTCCTCCCTAGCCTTATTCTCATCCAATTAGGGTTTTTAACCAATCTTGTGCATCCAATAAGTACGTTTGTGTCATTGGTCGAACATTTAGGTCATTTTCGTCCTCCCTAGCCTTATTCTCATCCAATTAGGGTTTTTAACCATTCTTGTGCATCCAATAAGTGATTTTGTGTCATTGGTTGAACATTTAGGTCATTTTCGTCCTCCCTAGGGTTATTCTCATCCAATTAGGGTGTTTAACCAATCTTGTGCATCCAATAACTACGTTTGTGTCATTGGTTGAACATTTAGGTCATTTTCGTCCTTCCTAGGCTAATTCTCATCCAATTAGGGTTTTTAACCAATCATGTGCATCCAATAAGTACGTTTGTGTCATTGGTCGATTATTTAGGTCATTTTCATCCTCCCTAGCCTTATTCTCATCCAATTAGGGTTTTTAACCAATCTTGTGCATCCAATAAGTACGTTTATGTCATTGGTCGAACATTTAGGTCACTTTCGTCCTCCCTAGCCTTATTCTCATCCAATTAGGGTTTTTAACCAATCTTGTGCATTCAATAAGTGATTTTGTGTCATTGGTTGAACATTTAGGTCATTTTCGTCCTCCCTAGGGTTATTCTCATCCAATTAGGGTTTTTAACCAATCTTGTGCATCCAATAAGTAAGTTTGTGTCATTGGTTGAACATTTAGGTCATTTTCGTCCTTCCTAGGTTTATTCTCATCCAATTAGGGTTTTTAACCAATCTTGTGCATCCAATAAGTGATTTTGTGTCATTGGTTGAACATTTAGGTCATTTTCGTCCTCCCTAGCCTTATTCTCATCCAATTAGGGTTTTTAACCAATCTTGTGCATTCAATAAGTGATTCTGTGTCATTGGTTGAACATTTTGGTCATTTTCGTCCTTCCTATGATTATTCTCATCCAGTTAGGGTTTTTAACCAACCTTGTGCATCCAATAATTAATTTTGTGTCATTAGTTGAACATTTAGGTCATTTTCGTCCTTCCTAGCCTTATTCTCATCCAATTAGGGTTTTTAACCAATCTTGTGCATTCAATAAGTGATTCTGTGTCATTGGTTGAACATTTTGGTCATTTTCGTCCTCCGTAGGGTTATTCTCATCCAATTAGGGTTTTTAACCAATCTTGTGCATCCAATAAGTACGTTTGTGTCATTGGTGGAACATTTAGGTTATTTTCGTCCTTCTTAGGCTAATTCTCATCCAATAAGGGTTTTTAACCAATCTTGTGCATTCAATAAGTGATTTTGTGTCATTGGTTGAACATTTAGGTCATTTTCGTCCTCCCTAGCCTTATTCTCATCCAATTAGGGTTTTTAACCAATCTTGTGCATCCAATAAGTAAGTTTGTGTCATTGGTTGAACATTTAGGTCATTTTCGTCCTTCCTAGGCTTATTCTCATCCAATTAGGGTTTTTAACCAATCTTGTGCATCCAATAAGTTATTTTGTGTCATTGGTTGAACATTTAGGTCATTTTCGTCCTCCCTAGCCTTATTCTCATCCAATTAGGGTTTTTAACCAATCTTGTGCATCCAATAAGTGATTTTTTGTCATTGGTTGAACATTTACGTCATTTTTGTCCTCCCTAGGGTTATTCTCTTCCAACTAGGGTTTTTAACAAATCTTGTGCATCCAATAAGTACGTTTGTGTCATTGGTTGAACATTTAGGTCATTTTCGTCCTTCCTATGATTATTCTCATCCAGTTAGGGTTTTTAACCAATCTTGTGCATCCAATAATTAATTTTGTGTCATTAGTTGAACATTTAGGTCATTTTCGTCCTCCCTAGCCTTATTCTCATCCAATTAGGGTTTTTAACCAATCTTGTGCATTCAATAAGTGATTTTGTGTCATTGGTTGAACATTTAGGTCATTTTCGTCCTCCCTAGGGTTATTCTCATCCAATTAGGGTTTTTAACCAATCTTGTGCATCCAATAAGTAAGTTTGTGTCATTGGTTGAACATTTAGGTCATTTTCGTCCTTCCTAGGATTATTCTCATCCAATTAGTGTTTTTAACCAATCTTGTGCATCCAATAAGTGATTTTGTGTCATTGGTTGAACATTTAGGTCATTTTCGTCCTCCCTAGCCTTATTCTCATCCAATTAGGGTTTTTAACCAATCTTGTGCATTCAATAAGTGATTTTGTGTCATTGGTTGAACATTTAGGTCATTTTCGTCCTCCCTAGGGTTATTCTCATCCAATTAGGGTTTTTAACCAATCTTGCGCATCCAATAAGTAAGTTTGTGTCATTGGTTGAACATTTAGGTCATTTTCGTCCTTCCTAGGTTTATTCTCATCCAATTAGGGTTTTTAACCAATCTTGTGCATCCAATAAGTGATTTTGTGTCATTGGTTGAACATTTAGGTCATTTTCGTCCTCCCTAGCCTTATTCTCATCCAATTAGGGTTTTTAACCAATCTTGTGCATTCAATAAGTGATTCTGTGTCATTGGTTGAACATTTTGGTCATTTTCGTCCTTCCTATGATTATTCTCATCTAGTTAGGATTTTTAACCAACCTTGTGCATCCAATAATTAATTTTGTGTCATTAGTTGAACATTTAGGTCATTTTCGTCCTTCCTAGCCTTATTCTCATCCAATTAGGGTTTTTAACCAATCTTGTGCATTCAATAAGTGATTCTGTGTCATTGGTTGAACATTTTGGTCATTTTCGTCCTCCGTAGGGTTATTCTCATCCAATTAGGGTTTTTAACCAATCTTGTGCATCCAATAAGTACGTTTGTGTCATTGGTTGAACATTTAGGTCATTTTCGTCCTTCCTAGGCTTATTCTCATCCAATTAGGGTTTTTAACCAATCTTGTGCATTCAATAAGTGATTTTGTGTCATTGGTTGAACATTTTGGTCATTTTCGTCCTCCGTAGGGTTATTCTCATCAAATTAAGGTTTTTAACCAATCTTGTGCATCCAATAAGTACGTTTGTGTCATTGGTGGAACATTTAGGTTATTTTCGTCCTTCTTAGGCTAATTCTTATCCAATTAGGGTTTTTAACCAATCTTGTGCATCCAATAAGTACGTTTGTGTCATTAGTCGAACATTTAGGTCATTTTCG
Source organism: Cicer chorassanicum (assembly GCA_037974735.1). Lineage (NCBI taxonomy): Eukaryota > Viridiplantae > Streptophyta > Magnoliopsida > Fabales > Fabaceae > Cicer > Cicer chorassanicum. The sequence goes on from JBBPBP010000172.1 coordinate 763,800, forward strand.
TCCTCCCTAGCCTTATTCTCATCCAATTAGGGTTTTTAACCAATCTTGTGCATTCAATAGGTGATTTTGTGTCATTGGTTGAACATTTAGGTCATTTTCGTCCTCCCTAGGGTTATATTCATCCAATTAGAGTTTTTAACCAATCTTGAGCATCCAATAAGTACGTTTGTGTCATTGGTTGAACATTTAGATCATTTTCTTCCTTCCTAGGCTTATTCTCATCTAATTAGGGTTTTTAACCAATCTTGTGCATCCAATAAGTATGTTTGTGTCATTGGTTGAACATTTAGGTCATGTTCGTCCTCCCTAGCCTTATTACCATCCAGTTAGGGTTTTTAACCATTCTGCTGCATCCAATAAGTGATTTTGTGTCATTGGTTGAACATTTAGGTCATTTTCGTCCTCCCTAGGGTTATTCTCATCCAATTAGGGTGTTTAACCAATCTTGTGCATCCAATAACTACGTTTGTGTCATTGGTTGAACATTTAGGTCATTTTCGTCCTTCCTAGGCTAATTCTCATCCAATTAGGGTTTTTAACCAATCATGTGCATCCAATAAGTACGTTTGTGTCATTGGTCGATTATTTAGGTCATTTTCATCCTCCCTAGCCTTATTCTCATCCAATTAGGGTTTTTAACCAATCTTGTGCATCCAATAAGTACGTTTATGTCATTGGTCGAACATTTAGGTCACTTTCGTCCTCCCTAGCCTTATTCTCATCCAATTAGGGTTTTTAACCAATCTTGTGCATTCAATAAGTGATTTTGTGTCATTGGTTGAACATTTAGGTCATTTTCGTCCTCCCTAGGGTTATTCTCATCCAATTAGGGTGTTTAACCAATCTTGTGCATCCAATAACTACGTTTGTGTCATTGGTTGAACATTTAGGTCATTTTCGTCCTTCCTAGGCTAATTCTCATCCAATTAGGGTTTTTAACCAATCATGTGCATCCAATAAGTACGTTTGTGTCATTGGTCGAACATTTAGGTCATTTTCGTCCTCCCTAGCCTTATTCTCATCCAATTAGGGTTTTTAACCAATCTTGTGCATCCAATAAGTACGTTTGTGTCATTGGTCGAACATTTAGGTCATTTTCGTCCTCCCTAGCCTTATTCTCATCCAATTAGGGTTTTTAACCAATCTTGTGCATTCAATAAGTGATTTTGTGTCATTGGTTGAACATTTAGGTCATTTTCGTCCTCCCTAGGGTTATTCTCATCCAATTAGGATTTTTAACCAATCTTGTTCATCCAATAACTACGTTTGTGTCATTGGTTGAACATTTAGGTTATTTTCGTCCTTCCTAGGGTAATTCTCATCCAATAAGGGTTTTTAACCAATCTTGTGCATCCAATAAGTACGTTTGTGTCATTGGTCGAACATTTAGGTCATTTTCGTCCTCCCTAGCCTTATTCTCATCCAATTAGGGTTTTTAACCAATCTTGTGCATCCAATAAGTGATTTTGTGTCATTGGTTGAACATTTAGGTCATTTTCGTCCTCCCTAGCCTTATTCTCATCCAATTAGGGTTTTTAACCAATCTTGTGCATTCAATAAGTGATTTTGTGTCATTGGTTGAACATTTTGTTCATTTTCTTTCTCCGTAGGGTTATTCTCATCCAATTAGGGTTTTTAACCAATCTTGTGCATCCAATAAGTACGTTTGTGTCATTAGTTGAACATTTAGGTTATTTTCGTCCTTCTTAGGCTAATTCTCATCCAATAAGGGTTTTTAACCAATCTTGTGCATCCAATAAGTACGTTTGTGTCATTAGTCGAACATTTAGGTCATTTTCGTCCTCCCTAGCCTTATTCACATCCAATTAGGGTTTTTAACCAATCTTGTGCATTCAATAGGTGATTTTGTGTCATTGGTAAAACATTTAGGTCATTTTCGTCCTCCCTAGGGTTATATTCATCCAATTAGAGTTTTTAACCAATCTTGTGCATCCAATAATTAATTTTGTGTCATTAGTTGAACATTTAGGTCATTTTCGTCCTTCCTAGCCTTATTCTCATCCAATTAGGGTTTTTAACCAATCTTGTGCATTCAATAAGTGATTTTGTGTCATTGGTTGAACATTTTGGTCATTTTCGTCCTCCGTAGGCTAATTCTCATCCAATAAGGGTTTTTAACCATTCTTGTGCATCCAATAAGTACGTTTGTGTCATTAGTCGAACATTTAGGTCATTTTCGTCCTCCCTAGCCTTATTCTCATCCAATTAGGGTTTTTAACCAATCTTGTGCATTCAATAGGTGATTTTGTGTCATTGGTTGAACATTTAGGTCATTTTCGTCCTCCCTAGGGTTATATTCATCCAATTAGAGTTTTTAACCAATCTTGAGCATCCAATAAGTACGTTTGTGTTATTGGTTGAACATTTAGATCATTTTCTTCCTTCCTAGGCTTATTCTCATCTAATTAGGGTTTTTAACCAATCTTGTGCATCCAATAAGTATGTTTGTGTCATTGGTTGAACATTTAGGTCATTTTCCTCCTTCTCTAGCCTTATTATCATCCAGTTAGGGTTTTTAACCATTCTTGTGCATCCAATAAGTGATTTTGTGTCATTGGTTGAACATTTAGGTCATTTTCGTCCTCCCTAGGGTTATTCTCATCCAATTAGGGTGTTTAACCAATCTTGTGCATCCAATAACTACGTTTGTGTCATTGGTTGAACATTTAGGTCATTTTCGTCCTTCCTAGGCTAATTCTCATCCAATTAGGGTTTTTAACCAATCATGTGCATCCAATAAGTACGTTTGTGTCATTGGTCGATTATTTAGGTCATTTTCATCCTCCCTAGCCTTATTCTCATCCAATTAGGGTTTTTAACCAATCTTGTGCATCCAATAAGTACGTTTATGTCATTGGTCGAACATTTAGGTCACTTTCGTCCTCCCTAGCCTTATTCTCATCCAATTAGGGTTTTTAACCAATCTTGTGCATTCAATAAGTGATTTTGTGTCATTGGTTGAACATTTAGGTCATTTTCGTCCTCCCTAGGGTTATTCTCATCCAATTAGGGTGTTTAACCAATCTTGTGCATCCAATAACTACGTTTGTGTCATTGGTTGAACATTTAGGTCATTTTCGTCCTTCCTAGGCTAATTCTCATCCAATTAGGGTTTTTAACCAATCATGTGCATCCAATAAGTACGTTTGTGTCATTGGTCGAACATTTAGGTCATTTTCGTCCTCCCTAGCCTTATTCTCATCCAATTAGGGTTTTTAACCAATCTTATGCATCCAATAAGTACGTTTGTGTCATTGGTCGAACATTTAGGTCATTTTCGTCCTCCCTAGCCTTATTCTCATCCAATTAGGGTTTTTAACCAATCTTGTGCATTCGATAAGTGATTTTGTGTCATTGGTTGAACATTTAGATCATTTTCGTCCTCCCTAGGGTTATTCTCATCCAATTAGGGTTTTTAACCAATCTTGCGCATCCAATAAGTAAGTTTGTGTCATTGGTTGAACATTTAGGTCATTTTCGTCCTTCCTAGGTTTATTCTCATCCAATTAGGGTTTTTAACCAATCTTGTGCATCCAATAAGTGATTTTGTGTCATTGGTTGAACATTTAGGTCATTTTCGTCCTCCCTAGCCTTATTCTCATCCAATTAGGGTTTTTAACCAATCTTGTGCATTCAATAAGTGATTCTGTGTCATTGGTTGAACATTTTGGTCATTTTCGTCCTTCTTATGATTATTCTCATCCAGTTAGGGTTTTTAACCAACCTTGTGCATCCAATAATTAATTTTGTGTCATTAGTTGAACATTTAGGTCATTTTCGTCCTTCCTAGCCTTATTCTCATCCAATTAGGGTTTTTAACCAATCTTGTGCATTCAATAAGTGATTCTGTGTCATTGGTTGAACATTTTGGTCATTTTCGTCCTAGGTAGTGTTATTCTCATCCAATTAGGGTTTTTAACCAATCTTGTGCATCCAATAAGTACGTTTGTGTCATTGGTTGAACATTTAGGTCATTTTCGACCTTCCTAGGCTTCTTCTCATCCAATTAGGGTTTTTAACCAATCTTGTGCATTCAATAAGTGATTTTGTGTCATTGGTTGAACATTTATGTCATTTTCGTTCTCCCTAGGGTTATTCTCATCCAATTAGGGTTTTAAACCAATCTTGTGAATCCAATAAGTGATTTTCTGTCATTGGTTGAACATTTAGGTCATTTTCGTCCTCCCTAGCCTTATTCACATCCAATTAGGGTTTTTAACCAATCTTGTGCATTCAATAAGTGATTTTGTGTCATTGGTTGAACATTTTGTTCATTTTCTTTCTTCGTAGGGTTATTCTCATCCAATTAGGGTTTTTAACCAATCTTGTGCATCCAATAAGTACGTTTGTGTCATTAGTTGAACATTTAGGTTATTTTCGTCCTTCTTAGGCTAATTCTCATCCAATAAGGGTTTTTAACCAATCTTGTGCATCCAATAAGTACGTTTGTGTCATTAGTCGAACATTTAGGTCATTTTCGTCCTCCCTAGCCTTATTCACATCCAATTAGGGTTTTTAACCAATCTTGTGCATTCAATAGGTGATTTTGTGTCATTGGTAAAACATTTAAGTCATTTTCGTCCTCCCTAGGGTTATATTCATCCAATTAGAGTTTTTAACCAATCTTGTGCATCCAATAATTAATTTTGTGTCATTAGTTGAACATTTAGGTCATTTTCGTCCTTCCTAGCCTTATTCTCATCCAATTAGGGTTTTTAACCAATCTTGTGCATTCAATAAGTGATTTTGTGTCATTGGTTGAACATTTTGGTCATTTTCGTCCTCCGTAGGCTAATTCTCATCCAATAAGGGTTTTTAACCATTCTTGTGCATCCAATAAGTACGTTTGTGTCATTAGTCGAACATTTAGGTCATTTTCGTCCTCCCTAGCCTTATTCTCATCCAATTAGGGTTTTTAACCAATCTTGTGCATTCAATAGGTGATTTTGTGTCATTGGTTGAACATTTAGGTCATTTTCGTCCTCCCTAGGGTTATATTCATCCAATTAGAGTTTTTAACCAATCTTGAGCATCCAATAAGTACGTTTGTGTTATTGGTTGAACATTTAGATCATTTTCTTCCTTCCTAGGCTTATTCTCATCTAATTAGGGTTTTTAACCAATCTTGTGCATCCAATAAGTATGTTTGTGTCATTGGTTGAACATTTAGGTCATTTTCCTCCTTCTCTAGCCTTATTATCATCCAGTTAGGGTTTTTAACCATTCTTGTGCATCCAATAAGTGATTTTGTGTCATTGGTTGAACATTTAGGTCATTTTCGTCCTCCCTAGGGTTATTCTCATCCAATTAGGGTGTTTAACCAATCTTGTGCATCCAATAACTACGTTTGTGTCATTGGTTGAACATTTAGGTCATTTTCGTCCTTCCTAGGCTAATTCTCATCCAATTAGGGTTTTTAACCAATCATGTGCATCCAATAAGTACGTTTGTGTCATTGGTCGATTATTTAGGTCATTTTCATCCTCCCTAGCCTTATTCTCATCCAATTAGGGTTTTTAACCAATCTTGTGCATCCAATAAGTACGTTTATGTCATTGGTCGAACATTTAGGTCACTTTCGTCCTCCCTAGCCTTATTCTCATCCAATTAGGGTTTTTAACCAATCTTGTGCATTCAATAAGTGATTTTGTGTCATTGGTTGAACATTTAGGTCATTTTCGTCCTCCCTAGGGTTATTCTCATCCAATTAGGGTGTTTAACCAATCTTGTGCATCCAATAACTACGTTTGTGTCATTGGTTGAACATTTAGGTCATTTTCGTCCTTCCTAGGCTAATTCTCATCCAATTAGGGTTTTTAACCAATCATGTGCATCCAATAAGTACGTTTGTGTCATTGGTCGAACATTTAGGTCATTTTCGTCCTCCCTAGCCTTATTCTCATCCAATTAGGGTTTTTAACCAATCTTATGCATCCAATAAGTACGTTTGTGTCATTGGTCGAACATTTAGGTCATTTTCGTCCTCCCTAGCCTTATTCTCATCCAATTAGGGTTTTTAACCAATCTTGTGCATTCGATAAGTGATTTTGTGTCATTGGTTGAACATTTAGATCATTTTCGTCCTCCCTAGGGTTATTCTCATCCAATTAGGGTTTTTAACCAATCTTGCGCATCCAATAAGTAAGTTTGTGTCATTGGTTGAACATTTAGGTCATTTTCGTCCTTCCTAGGTTTATTCTCATCCAATTAGGGTTTTTAACCAATCTTGTGCATCCAATAAGTGATTTTGTGTCATTGGTTGAACATTTAGGTCATTTTCGTCCTCCCTAGCCTTATTCTCATCCAATTAGGGTTTTTAACCAATCTTGTGCATTCAATAAGTGATTCTGTGTCATTGGTTGAACATTTTGGTCATTTTCGTCCTTCCTATGATTATTCTCATCTAGTTAGGATTTTTAACCAACCTTGTGCATCCAATAATTAATTTTGTGTCATTAGTTGAACATTTAGGTCATTTTCGTCCTTCCTAGCCTTATTCTCATCCAATTAGGGTTTTTAACCAATCTTGTGCATTCAATAAGTGATTCTGTGTCATTGGTTGAACATTTTGGTCATTTTCGTCCTCCGTAGGGTTATTCTCATCCAATTAGGGTTTTTAACCAATCTTGTGCATCCAATAAGTACGTTTGTGTCATTGGTTGAACATTTAGGTCATTTTCGTCCTTCCTAGGCTTATTCTCATCCAATTAGGGTTTTTAACCAATCTTGTGCATTCAATAAGTGATTTTGTGTCATTGGTTGAACATTTTGGTCATTTTCGTCCTCCGTAGGGTTATTCTCATCAAATTAAGGTTTTTAACCAATCTTGTGCATCCAATAAGTACGTTTGTGTCATTGGTGGAACATTTAGGTTATTTTCGTCCTTCTTAGGCTAATTCTTATCCAATTAGGGTTTTTAACCAATCTTGTGCATCCAATAAGTACGTTTGTGTCATTAGTCGAACATTTAGGTCATTTTCGTCCTCCCTAGCCTTATTCTCATCCAATTAGGGTTTTTAACCAATCTTGTGCATTCAATAGGTGATTTTGTGTCATTGGTTGAACATTTAGGTCATTTTCGTCCTCCCTAGGGTTATATTCATCCAATTAGAGTTTTTAACCAATCTTGAGCATCCAATAAGTACGTTTGTGTCATTGGTTGAACATTTAGATCATTTTCTTCCTTCCTAGGCTTATTCTCATCTAATTAGGGTTTTTAACCAATCTTGTGCATCCAATAAGTATGTTTGTGTCATTGGTTGAACATTTAGGTCATGTTCGTCCTCCCTAGCCTTATTACCATCCAGTTAGGGTTTTTAACCATTCTGCTGCATCCAATAAGTGATTTTGTGTCATTGGTTGAACATTTAGGTCATTTTCGTCCTCCCTAGGGTTATTCTCATCCAATTAGGGTGTTTAACCAATCTTGTGCATCCAATAACTACGTTTGTGTCATTGGTTGAACATTTAGGTCATTTTCGTCCTTCCTAGGCTAATTCTCATCCAATTAGGGTTTTTAACCAATCATGTGCATCCAATAAGTACGTTTGTGTCATTGGTCGATTATTTAGGTCATTTTCATCCTCCCTAGCCTTATTCTCATCCAATTAGGGTTTTTAACCAATCTTGTGCATCCAATAAGTACGTTTATGTCATTGGTCGAACATTTAGGTCACTTTCGTCCTCCCTAGCCTTATTCTCATCCAATTAGGGTTTTTAACCAATCTTGTGCATTCAATAAGTGATTTTGTGTCATTGGTTGAACATTTAGGTCATTTTCGTCCTCCCTAGGGTTATTCTCATCCAATTAGGGTGTTTAACCAATCTTGTGCATCCAATAACTACGTTTGTGTCATTGGTTGAACATTTAGGTCATTTTCGTCCTTCCTAGGCTAATTCTCATCCAATTAGGGTTTTTAACCAATCATGTGCATCCAATAAGTACGTTTGTGTCATTGGTCGAACATTTAGGTCATTTTCGTCCTCCCTAGCCTTTTTCTCATCCAATTAGGGTTTTTAACCAATCTTGTGCATCCAATAAGTACGTTTGTGTCATTGGTCGAACATTTAGGTCATTTTCGTCCTCCCTAGCCTTATTCTCATCCAATTAGGGTTTTTAACCAATCTTGTGCATCCAATAAGTGATTTTGTGTCATTGGTTGAACATTTACGTCATTTTCGTCCTCCCTAGGGTTATTCTCATCCAATTAGGGTGTTTAACCAATCTTGTGCATCCAATAACTACGTTTGTGTCATTGGTTGAACATTTAGGTCATTTTCGTCCTTCCTAGGATTATTCTCATCCAATTAGGGTTTTTAACCAATCTTGTGCATCCAATAAGTGATTTTGTGTCATTGGTTGAACATTTAGGTCATTTTCGTCCTCCCTAGCCTTATTCTCATCCAATTAGGGTTTTTAACCAATCTTGTGCATTCAATAAGTGATTCTGTGTCATTGGTTGAACATTTTGGTCATTTTCGTCCTCCGTAGGGTTATTCTCATCCAATTAGGGTTTTTAACCAATCTTGTGCATCCAATAAGTACGTTTGTGTCATTGGTTGAACATTTAGGTCATTTTCGACCTTCCTAGGCTTATTCTCATCCAATTAGGGTTTTTAACCAATCTTGTGCATTCAATAAGTGATTTTGTGTCATTGGTTGAACATTTAGGTCATTTTCGTTCTCCCTAGGGTTATTCTCATCCAATTAGGGTTTTAAACCAATCTTGTGAATCCAATAAGTGATTTTGGGTCATTGGTTGAACATTTAGGTCATTTTCGTCCTCCCTAGCCTTATTCTCATCCAATTAGGGTTTTTAACCAATCTTATGCATTCAATAAGTGATTTTGTGTCATTGGTTGGACATTTTGGTCATTTTCTTTCTCCGTAGGGTTATTCTCATCCAATTAGGGTTTTTAACCAATCTTGTGCATCCAATAAGTACGTTTGTGTCATTGGTTGAACATTTAGGTTATTTTCGTCCTTCTTAGGCTAATTCTCATCCAATAAGGGTTTTTAACCATTCTTGTGCATCCAATAAGTACGTTTGTGTCATTAGTCGAACATTTAGGTCATTTTCGTCCTCCCTAGCCTTATTCTCATCCAATTAGGGTTTTTAACCAATCTTGTGCATTCAATAGGTGATTTTGTGTCATTGGTTGAACATTTAGGTCATTTTCGTCCTCCCTAGGGTTATTCTCATCCAATTAGGGTTTTTAACCAATCTTGTGCATCAAATAAGTAAGTTTGTGTCATTGGTTAAACATTTAGGTCATTTTCGTCCTTCCTATGATTATTCTCATCCAGTTAGGGTTTTTAACCAATCTTGTGCATCCAATAATTAATTTTGTGTCATTAGTTGAACATTTAGGTCATTTTCGTCCTTCCTAGCCTTATTCTCATCCAATTAGGGTTTTTAACCAATCTTGTGCATTCAATAAGTGATTTTGTGTCATTGGTTGAACATTTAGGTCATTTTCGTTGTCCCTAGGGTTATTCTCATCCAATTAGGGTTTTTAACCAATCTTGTGAATCCAATAAGTGATTTTGTGTCATTGGTTGAACATTTAGGTCATTTTCGTCCTCCCTAGCCTTATTCTCATCCAATTAGGGTTTTTAACCAATCTTGTGCATTCAATAAGTGATTTTGTGTCATTGGTTGAACATTTTGGTCATATTCGTCCTCCGTAGGGTTATTCTCATCCAATTAGGGTTTTTAACCAATCTTGTGCATCCAATAAGTACGTTTGTGTCATTGGTTGAACATTTAGGTCATTTTCGACCTTCCTAGGCTTATTCTCATCCAATTAGGGTTTTTAACCAATCTTGTGCATTCAATAAGTGATTCTGTGTCATTGGTTGAACATTTTGGTCATTTTCGTCCTTCCTATGATTATTCTCATCCAGTTAGGGTTTTTAACCAACCTTGTGCATCCAATAATTAATTTTGTGTCATTAGTTGAACATTTAGGTCATTTTCGTCCTTCCTAGCCTTATTCTCATCCAATTAGGGTTTTTAACCAATCTTGTGCATTCAATAAGTGATTTTGTGTCATTGGTTGAACATTTTGGTCATTTTCGTCCTCCGTAGGGTTATTCTCATCCAATTAGGGTTTTTAACCAATCTTGTGCATCCAATAAGTACGTTTGTGTCATTGGTTGAACATTTAGGTCATTTTCGTCCTTCCTAGGCTTATTCTCATCCAATTAGGGTTTTTAACCAATCTTGTGCATTCAATAAGTGATTTTGTGTCATTGGTTGAACATTTTGGTCATTTTCGTCCTCCGTAGGGTTATTCTCATCAAATTAAGGTTTTTAACCAATCTTGTGCATCCAATAAGTACGTTTGTGTCATTGGTGGAACATTTAGGTTATTTTCGTCCTTCTTAGGCTAATTCTTATCCAATTAGGGTTTTTAACCAATCTTGTGCATCCAATAAGTACGTTTGTGTCATTAGTCGAACATTTAGGTCATTTTCGTCCTCCCTAGCCTTATTCTCATCCAATTAGGGTTTTTAACCAATCTTGTGCATTCAATAGGTGATTTTGTGTCATTGGTTGAACATTTAGGTCATTTTCGTCCTCCCTAGGGTTATATTCATCCAATTAGAGTTTTTAACCAATCTTGAGCATCCAATAAGTACGTTTGTGTCATTGGTTGAACATTTAGATCATTTTCTTCCTTCCTAGGCTTATTCTCATCTAATTAGGGTTTTTAACCAATCTTGTGCATCCAATAAGTATGTTTGTGTCATTGGTTGAACATTTAGGTCATTTTCGTCCTCCCTAGCCTTATTATCATCCAGTTAGGGTTTTTAACCATTCTTGTGCATCCAATAAGTGATTTTGTGTCATTGGTTGAACATTTAGGTCATTTTCGTCCTCCCTAGGGTTATTCTCATCCAATTAGGGTGTTTAACCAATCTTGTGCATCCAATAACTACGTTTGTGTCATTGGTTGAACATTTAGGTCATTTTCGTCCTTCCTAGGCTAATTCTCATCCAATTAGGGTTTTTAACCAATCTTGTGCATCCAATAAGTGATTTTGTGTCATTGGTTGAACATTTAGGTCATTTTCGTCCTCCCTCGCCTTATTCTCATCCAATTAGGGTTTTTAACCAATCTTGTGCATCCAATAAGTAAGTTTGTGTCATTGGTTGAACATTTAGGTCATTTTCGTCCTTCCTAGGCTTATTCTCATCCAATTAGGGTTTTTAACCAATCTTGTGCATCCAATAAGTGATTTTGTGTCATTGGTTGAACATTTAGGTCATTTTCGTCCTCCCTAGCCTTATTCTCATCCAATTAGGGTTTTTAACCAATCTTGTGCATCCAATAAGTGATTTTTTGTCATTGGTTGAACATTTACGTCATTTTTGTCCTCCCTAGGGTTATTCTCATCCAACTAGGGTTTTTAACAAATCTTGTGCATCCAATAAGTACGTTTGTGTCATTGGTTGAACATTTTGGTCATTTTCGTCCTTCCTATGATTATTCTCATCCAGTTAGGGTTTTTAACCAATCTTGTGCATCCAATAATTAATTTTGTGTCATTAGTTGAACATTTAGGTC
>JBBPBP010000173.1:12703-67696 GCA_037974735.1 Cicer chorassanicum
TAAAAACCCTAATTGGATGAGAATAAGCCTATAGAGGACGAAAATGACTTAAATGTTCAACCAATGACACAAAATCACTTATTAGATGCACAAGATAGGTTAAAAACCCGAATTGGATGAGAATAAGCATTTGGAGGACGAAAATGACCTAAATGTTCAACCACTGACACAAACGTACTTATTGGATGCACAAGATTGGTTAAAAACCCTAATTGGATGAGAATAAGCATTTGGAGGACGAAAATGACCTAAATGTTCAACCAATGACACAAAATCACTTATTGGATGCACAAGATTGGTTTAAAACCCTAATTGGATGAGAATAAGCCTTGGGAGGACGAAAATGACGTAAATATTCAACCAATGACACAAAATCACTTATTGGATGCACAAGATTGGTTAAAAACCGTAATTGGATGAGAATAAGCCTAGGGAGGACAAAAATGACCTAAATGTTCAACCAATGACACAAAATCACTTATTGGATTCACAAGATTGGTTAAAAACCCTAATTGGGTGAGAATAAGCCTAGGGAGGACGAAAATGACCTAATTGTTCAACCAATGACACAAAATCACTTATTGGATGCACACGATTGGTTAAAAACCCTAATTGGATGAGATTAAGCCTAAGGAGGTCGTAAATGACCTAAATGTTCAACCAATGACACAAAATCACTTATTGGATGCACAAGATTGGTTAAACATCCTAGTTGGATGAGAATAAGCCTAAGGAGGACGAAAATGACCTGAATGTTCAACCAATGACACAAAATCACTTATTGGATGCACAAGATTGGTTAAAAACCCTAATTGGGTGACAATAAGCCTAGGGAGGATGAAAATGACCTAAATGTTCAACCAATGACACAAACGTACTTATTGGATTCAGAAGATTGGTTAAAAACCCTAATTGGTTGAGAATAAGCCTTGGGCGGACGAAAATAACGTTAATGTTCAACCAATGACACAAAAACACTTATTGGATGCACAAGATTGGTTAAAAACCCTAATTGGATGAGAATAAGCTTTTGGAGGACGAAAATGACCTAAATATTCAACCAATGACATAAACGTACTTATTGGATGCACAAAATTGGTTAAAAATCCTAATTGGATGAGAATAAGCCTAAGGTGGACGAAAATGACCTAAATATTCAACCAATGACACAAAATCACTTATTGGATGCACAAGTTGGTTCAAAACCATAATAGGATGAGAATAAGCTTTTGGAGGACGAAAATGACCTAAATGTTCAACCAATGACACAAACGTACTTATTGGATGCACAAGATTGGTTAAAAACCATTATTGGATGAGAATAAGCTTAGGGAGGACGAAAATGACCTAAATGTTTAACCAATGACACAAAATCACTTATTGGATGCACAAGATTGGTTAAAAACCCTAATTGGGTGACAATAAGCCTAGGGAGGACGAAAATGACCTAAATGTTCAACCAATGACACAAAATCACTTATTGGATGCACAAGATTGGTTAAAAACCCTAATTGGGTTAGAATAAGCCTAGGGAGGACGTAAATGACCTAAATGTTCAACCAATGACACAAAATCACTTATTGGATGCACAAGATTGGTTAAAAACCCTAATTGGGTTAGAATAAGCCTAGGGAGGACGAAAATGACCTAAATGTTCAACCAATGACACAAAATCACTTGTTGGATGCACAAGATTGGTTAAAATTCCTAATTCGATGAGAATAAGCTTTTGGAGGACGAAAATGAACTAAATGTTCAACCAATGACACAAACGTACTTATTGGATGCACAAGATTGGTTAAAAATCCTAATTGGATGAGAATAAGCCTAGGGAGGACGAAAATGACCTAAATGTTCAACCAATGACACAAAATCACTTATTGGATGCACAAGATTGGTTAAAAACCCTAATCAGATGAGAATAAGCTTTTGGAGGACAAAAATGACCTAAATGTTCAACCAATGACAGAAACGTACTTATTGGATGCACAAGATTGGTTAAAAACCCTAATTTGATGAGAATAAGCCTAGGGAGGACGAAAATGACCTAAATGTTCAACCAATGACACAAAAGCACTTATAGGATGCACAAGATTGGTTAAAAACCCTAATTGGGTGAGAATAAGCCTAGGGAGGACGAAAATGACCTAAATGTTCAACCAATGACACAAAATCACTTGTTGGATGCACAAGATTGGTTAAAAACCCTAATTGGATGGGAATAAGCCTAGGGACGACAAAAATGACCTAAATGTTCAACCAATGACACAAAATCACGTATTGGATGCACAAGATTGGTTAAAAACCCTAATTGGATGAGAATAAGCCTAGGGAGGACGAAAATGACGTAAATGTTCAACCAATGACACAAAATCACTTATTGGATGCACAAGATTGGTTAAAAACCGTAATTGGATGAGAATAAGCCTAGGGAGGACAAAAATGACCTAAATGTTCAACCAATGACACAAAATCACTTATTGGACTCACAAGATTGGTTAAAAACCCTAATTGGGTGAGAATAAGCCTAGGGAGGACAAAAATGACCTAAATGTTCAACCAATGACACAAAATCACTTATTGGATGCACACGATTGGTTAAAAACCCTAATTGGATGAGATTAAGCCTAAGGAGGTCGAAAATGACCTAAATGTTCAACCAATGACACAAAATCACTTATTGGATGCACAAGATTGGTTAAAAATCCTAATTGGATGAGAATAAGCTTTTGGAGGACGAAAATGACCTAAATGTTCAACAAATGACACAAACGTACTTATTGGATGCACAAGATTGGTTAAATATCCTAATCGGATAAGAATAAGCCTAGGGTGGACGAAAATGACTTAAATGTTCAACCATTGACACAAAATCACTTATTGGATGCACAAGATTGGTTAAAAACCCTAATTGGGAAAGAATAAGCCTAGGGAAGGAGAAAATGACCTAAATGTTCAACCAATGACATAAAATCACTTATTTGAGGCACACGAATGGTTAAAAACCCTAATTGGATGAGAATAAGCCTTGGGCGGACGAAAATAACGTAAATGTTCAACCAATGACACAAACACTTATTGGATGCACAAGATTGGTTAAAAACCCTAATTGGATGAGAATAAGCTTTAGGAGAACGAAAATGACCTAAATATTCAACCAATGACATAAACGTACTTATTGGATGCACAAGATTGGTTAAACATCCTAGTTGGATGAGAATAAGCCTAAGGAGGACGAAAATGACCTAAATGTTCAACCAATGACACAAAATCACTTATTGGATGCACAAGATTGGTTAAAAACCCTAATTGGGTGATAATAAGCCTAGGGAGGATGAAAATGACCTAAATGTTCAACCAATGACACAAACATACTTATTGGATTCATAAGATTGGTTAAAAACCCTAATTGGTTGAGAATAAGCCTTCGGCGGACGAAAATAAGGTTAATGTTCAACCAATGACACAAAAACACTTATTGGATGTACAAGATTGGTTAAAAACCCGAATTGAATGAGAATAAGCTTTTGGGGGACGAAAATGACCTAAATATTCAACCAATGACATAAACGTACTTATTGGATGCACAAAATTGGTTAAAAATCCTAATTGGATGAGAATAAGCCTAAGGTGGACGAAAATGACCTAAATATTCAACCAATGACACAAAATCACTTATTGGATGCACAAGATTGGTTCAAAACCATAATAGGATGAGAACAAGCTTTTGGAAGACGAAAATGACTTAATGTTCAACCAATGACACAAACGTACTTATTGGATGCACAAGATTGGTTAAACATCCTAGTTGGATGAGAATAAGCCTAAGGAGGACGAAAATGACCTAAATGTTCAACCAATGACACAAAATCACTTATTGGATGCACAAGATTGGTTAAAAACCCTAATTGGGTGACAATAAGCCTAGGGAGGATGAAAATGACCTAAATGTTCAACAAATGACACAAACGTACTTATTGGATGCACAAGATTGGTTAAATATCCTAATCGGATAAGAATAAGCCTAGGGTGGACGAAAATGACTTAAATGTTCAACCATTGACACAAAATCACTTATTGGATGCACAAGATTGGTTAAAAACCCTAATTGGGATAGAATAAGCCTAGGGAGGGAGAAAATGACCTAAATGTTCAACCAATGACACAAAATCACTTATTGGAGGCACACGAATGGTTAAAAACCCTAATTGGATGAGAATAAGCCTTGGGCGGACGAAAATAACGTAAATGTTCAACCAATGACACAAACACTTATTGGATGCACAAGATTGGTTAAAAACCCTAATTGGATGAGAATAAGCTTTAGGAGAACGAAAATGACCTAAATATTCAACCAATGACATAAACGTACTTATTGGATGCACAAGATTGGTTAAACATCCTAGTTGGATGAGAATAAGCCTAAGGAGGACGAAAATGACCTAAATGTTCAACCAATGACACAAAATCACTTATTGGATGCACAAGATTGGTTAAAAACCCTAATTGGGTGACAATAAGCCTAGGGAGGATGAAAATGACCTAAATGTTCAACCAATGACACAAACATACTTATTGGATTCAGAAGATTGGTTAAAAACCCTAATTGGTTGAGAATAAGCCTTCGGCGGACGAAAATAACGTTAATGTTCAACCAATGACACAAAAACACTTATTGGATGTACAAGATTGGTTAAAAACCCTAATTGAATGAGAATAAGCTTTTGGGGGACGAAAATGACCTAAATATTCAACCAATGACATAAACGTACTTATTGGATGCACAAAATTGGTTAAAAATCCTAATTGGATGAGAATAAGCCTAAGGTGGACGAAAATGACCTAAATATTCAACCAATGACACAAAATCACTTATTGGATGCACAAGATTGGTTCAAAACCATAATAGGATGAGAACAAGCTTTTGGAGGACGAAAATGACTTAATGTTCAACCAATGACACAAACGTACTTATTGGATGCACAAGATTGGTTAAACATCCTAGTTGGATGAGAATAAGCCTAAGGAGGACGAAAATGACCTAAATGTTCAACCAATGACACAAAATCACTTATTGGATGCACAAGATTGGTTAAAAACCCTAATTGGGTGACAATAAGCCTAGGGAGGATGAAAATGACCTAAATGTTCAACCAATGACACAAACGTACTTATTGGATTCAGAAGATTGGTTAAAAACCCTAATTGGTTGAGAATAAGCCTTGGGCGGACGAAAATAACGTTAATGTTCAACCAATGACACAAAAACACTTATTGGATGCACAAGATTGGTTAAAAACCCTAATTGGATGAGAATAAGCTTTTGGAGGACGAAAATGACCTAAATATTCAACCAATGACATAAACGTACTTATTGGATGCACAAAATTGGTTAAAAATCCTAATTGGATGAGAATAAGCCTAAGGTGGACGAAAATGACCTAAATATTCAACCAATGACACAAAATCACTTATTGGATGCACAAGTTGGTTCAAAACCATAATAGGATGAGAATAAGCTTTTGGAGGACGAAAATGACCTAAATGTTCAACCAATGACACAAACGTACTTATTGGATGCACAAGATTGGTTAAAAACCATTATTGGATGAGAATAAGCTTAGGGAGGACGAAAATGACCTAAATGTTTAACCAATGACACAAAATCACTTATTGGATGCACAAGATTGGTTAAAAACCCTAATTGGGTGACAATAAGCCTAGGGAGGACGAAAATGACCTAAATGTTCAACCAATGACACAAAATCACTTATTGGATGCACAAGATTGGTTAAAAACCCTAATTGGGTTAGAATAAGCCTAGGGAGGACGTAAATGACCTAAATGTTCAACCAATGACACAAAATCACTTATTGGATGCACAAGATTGGTTAAAAACCCTAATTGGGTTAGAATAAGCCTAGGGAGGACGAAAATGACCTAAATGTTCAACCAATGACACAAAATCACTTGTTGGATGCACAAGATTGGTTAAAAATCCTAATTCGATGAGAATAAGCTTTTGGAGGACGAAAATGAACTAAATGTTCAACCAATGACACAAACGTACTTATTGGATGCACAAGATTGGTTAAAAATCCTAATTGGATGAGAATAAGCCTAGGGAGGACGAAAATGACCTAAATGTTCAACCAATGACACAAAATCACTTATTGGATGCACAAGATTGGTTAAAAACCCTAATCAGATGAGAATAAGCTTTTGGAGGACAAAAATGACCTAAATGTTCAACCAATGACAGAAACGTACTTATTGGATGCACAAGATTGGTTAAAAACCCTAATTTGATGAGAATAAGCCTAGGGAGGACGAAAATGACCTAAATGTTCAACCAATGACACAAAAGCACTTATAGGATGCACAAGATTGGTTAAAAACCCTAATTGGGTGAGAATAAGCCTAGGGAGGACGAAAATGACCTAAATGTTCAACCAATGACACAAAATCACTTGTTGGATGCACAAGATTGGTTAAAAACCCTAATTGGATGAGAATAAGCCTAGGGACGACAAAAATGACCTAAATGTTCAACCAATGACACAAAATCACGTATTGGATGCACAAGATTGGTTAAAAACCCTAATTGGATGAGAATAAGCCTAGGGAGGACGAAAATGACGTAAATGTTCAACCAATGACACAAAATCACTTATTGGATGCACAAGATTGGTTAAAAACCCTAATTGGACGAGAATAAGCCTTGGGAGGACGAAAATGACCTAAATGTTCAACCAATGACACAAATATACTTATTGGATGCACAAGATTGGTTAAAAACCCTTATTGCACGAGAATAAGCCTTGGGAGGACGAAAATGACCTAAATGTTCAACCAATGACACAAATGTACTTATTGGATGCACAAGATTGGTTAAAAACCCTAATTGGACGAGAATAAGCCTTGGGAGGACGAAAATGACCTAAATGTTCAACCAACGACACAAAATCACTTATTGGATGCACAAGATTGGTTAAAAACCCTAATTGGACGAGAATAAGCCTTGGGAGGACGAAAATGACCTAAATGTTCAACCAATGACACAAATGAACTTATTGGATGCACAAGATTGGTTAAAAACCCTAATTGGACGAGAATAAGCCTTGGGAGGACGAAAATGACCTAAATGTTCAACCAACGACACAAAATCACTTATTGGATGCACAAGATTGGTTAAAAACCCTAATTGGACGAGAATAAGCCTTGGGAGGACGAAAATGACCTAAATGTTCGACCAATGACACAAATGTACTTATTGGATGCACAAGATTGGTTAAAAACCCTAATTGGACGAGAATAAGCCTTGGGAGGACGAAAATGACCTAAATGTTCAACCAATGACACAAAATCACTTATTGGACGCACAAGATTGGTTAAAATCTCTAATTGGACGAGAATAAGCCTTGGGAGGACGAAAATGACCTAAATGTTCAACCAACGACACAAAATCACTTATTGGATGCACAAGATTGGTTAAAAACCCTAATTGGACGAGAATAAGCCTTGGGAGGACGAAAATGACCTAAATGTTCAACCAATGACACAAATGTTCTTATTGGATGCACAAGATTGGTTAAAAACCCTAATTGGACGAGAATAAGCCTTGGGAGGACGAAAATGACCTAAATGTTCAACCAACGACACAAAATCACTTATTGGATGCACAAGATTGGTTAAAAACCCTAATTGGACGAGAATAAGCCTTGGGAGGACGAAAATGACCTAAATGTTCAACCAACCACACAAAATCACTTATTGGATGTACAAGATTGGTTAAAAACCCTAATAAGACGAGAATAAGCCTTGGGAGGACGAAAATGACCTAAATGTTCAACCAACGACACAAAATCACTTATTGGATGCACAAGATTGGTTAAAAACCCTAATTGGACGAGAATAAGCCTTGGGAGGACGAAAATGACCTATATGTTCAACCAAGGACACAAAATCACTTATTGGATGCACAAGATTGGTTAAAAACCCTAATTGGACGTGAATAAGCCTTAGGAGGACGAAAATAACATAAATGTTCAACCAATGACACAAATGTACTTATTGGATGCACAAGATTGGTTAAAAACCCTAATTGGACGAGAATAAGCCTTGGGAGGACGAAAATGACCTAAATGTTCAACCAACGACACAAAATCACTTATTGGATGCACAAGATTGGTTAAAAACCCTAATTGGACGAGAATAAGCCTTGGGAGGACGAAAATGACCTAAATGTTCAACCAATGACACAAATGTACTTATTGGATGCACAAATTGGTTAAAAACCATAATTGGACGAGAAAAAGCATTGGGAGGACAAAAAAATGACCTAAATGTTCAACCAATGACACAAATGTACTGATTGGATGCACAAGATTGGTTAAAAACCCTAATTGGACGAGAATAAGCCTTGGGAGGACGAAAATGACCTAAATGTTCAACCAACGACACAAAATCACTTATTGGATGCACAAGATTGGTTAAAAACCCTAATTGGACGAGAATAAGCCTTGGGAGGACGAAAATGACCTAATTGTTCAACCAATGACAGAAAATCACTTATCGGATGCACAAAATTGGTTTAAAACCCTAATTGGACGAGAATAAGCCTTGGGAGGACGAAAATGACCTAAATGTTCAACCAATGACACAAATGTACTTATTGGATGCACAAGATTGGTTAAAAACCCTAATTGGACGAGAATAAGCCTTGGGAGGACGAAAATGACCTAAATGTTCAACCAATTACACAAATGTACTTATTGGATGCACAAGATTGGTTAAAAATCCTAATTGGACGAGAATAAGCCTTGGGAGGACGAAAATGACCTAAATGTTCAACCAACGACACAAAATCACTTATTGGATGCACAAGATTGGTTAAAAACCCTAATTGGACGAGAATAAGCCTTGGGAGGACGAAAATGACCTAAATGTTCAACCAATGACACAAATGTACTTATTGGATGCACAAGATTGGTTAAAAACCCTAATTGGACGCGAATAAGCCTTGGGAGGAAGAAAAATGACATAAATGTTCAACCAATGACACAAATGTACTTATTGGATGCACAAGATTGGTTAAAAACCCTAATTGGACGAGAATAAGCCTAGGGAGGACGAAAATGACCTAAATGTTCAACCAATGACACAAAATCACTTATTGGATGCACAAGATTGGTTAAAAATCCTAATTGGATGAGAATAAGCCTAGGGAGGACGAAAATGACCTAAATGTTCAACCAATGACACAAAATCACTTATTGGATGCACAAGATTGGTTAAAAACCCTAATTGGGTTAGAATAAGCCTAGGGAGGACGAAAATGACCTAAATGTTCAACCAATGACACAAAATCACTTGTTGGATGCACAAGATTGGTTAAAAACCCTAATTCGATGAGAATAAGCTTTTGGAGGACGAATATGAACTAAATGTTCAACCAATGACAAAAACGTACTTATTGGATGCACAAGATTGGTTAAAAATCCTAATTGGATGAGAATAAGCCTAGGGAGGACGAAAATCACCTTAATGTTCAACCAATGACACAAAATCACTTATTGGATGCACAAGATTGGTTAAAAACCCTAATCAGATGAGAATAAGCTTTTGGAGGACAAAAATAACCTAAATGTTCAACCAATGACACAAACGTACTTATTGGATGCACAAGATTGGTTAAAAACCCTAATCAGATGAGAATAAGCTTTTGGAGGACAAAAATGACCTAAATGTTCAACAAATGACACAAACGTACTTATTGGATGCACAAGATTGGTTAAATATCCTAATCGGATAAGAATAAGCCTAGGGTGGACGAAAATGACTTAAATGTTCAACCATTGACACAAAATCACTTATTGGATGCACAAGATTGGTTAAAAACCCTAATTGGGAAAGAATAAGCCTAGGGAGGGAGAAAATGACCTAAATGTTCAACCAATGACACAAAATCACTTATTGGAGGCACACGAATGGTTAAAAACCCTAATTGGATGAGAATAAGCCTTGGGCGGACGAAAATAACGTAAATGTTCAACCAATGACACAAACACTTATTGGATGCACAAGATTGGTTAAAAACCCTAATTGGATGAGAATAAGCTTTAGGAGAACGAAAATGACCTAAATATTCAACCAATGACATAAACGTACTTATTGGATGCACAAGATTGGTTAAACATCCTAGTTGGATGAGAATAAGCCTAAGGAGGACGAAAATGACCTAAATGTTCAACCAATGACACAAAATCACTTATAGGATGCACAAGATTGGTTAAACATCCTAGTTGGATGAGAATAAGCCTAAGGAGGACGAAAATGACCTAAATGTTCAACCAATGACACAAAATCACTTATTGGATGCACAAGATTGGTTAAAAACCCTAATTGGGTGACAATAAGCCTAGGGAGGATGAAAATGACCTAAATGTTCAACCAATGACACAAACGTACTTAATGGATTCAGAAGATTGGTTAAAAACCCTAATTGGTTGAGAATAAGCCTTGGGCGGACGAAAATAACGTTAATGTTCAACCAATGACACAAAAACACTTATTGGATGCACAAGATTGGTTAAAAACCCTAATTGGATGAGAGTAAGCTTTTGGAGGACGAAAATGACCTAAATATTCAACCAATGACATAAACGTACTTATTGGATGCACAAGATTGGTTAAAAACCCTTATTGGATGAGAATAAGCCTAGGGAGGACGAAAATGACCTAAATGTTCAACCAATGACACAAACATACTTATTGGATTCAGAAGATTGGTTAAAAACCCTAATTGGTTGAGAATAAGCCTTCGGCGGACGAAAATAACGTTAATGTTCAACCAATGACACAAAAACACTTATTGGATGTCCAAGATTGGTTAAAAACCCTAATTGAATGAGAATAAGCTTTTGGGGGACGAAAATGACCTAAATATTCAACCAATGACATAAACGTACTTATTGGATGCACAAAATTGGTTAAAAATCCTAATTGGATGAGAATAAGCCTAAGGTGGACGAAAATGACCTAAATATTCAACCAATGACACAAAATCACTTATTGGATGCACAAGATTGGTTCAAAACCATAATAGGATGAGAACAAGCTTTTGGAGGACGAAAATGACTTAATGTTCAACCAATGACACAAACGTACTTATTGGATGCACAAGATTGGTTAAACATCCTAGTTGGATGAGAATAAGCCTAAGGAGGACGAAAATGACCTAAATGTTCAACCAATGACACAAAATCACTTATTGGATGCACAAGATTGGTTAAAAACCCTAATTGGGTGACAATAAGCCTAGGGAGGATGAAAATGACCTAAATGTTCAACCAATGACACAAACGTACTTATTGGATTCAGAAGATTGGTTAAAAACCCTAATTGGTTGAGAATAAGCCTTGGGCGGACGAAAATAACGTTAATGTTCAACCAATGACACAAAAACACTTATTGGATGCACAAGATTGGTTAAAAACCCTAATTGGATGAGAATAAGCTTTTGGAGGACGAAAATGACCTAAATATTCAACCAATGACATAAACGTACTTATTGGATGCACAAAATTGGTTAAAAATCCTAATTGGATGAGAATAAGCCTAAGGTGGACGAAAATGACCTAAATATTCAACCAATGACACAAAATCACTTATTGGATGCACAAGTTGGTTCAAAACCATAATAGGATGAGAATAAGCTTTTGGAGGACGAAAATGACCTAAATGTTCAACCAATGACACAAACGTACTTATTGGATGCACAAGATTGGTTAAAAACCATTATTGGATGAGAATAAGCTTAGGGAGGACGAAAATGACCTAAATGTTTAACCAATGACACAAAATCACTTATTGGATGCACAAGATTGGTTAAAAACCCTAATTGGGTGACAATAAGCCTAGGGAGGACGAAAATGACCTAAATGTTCAACCAATGACACAAAATCACTTATTGGATGCACAAGATTGGTTAAAAACCCTAATTGGGTTAGAATAAGCCTAGGGAGGACGTAAATGACCTAAATGTTCAACCAATGACACAAAATCACTTATTGGATGCACAAGATTGGTTAAAAACCCTAATTGGGTTAGAATAAGCCTAGGGAGGACGAAAATGACCTAAATGTTCAACCAATGACACAAAATCACTTGTTGGATGCACAAGATTGGTTAAAATTCCTAATTCGATGAGAATAAGCTTTTGGAGGACGAAAATGAACTAAATGTTCAACCAATGACACAAACGTACTTATTGGATGCACAAGATTGGTTAAAAATCCTAATTGGATGAGAATAAGCCTAGGGAGGACGAAAATGACCTAAATGTTCAACCAATGACACAAAATCACTTATTGGATGCACAAGATTGGTTAAAAACCCTAATCAGATGAGAATAAGCTTTTGGAGGACAAAAATGACCTAAATGTTCAACCAATGACAGAAACGTACTTATTGGATGCACAAGATTGGTTAAAAACCCTAATTTGATGAGAATAAGCCTAGGGAGGACGAAAATGACCTAAATGTTCAACCAATGACACAAAAGCACTTATAGGATGCACAAGATTGGTTAAAAACCCTAATTGGGTGAGAATAAGCCTAGGGAGGACGAAAATGACCTAAATGTTCAACCAATGACACAAAATCACTTGTTGGATGCACAAGATTGGTTAAAAACCCTAATTGGATGAGAATAAGCCTAGGGAGGACGAAAAGGACCTAAATGTTCAACCAATGACACAAAATCACTTATTGGATGCACAAGATTGGTTAAAAACCCTAATTGGACGAGAATAAGCCTTGGGAGGACGAAAATGACCTAAATGTTCAACCAACGACACAAAATCACTTATTGGATGCACAAGATTGGTTAAAAACCCTAATTGGACGAGAATAAGCCTTGGGAGGACGAAAATGACCTAATTGTTCAACCAATGATAGAAAATCACTTATCGGATGCACAAAATTGGTTTAAAACCCTAATTGGACGAGAATAAGCCTTGGGAGGACGAAAATGACCTAAATGTTCAACCAATGACACAAATGTACTTATTGGATGCACAAGATTGGTTAAAAACCCTAATTGGACGAGAATAAGCCTTGGGAGGACGAAAATGACCTAAATGTTCAACCAATGACACAAATCCACTTATTGGATGCACAAGATTGGTTAAAAACCCTAATTGGACGAGAATAAGCCTTGGGAGGACGAAAATGACCTAAATGTTCAACCAATGACACAAATGTACTTATTGGATGCACAAGATTGGTTAAAAACCCTAATTGGACGAGAAAATGCCTAGGGAGGATGAAAATGACCTAAATGTTCAACCAATGACACAAATGTACTTATTGGATGCACAAGATTGGTTAAAAACCCTAATTGGACGAGAATAAGCCTTGGGAGGACGAAAATGACCTAAATGTTCAACCAATGACACAAATGAACTTATCGGATACACAAGATTGGTTAAAAACCCTAATTGGACGAGAATAAGCCTTGGGAGGACGAAAATGACCTAAATGTTCAACCAATGACACAAATGTACTTATTGGATGCACAAGATTGGTTAAAAACCCTAATTGGACGAGAATAAGCCTTGAAGGACGAAAATGACCTAAATGTTCAACCAATGACACAAATGTACTTATTGGATGCACAAGATTGGTTAAAAACCCTAATTGGACGAGAATAAGCCTTGGGAGGACGAAAATGACCTAAATGTTCAACCAATGACCTAAATGTACTTATTGGATGCACAAGATTGGTTAAAAACCCTAATTGGACGAGAAAAAGCCTAGGTGGACGAGAATAAGCCGTGGGAGGACGAAAATGACCTAAATTTTCAACCAATGACACAAATGTACTTATTGGATGCACAAGATTGGTGAAAAACCCTAATTGGACGAGAATAAGCCTAGGGAGGACGAAAATGACCTAAATGTTCAACCAATGACACAAATGTACTTATTGGATGCACAAGATTGGTTAAAAACCCTAATTGGACGAGAATAAGCCTTGGGAGGACGAAAATGACCTAAATGTTCAACCAATGACACAAATTCGCTTATTGGATGCACAAGATTGGTTAAAACCCCTAATTGGAGGAGAATAAGCCTTGGGAGGACGAAAATGACCTAAATGTTCAACCAATGACACAAATGTACTTATTGGATGCACAAGATTGGTTAAAAACCCTAATTGGACGAGAATAAGCCTTGGGAGGACGAAAATGACCTAAATGTTCAACCAATGACACAAATGTACTTATTGGATGCACAAGATTGGTTAAAAACCCGAATTGGACGAGAATAAGCCATGGGAGGACGAAAATGACCTAAATGTTCAACCAATGACACAAATGTACTTATTGGATGCACAAGATTGGTTAAAAACCCTAATTGGACGAGAATAAGCCTTGGGAGGACGAAAATGACCTAAATGTTCAACCAATGAGACAAATGTACTTATTGGATGCACAAGATTGGTTAAAAACCCTAATTGGACGAGAATAAGCCTTGGGAGGACGAAAATGACCTAAATGTTCAACCAAGGACACAAAATCACTTATTGGATGCACAAGATTGGTTAAAAACCCTAATTGGATGAGAATAAGCCTAGGGAGGACGAAAATGACCTAAATGTTCAACCAATGACACAAAATCACTTATTGGATGCACAAGATTGGTTAAAAACCCTAATTGGATTACAACAAGCCTAAGGAGGACGAAAATGACCTAAATGTTCAACCAATGACATAAAATCACTTATTGGATGCACAAGATTGGTTAAAAACCCTAATTGGATGAGAATAAGCATTTGGAGGACAAAAATGACCTAAATGTTCAACCAATGACACAAAATCACTTATTGGATGCACAAGATTGGTTAAAAACCCTAATTGGATGAGAATAAGCCTAGGGAGGACGAAAATGACCTAAATGTTCAACCAATGACACAAAATCACTTATTGGATGCACAAGATTGGTTAAAAATCCTAATTGGATGAGAATAAGCTTTTGGAGGACGAAAATGACCTAAATGTTCAACAAATGACACAAACGTACTTATTGGATGCACAAGATTGGTTAAATATCCTAATCGGATAAGAATAAGCCTAGGGTGGACGAAAATGACTTAAATGTTCAACCATTGACACAAAATCACTTATTGGATGCACAAGATTGGTTAAAAACCCTAATTGGGAAAGAATAAGCCTTGGGCGGACAAAAATAACATAAATGTTCAACCAATGACACAAACACTTATTGGATGCACAAGATTGGTTAAAAACCCTAATTGGATGAGAATAAGCTTTAGGAGAACGAAAATGACCTAAATATTCAACCAATGACATAAACGTACTTATTGGATGCACAAGATTGGTTAAACATCCTAGTTGGATGAGAATAAGCCTAAGGAGGACGAAAATGACCTAAATGTTCAACCAATGACACAAAATCACTTATTGGATGCACAAGATTGGTTAAAAACCCTAATTGGGTGACAATAAGCCTAGGGAGGATGAAAATGACCTAAATGTTCAACCAATGACACAAACGTACTTATTGGATTCAGAAGATTGGTTAAAAACCCTAATTGGTTGAGAATAAGCCTTGGGCGGACGAAAATAACGTTAATGTTCAACCAATGACACAAAAACACTTATTGGATGCACAAGATTGGTTAAAAACCCTAATTGGATGAGAGTAAGCTTTTGATGGACGAAAATGACCTAAATATTCAACCAATGACATAAACGTACTTATTGGATGCACAAGATTGGTTAAAAACCCTTATTGGATGAGAATAAGCCTAGGGAGGACGAAAATGACCTAAATGTTTAACCAATGACACAAAATCACTTATGGGATGCACAAGATTGGTTAAAAACCCTAATTGGGTGACAATAAGCCTAGGGAGGATGAAAATGACCTAAATGTTCAACCAATGACACAAACGTACTTATTGGATTCAGAAGATTGGTTAAAAACCCTAATTGGTTGAGAATAAGCCTTGGGCGGACGAAAATAACGTTAATGTTCAACCAATGACACAAAAACACTTATTGGATGCACAAGATTGGTTAAAAACCCTAATTGGATGAGAGTAAGCTTTTGGAGGACGAAAATGACCTAAATATTCAACCAATGACATAAACGTACTTATTGGATGCACAAGATTGGTTAAAAACCCTTATTGGATGAGAATAAGCCTAGGGAGGACGAAAATGACCTAAATGTTCAACCAATGACACAAACATACTTATTGGATTCAGAAGATTGGTTAAAAACCCTAATTGGTTGAGAATAAGCCTTCGGCGGACGAAAATAACGTTAATGTTCAACCAATGACACAAAAACACTTATTGGATGTACAAGATTGGTTAAAAACCCTAATTGAATGAGAATAAGCTTTTGGGGGACGAAAATGACCTAAATATTCAACCAATGACATAAACGTACTTATTGGATGCACAAAATTGGTTAAAAATCCTAATTGGATGAGAATAAGCCTAAGGTGGACGAAAATGACCTAAATATTCAACCAATGACACAAAATCACTTATTGGATGCACAAGATTGGTTCAAAACCATAATAGGATGAGAACAAGCTTTTGGAAGACGAAAATGACTTAATGTTCAACCAATGACACAAACGTACTTATTGGATGCACAAGATTGGTTAAACATCCTAGTTGGATGAGAATAAGCCTAAGGAGGACGAAAATGACCTAAATGTTCAACCAATGACACAAAATCACTTATTGGATGCACAAGATTGGTTAAAAACCCTAATTGGGTGACAATAAGCCTAGGGAGGATGAAAATGACCTAAATGTTCAACAAATGACACAAACGTACTTATTGGATGCACAAGATTGGTTAAATATCCTAATCGGATAAGAATAAGCCTAGGGTGGACGAAAATGACTTAAATGTTCAACCATTGACACAAAATCACTTATTGGATGCACAAGATTGGTTAAAAACCCTAATTGGGATAGAATAAGCCTAGGGAGGGAGAAAATGACCTAAATGTTCAACCAATGACACAAAATCACTTATTGGAGGCACACGAATGGTTAAAAACCCTAATTGGATGAGAATAAGCCTTGGGCGGACGAAAATAACGTAAATGTTCAACCAATGACACAAACACTTATTGGATGCACAAGATTGGTTAAAAACCCTAATTGGATGAGAATAAGCTTTAGGAGAACGAAAATGACCTAAATATTCAACCAATGACATAAACGTACTTATTGGATGCACAAGATTGGTTAAACATCCTAGTTGGATGAGAATAAGCCTAAGGAGGACGAAAATGACCTAAATGTTCAACCAATGACACAAAATCACTTATTGGATGCACAAGATTGGTTAAAAACCCTAATTGGGTGACAATAAGCCTAGGGAGGATGAAAATGACCTAAATGTTCAACCAATGACACAAACGTACTTATTGGATTCAGAAGATTGGTTAAAAACCCTAATTGGTTGAGAATAAGCCTTGGGCGGACGAAAATAACGTTAATGTTCAACCAATGACACAAAAACACTTATTGGATGCACAAGATTGGTTAAAAACCCTAATTGGATGAGAATAAGCTTTTGGAGGACGAAAATGACCTAAATATTCAACCAATGACATAAACGTACTTATTGGATGCACAAAATTGGTTAAAAATCCTAATTGGATGAGAATAAGCCTAAGGTGGACGAAAATGACCTAAATATTCAACCAATGACACAAAATCACTTATTGGATGCACAAGTTGGTTCAAAACCATAATAGGATGAGAATAAGCTTTTGGAGGACGAAAATGACCTAAATGTTCAACCAATGACACAAACGTACTTATTGGATGCACAAGATTGGTTAAAAACCATTATTGGATGAGAATAAGCTTAGGGAGGACGAAAATGACCTAAATGTTTAACCAATGACACAAAATCACTTATTGGATGCACAAGATTGGTTAAAAACCCTAATTGGGTGACAATAAGCCTAGGGAGGACGAAAATGACCTAAATGTTCAACCAATGACACAAAATCACTTATTGGATGCACAAGATTGGTTAAAAACCCTAATTGGGTTAGAATAAGCCTAGGGAGGACGTAAATGACCTAAATGTTCAACCAATGACACAAAATCACTTATTGGATGCACAAGATTGGTTAAAAACCCTAATTGGGTTAGAATAAGCCTAGGGAGGACGAAAATGACCTAAATGTTCAACCAATGACACAAAATCACTTGTTGGATGCACAAGATTGGTTAAAAATCCTAATTCGATGAGAATAAGCTTTTGGAGGACGAAAATGAACTAAATGTTCAACCAATGACACAAACGTACTTATTGGATGCACAAGATTGGTTAAAAATCCTAATTGGATGAGAATAAGCCTAGGGAGGACGAAAATGACCTAAATGTTCAACCAATGACACAAAATCACTTATTGGATGCACAAGATTGGTTAAAAACCCTAATTGGGTTAGAATAAGCCTAGGGAGGACGAAAATGACCTAAATGTTCAACCAATGACACAAAATCACTTGTTGGATGCACAAGATTGGTTAAAAACCCTAATTCGATGAGAATAAGCTTTTGGAGGACGAATATGAACTAAATGTTCAACCAATGACAAAAACGTACTTATTGGATGCACAAGATTGGTTAAAAATCCTAATTGGATGAGAATAAGCCTAGGGAGGACGAAAATCACCTTAATGTTCAACCAATGACACAAAATCACTTATTGGATGCACAAGATTGGTTAAAAACCCTAATCAGATAAGAATAAGCTTTTGGAGGACAAAAATAACCTAAATGTTCAACCAATGACACAAACGTACTTATTGGATGCACAAGATTGGTTAAAAACCCTAATCAGATGAGAATAAGCTTTTGGAGGACAAAAATGACCTAAATGTTCAACAAATGACACAAACGTACTTATTGGATGCACAAGATTGGTTAAATATCCTAATCGGATAAGAATAAGCCTAGGGTGGACGAAAATGACTTAAATGTTCAACCATTGACACAAAATCACTTATTGGATGCACAAGATTGGTTAAAAACCCTAATTGGGAAAGAATAAGCCTAGGGAGGGAGAAAATGACCTAAATGTTCAACCAATGACACAAAATCACTTATTGGAGGCACACGAATGGTTAAAAACCCTAATTGGATGAGAATAAGCCTTGGGCGGACGAAAATAACGTAAATGTTCAACCAATGACACAAACACTTATTGGATGCACAAGATTGGTTAAAAACCCTAATTGGATGAGAATAAGCTTTAGGAGAACGAAAATGACCTAAATATTCAACCAATGACATAAACGTACTTATTGGATGCACAGGATTGGTTAAACATCCTAGTTGGATGAGAATAAGCCTAAGGAGGACGAAAATGACCTAAATGTTCAACCAATGACACAAAATCACTTATTGGATGCACAAGATTGGTTAAAAACCCTAATTGGGTGACAATAAGCCTAGGGAGGATGAAAATGACCTAAATGTTCAACCAATGACACAAGCATACTTATTGGATTCAGAAGATTGGTTAAAAACCCTAATTGGTTGAGAATAAGCCTTTGGCGGACGAAAATAACGTTAATGTTCAACCAATGACACAAAAACACTTATTGGATGTACAAGATTGGTTAAAAACCCTAATTGAATGAGAATAAGCTTTTGGGGGACGAAAATGACCTAAATATTCAACCAATGACATAAACGTACTTATTGGATGCACAAAATTGGTTAAAAATCCTAATTGGATGAGAATAAGCCTAAGGTGGACGAAAAGGACCTAAATATTCAACCAATGACACAAAATCACTTATTGGATGCACAAGATTGGTTCAAAACCATAATAGGATGAGAACAAGCTTTTGGAAGACGAAAATGACTTAATGTTCAACCAATGACACAAACGTACTTATTGGATGCACAAGATTGGTTAAACATCCTAGTTGGATGAGAATAAGCCTAAGGAGGACGAAAATGACCTAAATGTTCAACCAATGACACAAAATCACTTATTGGATGCACAAGATTGGTTAAAAACCCTAATTGGGTGACAATAAGCCTAGGGAGGATGAAAATGACCTAAATGTTCAACAAATGACACAAACGTACTTATTGGATGCACAAGATTGGTTAAATATCCTAATCGGATAAGAATAAGCCTAGGGTGGACGAAAATGACTTAAATGTTCAACCATTGACACAAAATCACTTATTGGATGCACAAGATTGGTTAAAAACCCTAATTGGGATAGAATAAGCCTAGGGAGGGAGAAAATGACCTAAATGTTCAACCAATGACACAAAATCACTTATTGGAGGCACACGAATGGTTAAAAACCCTAATTGGATAAGAATAAGCCTTGGGCGGACGAAAATAACGTAAATGTTCAACCAATGACACAAACACTTATTGGATGCACAAGATTGGTTAAAAACCCTAATTGGTTGAGAATAAGCCTTGGGCGGACGAAAATAACGTTAATGTTCAACCAATGACACAAAAACACTCATTGGATGCACAAGATTGGTTAAAAACCCTAATTGGATGAGAGTAAGCTTTTGGAGGACGAAAATGACCTAAATATTCAACCAATGACATAAACGTACTTATTGGATGCACAAGATTGGTTAAAAACCCTTATTGGATGAGAATAAGCCTAGGGAGGACGAAAATGACCTAAATGTTCAACCAATGACACAAACATACTTATTGGATTCAGAAGATTGGTTAAAAACCCTAATTGGTTGAGAATAAGCCTTCGGCGGACGAAAATAACGTTAATGTTCAACCAATGACACAAAAACACTTATTGGATGTACAAGATTGGTTAAAAACCCTAATTGAATGAGAATAAGCTTTTGGGGGACGAAAATGACCTAAATATTCAACCAATGACATAAACGTACTTATTGGATGCACAAAATTGGTTAAAAATCCTAATTGGATGAGAATAAGCCTAAGGTGGACGAAAACGACCTAAATATTCAACCAATGACACAAAATCACTTATTGGATGCACAAGATTGGTTCAAAACCATAATAGGATGAGAACAAGCTTTTGGAGGACGAAAATGACTTAATGTTCAACCAATGACACAAACGTACTTATTGGATGCACAAGATTGGTTAAACATCCTAGTTGGATGAGAATAAGCCTAAGGAGGACGAAAATGACCTAAATGTTCAACCAATGACACAAAATCACTTATTGGATGCACAAGATTGGTTAAAAACCCTAATTGGGTGACAATAAGCCTAGGGAGGATGAAAATGACCTAAATGTTCAACCAATGACACAAACGTACTTATTGGATTCAGAAGATTGGTTAAAAACCCTAATTGGTTGAGAATAAGCCTTGGGCGGACGAAAATAACGTTAATGTTCAACCAATGACACAAAAACACTTATTGGATGCACAAGATTGGTTAAAAACCCTAATTGGATGAGAATAAGCTTTTGGAGGACGAAAATGACCTAAATATTCAACCAATGACATAAACGTACTTATTGGATGCACAAAATTGGTTAAAAATCCTAATTGGATGAGAATAAGCCTAAGGTGGACGAAAATGACCTAAATATTCAACCAATGACACAAAATCACTTATTGGATGCACAAGTTGGTTCAAAACCATAATAGGATGAGAATAAGCTTTTGGAGGACGAAAATGACCTAAATGTTCAACCAATGACACAAACGTACTTATTGGATGCACAAGATTGGTTAAAAACCATTATTGGATGAGAATAAGCTTAGGGAGGACGAAAATGACCTAAATGTTTAACCAATGACACAAAATCACTTATTGGATGCACAAGATTGGTTAAAAACCCTAATTGGGTGACAATAAGCCTAGGGAGGACGAAAATGACCTAAATGTTCAACCAATGACACAAAATCACTTATTGGATGCACAAGATTGGTTAAAAACCCTAATTGGGTTAGAATAAGCCTAGGGAGGACGTAAATGACCTAAATGTTCAACCAATGACACAAAATCACTTATTGGATGCACAAGATTGGTTAAAAACCCTAATTGGGTTAGAATAAGCCTAGGGAGGACGAAAATGACCTAAATGTTCAACCAATGACACAAAATCACTTGTTGGATGCACAAGATTGGTTAAAAATCCTAATTCGATGAGAATAAGCTTTTGGAGGACGAAAATGAACTAAATGTTCAACCAATGACACAAACGTACTTATTGGATGCACAAGATTGGTTAAAAATCCTAATTGGATGAGAATAAGCCTAGGGAGGACGAAAATGACCTAAATGTTCAACCAATGACACAAAATCACTTATTGGATGCACAAGATTGGTTAAAAACCCTAATTGGGT
Organism: Cicer chorassanicum; assembly: GCA_037974735.1. NCBI lineage: Eukaryota > Viridiplantae > Streptophyta > Magnoliopsida > Fabales > Fabaceae > Cicer > Cicer chorassanicum. Next base: position 35,118 of record JBBPBP010000173.1, read on the forward strand.
TAGAATAAGCCTAGGGAGGACGAAAATGACCTAAATGTTCAACCAATGACACAAAATCACTTGTTGGATGCACAAGATTGGTTAAAAACCCTAATTCGATGAGAATAAGCTTTTGGAGGACGAATATGAACTAAATGTTCAACCAATGACAAAAACGTACTTATTGGATGCACAAGATTGGTTAAAAATCCTAATTGGATGAGAATAAGCCTAGGGAGGACGAAAATCACCTTAATGTTCAACCAATGACACAAAATCACTTATTGGATGCACAAGATTGGTTAAAAACCCTAATCAGATGAGAATAAGCTTTTGGAGGACAAAAATAACCTAAATGTTCAACCAATGACACAAACGTACTTATTGGATGCACAAGATTGGTTAAAAACCCTAATCAGATGAGAATAAGCTTTTGGAGGACAAAAATGACCTAAATGTTCAACAAATGACACAAACGTACTTATTGGATGCACAAGATTGGTTAAATATCCTAATCGGATAAGAATAAGCCTAGGGTGGACGAAAATGACTTAAATGTTCAACCATTGACACAAAATCACTTATTGGATGCACAAGATTGGTTAAAAACCCTAATTGGGAAAGAATAAGCCTAGGGAGGGAGAAAATGACCTAAATGTTCAACCAATGACACAAAATCACTTATTGGAGGCACACGAATGGTTAAAAACCCTAATTGGATGAGAATAAGCCTTGGGCGGACGAAAATAACGTAAATGTTCAACCAATGACACAAACACTTATTGGATGCACAAGATTGGTTAAAAACCCTAATTGGATGAGAATAAGCTTTAGGAGAACGAAAATGACCTAAATATTCAACCAATGACATAAACGTACTTATTGGATGCACAAGATTGGTTAAACATCCTAGTTGGATGAGAATAAGCCTAAGGAGGACGAAAATGACCTAAATGTTCAACCAATGACACAAAATCACTTATTGGATGCACAAGATTGGTTAAAAACCCTAATTGGGTGACAATAAGCCTAGGGAGGATGAAAATGACCTAAATGTTCAACCAATGACACAAACATACTTATTGGATTCAGAAGATTGGTTAAAAACCCTAATTGGTTGAGAATAAGCCTTCGGCGGACGAAAATAACGTTAATGTTCAACCAATGACACAAAAACACTTATTGGATGTACAAGATTGGTTAAAAACCCTAATTGAATGAGAATAAGCTTTTGGGGGACGAAAATGACCTAAATATTCAACCAATGACATAAACGTACTTATTGGATGCACAAAATTGGTTAAAAATCCTAATTGGATGAGAATAAGCCTAAGGTGGACGAAAATGACCTAAATATTCAACCAATGACACAAAATCACTTATTGGATGCACAAGATTGGTTCAAAACCATAATAGGATGAGAACAAGCTTTTGGAAGACGAAAATGACTTAATGTTCAACCAATGACACAAACGTACTTATTGGATGCACAAGATTGGTTAAACATCCTAGTTGGATGAGAATAAGCCTAAGGAGGACGAAAATGACCTAAATGTTCAACCAATGACACAAAATCACTTATTGGATGCACAAGATTGGTTAAAAACCCGAATTGGGTGACAATAAGCCTAGGGAGGATGAAAATGACCTAAATGTTCAACCAATGACACAAACGTACTTAATGGATTCAGAAGATTGGTTAAAAACCCTAATTGGTTGAGAATAAGCCTTGGGCGGACGAAAATAACGTTAATGTTCAACCAATGACACAAAAACACTTATTGGATGCACAAGATTGGTTAAAAACCCTAATTGGATGAGAGTAAGCTTTTGGAGGACGAAAATGACCTAAATATTCAACCAATGACATAAACGTACTTATTGGATGCACAAGATTGGTTAAAAACCCTTATTGGATGAGAATAAGCCTAGGGAGGACGAAAATGACCTAAATGTTCAACCAATGACACAAAATCACTTATTGGATGCACAAGATTGGTTAAAAACCCTAATTGGGTGACAATAAGCCTAGGGAGGATGAAAATGACCTAAATGTTCAACCAATGACACAAACGTACTTATTGGATTCAGAAGATTGGTTAAAAACCCTAATTGGTTGAGAATAAGCCTTGGGCGGACGAAAATAACGTTAATGTTCAACCAATGACACAAAAACACTTATTGGATGCACAAGATTGGTTAAAAACCCTAATTGGATGAGAGTAAGCTTTTGGAGGACGAAAATGACCTAAATATTCAACCAATGACATAAACGTACTTATTGGATGCACAAGATTGGTTAAAAACCCTTATTGGATGAGAATAAGCCTAGGGAGGACGAAAATGACCTAAATGTTCAACCAATGACACAAACATACTTATTGGATTCAGAAGATTGGTTAAAAACCCTAATTGGTTGAGAATAAGCCTTCGGCGGACGAAAATAACGTTAATGTTCAACCAATGACACAAAAACACTTATTGGATGTACAAGATTGGTTAAAAACCCTAATTGAATGAGAATAAGCTTTTGGGGGACGAAAATGACCTAAATATTCAACCAATGACATAAACGTACTTATTGGATGCACAAAATTGGTTAAAAATCCTAATTGGATGAGAATAAGCCTAAGGTGGACGAAAATGACCTAAATATTCAACCAATGACACAAAATCACTTATTGGATGCACAAGATTGGTTCAAAACCATAATAGGATGAGAACAAGCTTTTGGAAGACGAAAATGACTTAATGTTCAACCAATGACACAAACGTACTTATTGGATGCACAAGATTGGTTAAACATCCTAGTTGGATGAGAATAAGCCTAAGGAGGACGAAAATGACCTAAATGTTCAACCAATGACACAAAATCACTTATTGGATGCACAAGATTGGTTAAAAACCCTAATTGGGTGACAATAAGCCTAGGGAGGATGAAAATGACCTAAATGTTCAACAAATGACACAAACGTACTTATTGGATGCACAAGATTGGTTAAATATCCTAATCGGATAAGAATAAGCCTAGGGTGGACGAAAATGACTTAAATGTTCAACCATTGACACAAAATCACTTATTGGATGCACAAGATTGGTTAAAAACCCTAATTGGGATAGAATAAGCCTAGGGAGGGAGAAAATGACCTAAATGTTCAACCAATGACACAAAATCACTTATTGGAGGCACACGAATGGTTAAAAACCCTAATTGGATGAGAATAAGCCTTGGGCGGACGAAAATAACGTAAATGTTCAACCAATGACACAAACACTTATTGGATGCACAAGATTGGTTAAAAACCCTAATTGGATGAGAATAAGCTTTAGGAGAACGAAAATGACCTAAATATTCAACCAATGACATAAACGTACTTATTGGATGCACAAGATTGGTTAAACATCCTAGTTGGATGAGAATAAGCCTAAGGAGGACGAAAATGACCTAAATGTTCAACCAATGACACAAAATCACTTATTGGATGCACAAGATTGGTTAAAAACCCTAATTGGGTGAGAATAAGCTTTTGGAGGACGAAAATGACCTAAATGTTCAACCAATGACACAAACGTACTTATTGGATGCACAAGATTGGTTAAAAACCCTAATTGGATGAGAATAAGCCTACGGAGGACGAAAATGACCTAAATGTTCAACCAATGACACAAAATCACTTATTGGATGCACAAGATTGGTTAAAAACCCTAATTGGACGAGAATAAGCCTAGGGAGGACGAAAATGACCTAAATGTTCAACCAATGACACAAATGTACTTATTTGATGCACAAGATTGGTTAAAAACCCTAATTTGATGAGAATAAGCCAAGGGAGGACGAAAATGACCTAAATGTTCAACCAATGACACAAAATCACTTATTGGATGCACAACATTGGTTAAAAACCCTAATTGGACGAGAATAAGCCTTGGGATGACGAAAATGACCTAAATGTTCAACCAATGGCACAAAATCTCTTATTGGATGCACAAGATTGGTTAAAAACCCTAATTGGACGAGAATAAGCCTTGGGAGGACGAAAATGACCTAAATGTTCAACCAATGACACAAAATCACTTATTGGATGCACAAGATTGGTTAAAAACCCTAATTGGACGAGAATAAGCCTTAGGAGGACGAAAATGACCTAAATGTTAAACCAATGACACAAATGTACTTATTGGATGCACAAGATTGGTTAAAAACCCTAATTGGACGAGAATAAGCCTAGGAAGGACGAAAATGACCTAAATGTTCAACCAATGACACAAAATCACTTATTGTATGCACAAGATTGGTTAAAATCCCTAATATGACGAGGCTAAGCCTTGGGAGTACGAAAATGACCTAAATGTTCAACCAATGACACAAAATCACTTATTGGATGCACAAGATTGGTTAAAAACCCTAATTGGACGAGAATAAGCCTTGGGAGGACGAAAATGACCTAAATGTTCAACCAATGACACAAAATCACTTATTGGATGCACAAGATTGGTTAAAAACCCTAATTGGACGAGAATAAGCCTAGGGAGGACGAAAATGACCTAAATGTTCAACCAATAATACAAAATCACTTATTGGATGCACAAGATTGGTTAAAAACCCTAATTGGACGAGAATAAGCCTAGGGAGGACGAAAATGACCTAAATGTTCAACCAATGACACAAAATCACTTATTGGATGCACAAGATTGGTTAAAAACAATAATTGGACGAGAATAAGCCTAGGGAGGACGAAAATGACTTAAATGTTCAACCAATGACACAAATGTACTTATTGGATGCACAAGATTGGTTAAAAACCCTAATTGGACGAGAATAAGCCTTGGGAGGACAAAAATGACCTAAATGTTCAACCAATGACACAAAATCACTTATTGGATGCACAAGATTGGTTAAAAACCCTAATTGGATGAGAATAAGCCTAGGGAGGACGAAAATGACCTAAATGTTCAACCAATGACACAAACGTACTTATTGGATGCACAAGATTGGTTAAAAATCCTAATTGGATGAGAATAAGCCTAGGGAGGACGAAAATGACCTAAATGTTCAACCAATGACACAAACGTACTTATTGGATGCACAAGATTGGTTAAAAACCCTAATTGAATGAGAATAAGCTTTTGGAGGACGAAAATGACCTAAATATTCAACCAATGACATAAACGTACTTATTGGATGCACAAGATTGGTTAAAAATCCTAATTGGATGAGAATAAGCCTAAGGAGGACGAAAATGACCTAAATGTTCAACCAATGACACAAAATCACTTATTGGATGCACAAGATTGGTTAAAAACCCTAATTGGGTTAGAATAAGCCTAGGGAGGACGAAAATGACCTAAATGTTCAACCAATGACACAAAATCACTTGTTGGATGCACAAGATTGGTTAAAAACCCTAATTGGATGAGAATAAGCTTTTGGAGGACGAAAATGACCTAAATGTTCAACCAATGACACAAACGTACTTATTGGATGCACAAGATTGGTTAAAAATCCTAATTGGATGAGAATAAGCCTAGGGAGGACGAAAATGACCTAAATATTCAACCATTGACACAAAATCACTTATTGGATACACAAAATTGGTTAAAAACCATAATAGGATGAGAATAAGCTTTTGGAGGACGAAAATGACCTAAATGTTCAACCAAAACACAGACGTACTTATTGGATGCACAAGATTGGTTAAAAACCCTTATTGGATGAGTATAAGCCTAGGGAGAACGAAAATGACCTAAATGTTTAACCAATGACGCAAAATAACTTATTGGATGCACAAGATTGGTTAAAAACCCTAATTGGGTGACTATAAGCCTAGGGAGGACGAAAATGACCTAAATGTTCAACCAATGACACAAAATCACTTATTGGATGCACAAGATTGGTTAAAAACCCTAATTGGGTTAGAATAAGCCTAGGGAGGACGAAAATGACCTAAATGTTCAACCAATGACACAATCGTACTTATTGGATTCAGAAGATGGGTTAAAAACCCTAATTGGTTGAGAATAAGCCTTGGGCGGACGAAAATAACGTAAATGTTCAACCAATGACACAAAAACACTTATTGGATGCACAAGATTGGTGAAAAACCCTAATTGGATGAGAATAAGCTTTTGGAGGACGAAAATGACCTAAATGTTCAACCAATGACACAAACGTACTTATTGGATGCACAAGATTGGTTAAAAATCCTAATTGGATGAGAATAAGCCTAGGGAGGACGAAAATGACCTAAATGTTCAACCAATGACACAAAATCACTTATTGGATGCACAAGATTGGTTAAAAACCCTAATTGGGTGACAATAAGCCTAGGGAGGACGAAAATGACCTAAATGTTCAACCAATGACACAAAATCACTTATTGGATGCACAAGATTGGTTAAAAACCCTAATTGGGTTAGAATAAGCCTAGGGAGGACGAAAATGACCTAAATGTTCAACCAATGACACAAAATCACTTGTTGGATGCACAAGATTGGTTAAAAACCCTAATTCGATGAGAATAAGCTTTTGGAGGACGAATATGAACTAAATGTTCAACCAATGACAAAAACGTACTTATTGGATGCACAAGATTGGTTAAAAATCCTAATTGGATGAGAATAAGCCTAGGGAGGACGAAAATCACCTTAATGTTCAACCAATGACACAAAATCACTTATTGGATGCACAAGATTGGTTAAAAACCCTAATCAGATGAGAATAAGCTTTTGGAGGACAAAAATAACCTAAATGTTCAACCAATGACACAAACGTACTTATTGGATGCACAAGATTGGTTAAAAACCCTAATTGGATGAGAATAAGCTTACGGAGGACGAAAATGACCTAAATGTTCAACCAATGACACAAAATGACTTATAGAATGCACAAGATTGGTTAAAAACCCTAATTGGGTGAGAATAAGCCTAGGGAGGACGAAAATGACCTAAATGTTCAACCAATGACACAAACGTACTTATTGGATGCACAAGATTGGTTAAATATCCTAATCGGATAAGAATAAGCCTAGGGTGGACGAAAATGACCTAAATGTTCAACCAATGACACAAAATCACTTATTGGATGCACAAGATTGGTTAAAAACCCTAATTGGATGAGAGTAAGCTTTTGGAGGACGAAAATGACCTAAATATTCAACCAATGACATAAACGTACTTATTGGATGCACAAGATTGGTTAAAAACCCTTATTGGATGAGAATAAGCCTAGGGAGGACGAAAATGACCTAAATGTTCAACCAATGACACAAACATACTTATTGGATTCAGAAGATTGGTTAAAAACCCTAATTGGTTGAGAATAAGCCTTCGGCGGACGAAAATAACGTTAATGTTCAACCAATGACACAAAAACACTTATTGGATGTACAAGATTGGTTAAAAACCCTAATTGAATGAGAATAAGCTTTTGGGGGACGAAAATGACCTAAATATTCAACCAATGACATAAACGTACTTATTGGATGCACAAGATTGGTTAAAAACCCTTATTGGATGAGAATAAGCCTAAGGAGGACGAAAATGACCTAAATGTTAAACCAATGACACAAAATCACTTATTGGATGCACAAGATTGGTTAAAAACCCTAATTGGGTGACAATAAGCCTAGGGAGGACGAAAATGACCTAAATGTTCAACCAATGACACAAAATCACTTATTGGATGCACAAGATTGGTTAAAAACCCTAATTGGGTTAGAATAAGCCTAGGGAGGACGAAAATGACCTAAATGTTCAACCAATGACACAAAATCACTTGTTGGATGCACAAGATTGGTTAAAAACCCTAATTCGATGAGAATAAGCTTTTGGAGGACGAATATGAACTAAATGTTCAACCAATGACAAAAACGTACTTATTGGATGCACAAGATTGGTTAAAAATCCTAATTGGATGAGAATAAGCCTAGGGAGGACGAAAATCACCTTAATGTTCAACCAATGACACAAAATCACTTATTGGATGCACAAGATTGGTTAAAAACCCTAATCAGATGAGAATAAGCTTTTGGAGAACAAAAATAACCTAAATGTTCAACCAATGACACAAACGTACTTATTGGATGCACAAGATTGGTTAAAAACCCTAATTGGATGAGAATAAGCTTACGGAGGACGAAAATGACCTAAATGTTCAACCAATGACACAAAATGACTTATAGAATGCACAAGATTGGTTAAAAACCCTAATTGGGTGAGAATAAGCCTAGGGAGGACGAAAATGACCTAAATGTTCAACCAATGACACAAACGTACTTATTGGATGCACAAGATTGGTTAAATATCCTAATCGGATAAGAATAACCCTAGGGTGGACGAAAATGACCTAAATGTTCAACCAATGACACAAAATCACTTGTTGGATGCACAGGATTGGTTAAAAACCCTAATTGGATGAGAATAAGCCTAGGGACGACAAAAATGACCTAAATGTTCAACCAATGACACAAAATCACTTATAGGATGCACAAGATTGGTTAAAAACCCTAATTGGGTGAGAATAAGCCTAGGGAGGACGAAAATGACCTAAATGTTCAACCAATGACACAAAATCACTTGTTGGATGCACAAGATTGGTTAAAAACCCTAATTGGATGAGAATAAGCCTAGGGACGACAAAAATGACCTAAATGTTCAACCAATGACACAAAATCACGTATTGGATGCACAAGATTGGTTAAAAACCCTAATTGGATGAGAATAAGCCTAGGGAGGACGAAAATGACGTAAATGTTCAACCAATGACACAAAATCACTTATTGGATGCACAAGATTGGTTAAAAACCGTAATTGGATGAGAATAAGCCTAGGGAGGACAAAAATGACCTAAATGTTCAACCAATGACACAAAATCACTTATTGGACTCACAAGATTGGTTAAAAACCCTAATTGGGTGAGAATAAGCCTAGGGAGGACGAAAATGACCTAAATGTTCAACCAATGACACAAAATCACTTATTGGATGCACACGATTGGTTAAAAACCCTAATTGGATGAGAATAAGCCTAGGGACGACAAAAATGACGTCAATGTTCAACCAATGACACAAAATCACTTATTGGATGCACAAGATTGGTTAAAAATCCTAATTGGATGAGAATAAGCTTTTGGAGGACGAAAATGACCTAAATGTTCAACAAATGACACAAACGTACTTATTGGATGCACAAGATTGGTTAAATATCCTAATCGGATAAGAATAAGCCTAGGGTGGACGAAAATGACTTAAATGTTCAACCATTGACACAAAATCACTTATTGGATGCACAAGATTGGTTAAAAACCCTAATTGGGAAAGAATAAGCCTTGGGCGGACAAAAATAACATAAATGTTCAACCAATGACACAAACACTTATTGGATGCACAAGATTGGTTAAAAACCCTAATTGGATGAGAATAAGCTTTAGGAGAACGAAAATGACCTAAATATTCAACCAATGACATAAACGTACTTATTGGATGCACAAGATTGGTTAAACATCCTAGTTGGATGAGAATAAGCCTAAGGAGGACGAAAATGACCTAAATGTTCAACCAATGACACAAAATCACTTATTGGATGCACAAGATTGGTTAAAAACCCTAATTGGGTGACAATAAGCCTAGGGAGGATGAAAATGACCTAAATGTTCAACCAATGACACAAACGTACTTATTGGATTCAGAAGATTGGTTAAAAACCCTAATTGGTTGAGAATAAGCCTTGGGCGGACGAAAATAACGTTAATGTTCAACCAATGACACAAAAACACTTATTGGATGCACAAGATTGGTTAAAAACCCTAATTGGATGAGAGTAAGCTTTTGGAGGACGAAAATGACCTAAATATTCAACCAATGACATAAACGTACTTATTGGATGCACAAGATTGGTTAAAAACCCTTATTGGATGAGAATAAGCCTAGGGAGGACGAAAATGACCTAAATGTTCAACCAATGACACAAACATACTTATTGGATTCAGAAGATTGGTTAAAAACCCTAATTGGTTGAGAATAAGCCTTCGGCGGACGAAAATAACGTTAATGTTCAACCAATGACACAAAAACACTTATTGGATGTACAAGATTGGTTAAAAACCCTAATTGAATGAGAATAAGCTTTTGGGGGACGAAAATGACCTAAATATTCAACCAATGACATAAACGTACTTATTGGATGCACAAAATTGGTTAAAAATCCTAATTGGATGAGAATAAGCCTAAGGTGGACGAAAATGACCTAAATATTCAACCAATGACACAAAATCACTTATTGGATGCACAAGATTGGTTCAAAACCATAATAGGATGAGAACAAGCTTTTGGAAGACGAAAATGACTTAATGTTCAACCAATGACACAAACGTACTTATTGGATGCACAAGATTGGTTAAACATCCTAGTTGGATGAGAATAAGCCTAAGGAGGACGAAAATGACCTAAATGTTCAACCAATGACACAAAATCACTTATTGGATGCACAAGATTGGTTAAAAACCCTAATTGGGTGAGAATAAGCTTTTGGAGGACGAAAATGACCTAAATGTTCAACCAATGACACAAACGTACTTATTGGATGCACAAGATTGGTTAAAAACCCTAATTGGATGAGAATAAGCCTACGGAGGACGAAAATGACCTAAATGTTCAACCAATGACACAAAATCACTTATTGGATGCACAAGATTGGTTAAAAACCCTAATTGGACGAGAATAAGCCTAGGGAGGACGAAAATGACCTAAATGTTCAACCAACGACACAAATGTATTTATTGGATGCACAAGATTGGTTAAAAACCCTAATTGGACGAGAATAAGCCTTGGGAGGACGAAAATGACCTAAATGTTCAACCAATGACACAAAATCACTTATTGGATGCACAAGATTGGTTAAAAACCCTAATTGGACGAGAATAAGCCTTGGGAGGACGAAAATGACCTAAATGTTCGACCAATGGCACAAAATCACTTATTGGATGCACAAGATTGGTTAAAAACCCTAATTGGACGAGAATAAGCCTAGGGAGGACGAAAATGACCTAAATGTTCAACCAATGACACAAAATCACTTATTGGATGCACAAGATTGGTTAAAAACCCTGATTGGACGAGAATAAGCCTAGGGAGGACGAAAATGAACAAAATGTTCAACCAATGACACAAAATCACTTATTGGATGCACAAGATTGGTTAAAAACCCTAATTGGATGAGAATAAGCCTAGGGAGGACGAAAATGACCTAAATGTTCAACCAATGACACAAAATCACTTATTGGATGCACAAGATTGGTTAAAAACCCTAATTGGGTTAGAATAAGCCTAGGGAGGACGAAAATGACCTAAATGTTCAACCAATGACACAATCGTACTTATTGGATTCAGAAGATGGGTTAAAAACCCTAATTGGTTGAGAATAAGCCTTGGGCGGACGAAAATAACGTAAATGTTCAACCAATGACACAAAAACACTTATTGGATGCACAAGATTGGTGAAAAACCCTAATTGGATGAGAATAAGCTTTTGGAGGACGAAAATGACCTAAATGTTCAACCAATGACACAAACGTACTTATTGGATGCACAAGATTGGTTAAAAATCCTAATTGGATGAGAATAAGCCTAGGGAGGACGAAAATGACCTAAATGTTCAACCAATGACACAAAATCACTTATTGGATGCACAAGATTGGTTAAAAACCCTAATTGGGTGACAATAAGCCTAGGGAGGACGAAAATGACCTAAATGTTCAACCAATGACACAAAATCACTTATTGGATGCACAAGATTGGTTAAAAACCCTAATTGGGTTAGAATAAGCCTAGGGAGGACGAAAATGACCTAAATGTTCAACCAATGACACAAAATCACTTGTTGGATGCACCAGATTGGTTAAAAACCCAAATTGGATGAGAATAAGCTTTTGGAGGACGAAAATGACCTAAATGTTCAACAAATGACACAAACGTACTTATTGGATGCACAAGATTGGTTAAAAATCCTAATCGGATAAGAATAAGCCTAGGGAGGACGAAAATGACTTAAATGTTCAACCATTGACACAAAATCACTTATTGGATGCACAAGATTGGTTAAAAACCCTAATTGGGTGAGAATAAGCCTAGGGAGGGCGAAAATGACTTAAATGTTCAACCAATGACACAAAATCACTAATTGGATGCACATGAATGGTTAAAAACCCTAATTGGATGAGAATAAGCCTTGGGAGTACGAAAATGACGTAAATGTTCAACCAATGACACAAAATCACTTATTGGATGCACAAGATTGGTTAAAAACCGTAATTGGATGAGAATAAGCCTAGGGAGGACAAAAATGACCTAAATGTTCAACCAATGACACAAAATCACTTATTGGATTCACAAGATTGGTTAAAAACCCTAATTGGGTGAGAATAAGCCTAGGGAGGACGAAAATGACCTAATTGTTCAACCAATGACACAAAATCACTTATTGGATGCACACGATTTGTTAAAAACCCTAATTGGATGAGATTAAGCCTAAGGAGGTCGTAAATGACCTAAATGTTCAACCAATGACACAAAATCACTTATTGGATGCACAAGATTGGTTAAACATCCTAGTTGGATGAGAATAAGCCTAAGGAGGACGAAAATGACCTGAATGTTCAACCAATGACACAAAATCACTTATTGGATGCACAAGATTGGTTAAAAACCCTAATTGGGTGACAATAAGCCTAGGGAGGATGAAAATGACCTAAATGTTCAACCAATGACACAAACGTACTTATTGGATTCAGAAGATTGGTTAAAAACCCTAATTGGTTGAGAATAAGCCTTGGGCGGACGAAAATAACGTTAATGTTCAACCAATGACACAAAAACACTTATTGGATGCACAAGATTGGTTAAAAACCCTAATTGGATGAGAATAAGCTTTTGGAGGACGAAAATGACCTAAATATTCAACCAATGACATAAACGTACTTATTGGATGCACAAAATTGGTTAAAAATCCTAATTGGATGAGAATAAGCCTAAGGTGGACGAAAATGACCTAAATATTCAACCAATGACACAAAATCACTTATTGGATGCACAAGATTGGTTCAAAACCATAATAGGATGAGAACAAGCTTTTGGAGGACGAAAATGACTTAATGTTCAACCAATGACACAAACGTACTTATTGGATGCACAAGATTGGTTAAACATCCTAGTTGGATGAGAATAAGCCTAAGGAGGACGAAAATGACCTAAATGTTCAACCAATGACACAAAATCACTTATTGGATGCACAAGATTGGTTAAAAACCCTAATTGGGTGACAATAAGCCTAGGGAGGATGAAAATGACCTAAATGTTCAACCAATGACACAAACGTACTTATTGGATTCAGAAGATTGGTTAAAAACCCTAATTGGTTGAGAATAAGCCTTGGGCGGACGAAAATAACGTTAATGTTCAACCAATGACACAAAAACACTTATTGGATGCACAAGATTGGTTAAAAACCCTAATTGGATGAGAGTAAGCTTTTGGGGGACGAAAATGACCTAAATATTCAACCAATGACATAAACGTACTTATTGGATGCACAAGATTGGTTAAAAATCCTAATTGGATGAGAATAAGCCTAAGGTGGACGAAAATGACCTAAATATTCAACCAATGACACAAAATCACTTATTGGATGCACAAGATTGGTTCAAAACCATAATAGGATGAGAACAAGCTTTTGGAGGACGAAAATGACTTAATGTTCAACCAATGACACAAACTTACTTATTGGATGCACAAGATTGGTTAAACATCCTAGTTGGATGAGAATAAGCCTAAGGAGGACGAAAATGACCTAAATGTTCAACCAATGACACAAAATCACTTATTGGATGCACAAGATTGGTTAAAAACCCTAATTGGGTGAGAATAAGCTTTTGGAGGACGAAAATGACCTAAATGTTCAACCAATGACACAAACGTACTTATTGGATGCACAAGATTGGTTAAAAACCCTAATTGGATGAGAATAAGCCTACGGAGGACGAAAATGACCTAAATGTTCAACCAATGACACAAAATCACTTATAGAATGCACAAGATTGGTTAAAAACCCTAATTGGGTGAGAATAAGCCTAGGGAGGACGAAAATGACCTAAATGTTCAACCAATGACACAAAATCACTTGTTGGATGCACAGGATTGGTTAAAAACCCTAATTGGATGAGAATAAGCCTAGGGACGACAAAAATTACCTAAATGTTCAACCAATGACACAAAATCACTTATTGGATGCACAAGATTGGTTAAAAACCCTAATTGGATTAGAATAAGCCTAGGGAGGACGAAAATGACGTAAATGTTCAACCAATGACACAAAATCACTTATTGGATGCACAAGATTGGTTAAAAACCGTAATTGGATGAGAATAAGCCTAGGGAGGACAAAAATGACCTAAATGTTCAACCAATGACACAAAATCACTTATTGGATTCACAAGACTGGTTAAAAACCCTAATTGGGTGAGAATAAGCTTTTGGAGGACGAAAATGACCTAAATGTTCAACCAATGACACAAACGTACTTATTGGATGCACAAGATTGGTTAAAAACCCTTATTGGATGAGAATAAGCCTAGGGAGGACGAAAATGACCTAAATGTTCAACCAATGACACAAAATCACTTATTGGATGCACAACATTGGTTAAAAACCCTAATTGGACGAGAATAAGCCTAGGGAGGATGAAAATGACCTAAATGTTCAACCAATGACACAAAATCACTTATTGGATTCACAAGATTGGTTAAAAACCCTAATTGGGTGAGAATAAGCCTAGGGTGGAAGAAAATGACCTAAATGTTTAACCAATGACACAAAATCACTTATTGGATGCACAAGATTGGTTAAAAACCCTAATTGGATGAGAATAAGCCTATGGAGCACGAAAATGACCTAAATGTTCAACCAATGACACAAAATCACTTATTGGTTGCACAAGATTGGTTAAAAACCCTAATTGGATGAGAATATGCATTTGGAGGACGAAAATGACCTAAATCCTCAACCAATGACACAAACGTACTTATTGGATGCACCAGATGGGTTAAAAACCCTAATTAGATGAGAATAAGCCTAGGGGGGACGAAAATGACCTAAATGTTCAACCAATGACACAAAATCACTTATTGGATGCACAAGATTAGTTAAAAACCCTAATTCGGTTAGAATAAGCCTAGGGAGGACGAAAATGACCTAAATGTTAAACCAATGACACAAAATAACTTGTTGGATGCACAAGAATGGTTAAAAACCCTAATTGGATGAGAATAAGCTTTTGGAGGACGAAAATGACCTAAATATTCAACCAATGACATAAACGTACTTATTGGAAGCACAAGATTGGTTAAAAATCCTAATTGGATGAGAATAAGCCTAAGGAGGACGAAAATGACCTAAATGTTAAACCAATGACACAAAATCACTTATTGTATGCACAAGATTGGTTAAAAACCATAATAGGATGAGAATAAGCTTTTTGAGGACGAAAATGACCTAAATGTTCAACCAATGACACAAACGTACTTATTGGATGCACAAGATTGGTTAAAAACCCTTATTGGATGAGAATAAGCCTAGGGAGGACGAAAATGACCTAAATGTTTAACCAATGACACAAAATCACTTATTGGATGCACAAGATTGGTTAAAAACCCTAATTGGGTGACAATAAGCCTAGGGAGGAAGAAAATGACCTAAATGTTTAACCAATGACACAAAATCACTTATTGGATGCACAAGATTGGTTAAAAACCCTAATTGGGTGAGAATAAGCCTAGGGAGGAAGAAAATGACCTAAATGTTTAACCAATGACACAAAATCACTTATTGGATGCACAAGATTGGTTAAAAACCCTAATTGGATGAGAATAAGCCTATGGAGCACGAAAATGACCTAAATGTTCAACCAATGACACAAAATCACTTATTGGTTGCACAAGATTGGTTAAAAACCCTAATTTGATGAGAATATGCATTTGGAGGACGAAAATGACCTAAATCCTCAACCAATGACACAAACGTACTTATTGGATGCACCAGATTGGTTAAAAACCCTAATTAGATGAGAATAAGCCTAGGGGGGACGAAAATGACCTAAATGTTCAACCAATGACACAAAATCACTTATTGGATGCACAAGATTGGTTAAAAACCCTAATTGGGTTAGAATAAGCCTAGGGAGGACGAAAATGACCTAAATGTTCAACCAATGACACAAAATCACTTGTTGGATGCACAAGATTGGTTAAAATTCCTAATTCGATGAGAATAAGCTTTTGGAGGACGAAAATGAACTAAATGTTCAACCAATGACACAAACGTACTTATTGGATGCACAAGATTGGTTAAAAATCCTAATTGGATGAGAATAAGCCTAGGGAGGACGAAAATGACCTAAATGTTCAACCAATGACACAAAATCACTTATTGGATGCACAAGATTGGTTAAAAACCCTAATTGGACGAGAATAAGCCTTGGGAGGACTAAAATGACCTAAAGGTTCAACCAATGACACAAAATCACTTATTGGATGCACAAGATTGGTTAAAAACCCTAATTGGACGAGAATAAGCCTTGGGAGGACGAAAATGACCTAAATGTTCAACCAATGACACAAATGTACTTATTGGATGCACACAAGATCGGTTAAAAACCCTAATTGGACGAGAATAAGCCTTGGGAGGACGAAAATGACCTAAATGTTCAACCAATGACACAAAATCACTTATTGGATGCACAAGATTGGTTAAAAACCCTAATTGGACGAGAATAAGCCTTGGGAGGACAAAAATGACTTAAATGTTCAACCAATGACACAAATGTACTTATTGGATGCACAAGATTGGTTAAAAACCCTAATTGGACGAGAATAAGCCTTGGGAGGACGAAAATGACCTAAATGTTCAACCAATGACACAAAATCACTTATTGGATGCACAAGATTGGTTAAAAACCCTAATTGGACGAGAATAAGCCTTGGGAGGACGAAAATGACCTAAATGTTCAACCAATGACACAAATGTACTTATTGGATGCAAAAGATTGGTTTAAAACCCTAATTGGACGAGAATAAGCCTTGGGAGGACGAAAATGACCTAAATACTCAACCAATGACACAAATGTACTTATTGGATGCACAAGATTGGTTAAAAACCCTAATTGGACGAGAATAAGCCTTGGGAGGACGAAAATGACCTAAATGTTCAACCAATGACACAAAATCACTTATTGGATGCACAAGATTGGTTAAAAACCCTAATTGGACGAGAATAAGCCTTGTAGGACGAAAATGACCTAAATGTTCAACCAATGACACAAATGTACTTATTGGATGCACAAGATTGGTTAAAAACCCTAATTGGACGAGAATAAGCCTAAGAAGGACGAAAATGACCTAAATGTTCAACCAATGACACAAAATCACTTATTGGATCCACAAGATTGGTTAAAAACCCTAATTGGACGAGAATAAGCCTTGGGAGGACGAAAATAACCTAAATGTTCAACCAATGACACAAATGTACTTATTCGATGCACAAGATTGGTTAAAAACCCTAATTGGACGAGAATAAGCCTTGGGAGGACGAAAATGACCTAAATGTTCAACCAATGACACAAAATCACTTATTGGATGCACAAGATTGGTTAAAAACCCTAATTGGACGAGAATAAGCCTTAGGAGGACGAAAATGACCTAAATGTTAAACCAATGACACAAATGTACTTATTGGATGCACAAGATTGGTTAAAAACCCTAATTGGACGAGAATAAGCCTAGGAAGGACGAAAATGACCTAAATGTTCAACCAATGACACAAAATCACTTATTGTATGCACAAGATTGGTTAAAATCCCTAATATGACGAGGCTAAGCCTTGGGAGTACGAAAATGACCTAAATGTTCAACCAATGACACAAAATCACTTATTGGATGCACAAGATTGGTTAAAAACCCTAATTGGACGAGAATAAGCCTTGGGAGGACGAAAATGACCTAAATGTTCAACCAATGACACAAAATCACTTATTGGATGCACAAGATTGGTTAAAAACCCTAATTGGACGAGAATAAGCCTTAGGAGGACGAAAATGACCTAAATGTTCAACAAATGACACAAAATCACTAATTGGATGCACAAGATTGGTTAAAAACCCTAATTGGACGAGAATAAGCCTTGGGAGGACGAAAATGACCTAAATGTTCAACCAATGACACAAAATCACTTATTGGATGCACAAGATTGGTTAAAAACCCTAATTGGATTAGGATAAGCCTTGGGAGGACGAAAATGACGTAAATGTTCAACCAATGACACAAAATCACTTATTGGATGCACAAGATTGGTTAAAAACCCTAATTGGACGAGAATAAGCCTAGGGAGGACGAAAATGACCTAAATGTTCAACCAATGACACAAACGTACTTATTGGATGCACAAGATTGGTTAAAAACCCTAATTGGATGAGAATAAGCCTAGGGAGGACGAAAATGACCTAAACGTTCAACCAATGACACAAAATCACTTATTGGATGCACAAGATTGGTTAAAAACCCTAATTGGGTGAGAATAAGCATAAGGAGGACGAAAATACCTAAATGTTCAACCAATGACACAAACGTACTTATTGGATGCACACGATTGGTTAAAAACCCTAATTGGATGAGAATAAGCCTAGGGAGGACGAAAATGACCTAAATGTTCAACCAATGACACAAAATCACTTATTGGATGCACAAGATTGGTTAAAAACCCTAATTGCATGAGAATAAGCATTTGGAGGACGAAAATGACCTAAATGTTCAACCAATGACACAAACGTACTTATTGGATGCACAAGATTGGTTAAAAATCCTAATTGGATGAGAATAAGCCCAGGGAGGACGAAAATGACCTAAATGTTCAACCAATGACACAAAATCACTTATTGGATGCACAAGATTGGTTAAAAACCCTAATCAGATGAGAATAAGCTTTTGGAGGACGAAAATGACCTAAATGTTCAACCAATGACACAAACGTACTTATTGGATGCACAAGATTGGTTAAAAACCCTAATTGGATGAGAATAAGCCTACGGAGGACGAAAATGACCTAAATGTTCAACCAATGACACAAAATCACTTATAGAATGCACAAGATTGGTTAAAAACCCTAATTGGGTGAGAATAAGCCTAGGGAGGACGAAAATGACCTAAATGTTCAACCAATGACACAAAATCACTTATTGGATGCACAAGATTGGTTAAAAACCTTAATTGGGTGACAATAAGCCTAGGGAGGATGAAAATGACCTAAATGTTCAACCAATGACACAAACGTACTTGTTGGATTCAGAAGATTGGTTAAAAACCCTAATTCGATGAGAATAAGCTTTTGGAGGACGAAAATGAACTAAATGTTCAACCAATGACACAAACGTACTTATTGGATGCACAAGATTGGTTAAAAATCCTAATTGGATGAGAATAAGCCTAGGGAGGACGAAAATGACCTTAATGTTCAACCAATGACACAAAATCACTTATTGGATGCACAAGATTGGTTAAAAACCCTAATCAGATGAGAATAAGCTTTTGGAGGACGAAAATAACCTAAATGTTCAACCAATGACACAAACGTACTTATTGGATGCACAAGATTGGTTAAAAACCCTAATTGGATGAGAATAAGCCTACGGAGGACGAAAATGACCTAAATGTTCAACCAATGACACAAAATCACTTATAGAATGCACAAGATTGGTTAAAAACCCTAATTGGGTGAGAATAAGCCTAGGGAGGACGAAAATGACCTAAATGTTCAACCAATGACACAAAATCACTTGTTGGATGCACAGGATTGGTTAAAAACCCTAATTGGATGAGAATAAGCCTAGGGACGACAAAAATGACCCAAATGTTCAACCAATGACACAAAATCACTTATTGGATGCACAAGATTGGTTAAAAACCCTATTTAGCTTAGAATAAGCCTAGGGAGGACGAAAATGACGTAAATGTTCAACCAATGACAAAAAATCACTTATTGGATGCACAAGATTGATTAAAAACCGTAATTGGATGAGAATAAGCCTAGGGAGGACAAAAATGACCTAAATGTTCAACCAATGACACAAAATCACTTATTGGATTCACAAGACTGGTTAAAAACCCTAATTGGGTGAGAATAAGCCTAGGGAGGACGAAAATGACCTAAATGTTCAACCAATGACACAAAATCACTTATTGGATGCACACGATTGGTTAAAAACCCTAATTGGATGAGATTAAGCCTAAGGAGGTCGAAAATGACCTAAATGTTCAACCAATGACACAAAATCACTTATTGGATGCACAAGATTGGTTAAAAATCCTAATTGGATGAGAATAAGCTTTTGGAGGACGAAAATGACCTAAATGTTCAACAAATGACACAAACGTACTTATTGGATGCACAAGATTGGTTAAATATCCTAATCGGATAAGAATAAGCCTAGGGTGGACGAAAATGACTTAAATGTTCAACCATTGACACAAAATCACTTATTGGATGCACAAGATTGGTTAAAAACCCTAATTGGGAAAGAATAAGCCTTGGGCGGACAAAAATAACATAAATGTTCAACCAATGACACAAACACTTATTGGATGCACAAGATTGGTTAAAAACCCTAATTGGATGAGAATAAGCTTTAGGAGAACGAAAATGACCTAAATATTCAACCAATGACATAAACGTACTTATTGGATGCACAAGATTGGTTAAACATCCTAGTTGGATGAGAATAAGCCTAAGGAGGACGAAAATGACCTAAATGTTCAACCAATGACACAAAATCACTTATTGGATGCACAAGATTGGTTAAAAACCCTAATTGGGTGACAATAAGCCTAGGGAGGATGAAAATGACCTAAATGTTCAACCAATGACACAAACGTACTTATTGGATTCAGAAGATTGGTTAAAAACCCTAATTGGTTGAGAATAAGCCTTGGGCGGACGAAAATAACGTTAATGTTCAACCAATGACACAAAAACACTTATTGGATGCACAAGATTGGTTAAAAACCCTAATTGGATGAGAATAAGCTTTTGGAGGACGAAAATGACCTAAATATTCAACCAATGACATAAACGTACTTATTGGATGCACAAGATTGGTTAAAAATCCTAATTGGATGAGAATAAGCCTAAGGAGGACGAAAATGACCTAAATGTTCAACCAATGACACAAAATCACTTATTGGATGCACAAGATTGGTTAAAAACCCTAATTGGATGAGAATAAGCTTTTGGAGGACGAAAATGACCTAAATGTTCAACCAATGACACAAACGTACTTATTGGATGCACAAGATTGGTTAAAAACCCTTATTGGATGAGAATAAGCCTAGGGAGGACGAAAATGACCTAAATGTTTAACCAATGACACAAAATCACTTATTGGATGCACAAGATTGGTTAAAAACCCTAATTGGATGAGAATAAGCATTTGGAGGACGAAAATGACTTAAATGCTCAACCAATGACAGAAACGTACTTATTGTATGCACAAGATTGGTTAAAAACCCTAATTGGATGAGAATAAGCCTAGGGAGGACGAAAATGACCTAAATGTTCAACAAATGACACAAAATCACTTATTGGATGCACAAGATTGGTTTAAAACCCTAATTGGGTGAGAATAAGCAAAAGGAGGACGAAAATACCTAAATGTTCAACCAATGACACAAACGTACTTATTGGATGCACAAGATTGGTTAAAAACCCTAATTGGATGAGAATAAGCCTAGGGAGGACGAAAATGACCTAAATGTTCAACCAATGACACAAAATCACTTATTGGATGCACAAGATTGGTTAAAAACCCAAATTGGACGAGAATAAGCCTAGGGAGGACGAAAATGACCTAAATGTTCAACCAATAACACAAATGTAATTATTGGATGCACAAGATTGGTTAAAAACCCTTATTGGACAAGAATAAGCCTTGGCAGGACGAAAATGACCTAAATGTTCAACCAATGACACAAAATCACTTATTGGATGCACAAGATCAGTTCAAAATCCTAATTGGACGAGAATAAGCCTTGGGAGGACGAAAATGACCTAAATGTCCAAACAATGACACAAATGAACTTATTGGATGCACAAGATTGGTTAAAAACCCTAATTGGACGAGAATAAGCCTTGGGAGGACGAAAATGACCTAAATGTTCAACCAATGACACAAAATCACTTATTGGATGCACAAGATTGGTTAAAAACCCTAATTGGACGAGAATAAGCCTTGGGAGGATGAAAATGACCTAAATGTTCAACCAATGACACAAAATCACTTATTGGATGCAGAAGATTGGTTAAAAACCCTAATTGGACGAGAATAAGCCTTGGGAGGACGAAAATGATCTAAATGTTCAACCAATGACACAAAATCACTTATTGGATGCACAAGATTGGTTAAAAACCCTAATTGGACGAGAATAAGCCTTGGGAGGACGAAAATGACCTAAATGTTCAACCAATGACACAAAATCACTTATTGGATGCACAAGATTGGTTAAAAACCCTAATTGGACGAGAATAAGCCTTGGGAGGACGAACATGACCTAAATGTTCAACCAATGACACAAATGTACTCATTGGATGCACAAGATTGGTTAAAAACCCTAATTGGACGAGAATAAGCGTTGGGAGGACAAAAATGACCTAAATGTTCAATTAATGACACAAAATCACTTATTGGATGCACAAGATTGGTTTAAAACCCTAATTGGACGAGAATAAGGCTTGGGAGGACGAAAATGACCTAAATGTTCAACCAATGACACAAAATCACTTATTGGATGCACAAGATTGGTTAAAAACCCTAATTGGACGAGAATAAGCCTAGGGAGGACGAAAATGACCTAAATATTCAACGAATGACACAAAATAACTTATTGGATGCACAAGATTGGTTAAAAACCCTAATTGGACGAGAATAAGCCTAGGGAGGACGAAAATGACCTAAATATTCAACCAATGACACAAAATCACTTATTGGATGCACAAGATTGGTAAAAAACCCTAATTGGACGAGAATAAGCCTTGGGAGGACAAAAATGACCTAAATGTTCAACCAACAACACATATGTACTTATTGGATGCACCTGATTGGTTAAAAAACCCTAATTTGACGAGAATAAGCCTAGGGAGGACGAAAATGACCTAATTGTACAACCAATGACTCAAAATCACTTATTGGATGCACAAGATTGTTTAAAAACCCTAATTGGACGAGAATAAGCTTTGGGAGGACGAAAATGACCTAAATGTTCAACCAATGACACAAAATCACTTATTGGATGCACAAGATTGGTTAAAAATCCTAATTATACGAGAATAAGCCTAGGGAGGACGAAAATGACCTAAATGTTTAACCAATGACACAAACTCCCTTATTGGATGCACAAGATTGGTTAAAAACCCTAATTGGACGAGAATAAGCCTTGGGAGGACGAAAATGACCTAAATGTTCAACCAATGACACAAAATCACTTATTGGATGCACAAGATTGGTTAAAAACCCTAATTGGACGAGAATAAGCCTTGTAGGACGAAAATGACCTAAATGTTCAACCAATGACACAAATGTACTTATTGGATGCACAAGATTGGTTAAAAACCCTAATTGGACGAGAATAAGCCTAAGAAGGACGAAAATGACCTAAATGTTCAACCAATGACACAAAATCACTTATTGGATCCACAAGATTGGTTAAAAACCCTAATTGGACGAGAATAAGCCTTGGGAGGACGAAAATAACCTAAATGTTCAACCAATGACACAAATGTACTTATTCGATGCACAAGATTGGTTAAAAACCCTAATTGGACGAGAATAAGCCTTGGGAGGACGAAAATGACCTAAATGTTCAACCAATGACACAAAATCACTTATTGGATGCACAAGATTGGTTAAAAACCCTAATTGGACGAGAATAAGTCTTGGGAGGACGAAAATGACCTAAATGTTAAACCAATGACAGAAAATCACTTATTGGATGCACAAGATTGGTTAAAAACCCTAATTGGACGAGAATAAGTCTTGGGAGGACGAAAATGACCTAAATGTTAAACCAATGACATAAAATCACTTATTGGATGCACAAGATTGGTTAAAAACCCTAATTGGACGAGAATAAGCATAGGGAGGACGAAAATGACCTAAATGTTCAACCAATGACAAAAAATCACTTATTGGATGCACAAGATTGGTTAAAAACCCTAATTGGACGAGAATAAGCCTTGGGAGGACGAAAATGACCTAAATGTTCAACCAATGACACAAAATCACTTATTGGATGCACAAGATTGGTTAAAAACCCTAATTGGACGAGAATAAGCCTAGGGAGGACGAAAATGACCTAAATGTTCAAGACTTATTCACTTATTGGATACACAAGATTGGTTAAAACCCCTAATTGGACGAGAATAAGCCTTGGGAGGACGAAAATGACCTAAATGTTCAACCAATGACACAAAATCACTTATTGGATTTACAAGATTGGTTAAAAACCCTAATTGGACGAGAATAAGCCTTGGGAGGACGAAAATGACCTAAATGTTCAACCAATGACACAAAATCACTTATTGGATGCACAAGATTGGTTAAAAACCCTAATTGGACGAGAATAAGCCTTGGGAGGACGAAAATGACCTAAATGTTCAACCAATGACACAAAATCACTTATTGGATGCACAAGATTGGTTAAAAACCCTAATTGGACGAGAATAAGCTTTTGGAGGACATAAATGACCTAAATGTTCAACCAATGACACAAATGTACTTTTTGGATGCAAAAGATTGGTTAAAAACCCTAATTAGACGAGAATAAGCCTTGGGAGGACGAAAATGACCTAAATGTTCAACCAATGGCACAAAATCACTTATTGGATGCACAAGATTGTTAAAAAACCCTAATTGGACGAGAATAAGCCTAGGGAGGACGAAAATGACCTAAATGTTCAACCAATGACACAAAATCACTTATTGGATGCACAAGATTGGTTAAAAACCCTAATTGGATGAGAATAAGCCTAAGGAGGACGAAAATGACCTAAATGTTCAACCAATGACACAAAATCACTTATTGGATGCACAAGATTGGTTAAAAATCCTAATTGGATGAGAATAAGCTTTTGGAGGACGAAAATGACCTAAATGTTCAACAAATGACACAAACGTACTTATTGGATGCATAAGATTGGTTAAATATCCTAATCGGATAAGAATAAGCCTAGGGAGGACGAAAATGACTTAAATGTTCAACCATTGACACAAAATCATTTATTGGATGCACAAGATTGGTTAAAAACCCTAATTGGGAGAGAATAAGCCTAGGGAGGGCGAAAATGACCTAAATGTTCAACCAATGACACAAAATCACTTATTGGATGCACACGAATGGTTAAAAACCCTAATTGGATGAGAATAAGCCTTGGGCGGACGAAAATAACGTAAATGTGCAACCAATGAAACAAAAACACTTATTGGATGCACAAGATTGCTTAAAAACCCTAATTGGAGGAGAATAAGCTTTAGGAGAATGAAAATGACATAAATATTCAACCAATGACATAAACGTACTTATTGGATGCACAAGATTGGTTAAAAATCCTAGTTGGATGAGAATAAGCCTAAGGAGGACGAAAATGACCTAAATGTTCAACCAATGACACAAAATCACTTATTGGATGCACAAGATTGGTTAAAAACCCTAATTGGGTGACAATAAGCCTAGGGAGGATGAAAATGACCTAAATGTTCAACCAATGACACAAACGTACTTGTTGGATTCAGAAGATTGGTTAAAAACCCTAATTCGATGAGAATAAGCTTTTGGAGGACGAAAATGAACTAAATGTTCAACCAATGACACAAACGTACTTATTGGATGGACAAGATTGGTTAAAAATCCTAATTGGATGAGAATAAGCATAGGGAGGACGAAAATGACCTAAATGTTCAACCAATGACACAAAATCACTTATTGGATGCACAAGATTGGTTAAAAACCCTAATCAGATGAGAATAAGCTTTTGGAGGACGAAAATGACCTAAATGTTCAACCAATGACACAAACGTACTTGTTGGATGCACAAGATTGGTTAAAAACCCTAATTGGATGAGAATAAGCCTAGGGAGGACGAAAATGACCTAAATGTTCAACCAATGACACAAAATCACTTATAGGATGCACAAGATTGGTTAAAACCCCTAATTGGGTGAGAATAAGCCTAGGGAGGACGAAAATGACATAAATGTTCAACCAATGACACAAAATCACTTGTTGGATGCACAGGATTGGTTAAAAACCCTAATTGGATGAGAATAAGCCTAGGGACGACAAAAATGACGTCAATGTTCAACCAATGACACAAAATCACTTATTGGATGCACAAGATTGGTTAAAAACCGTTATTGGATGAGAATAAGCCTAGGGAGGACGAAAATGACCTAAATGTTCAACCAATGACACAAAATCACTTATTGGATTCACACGATTGGTTAAAAACCCTAATTGGATGAGAATAAGCCTAAGGAAGACGAAAATGACCTAAATGTTCAACCAATGACACAAAATCACTTATTGGATGCACAAGATTGGTTCAAAACCATAATAGGATGAGAATAAGCTTTTGGAGGACGAAAATGACCTAAATGTTCAACCAATGACACAAACGTACTTATTGGATGCACAAGATTGGTTAAAAACCCTTATTGGATGAGAATAAGCCTAGGGAGGACGAAAATGACCTAAATGTTTAACCAATGACACAAAATCACTTATTGGATGCACAAGATTGGTTAAAAACCCTAATTGGATGAGAATAAGCATTTGGAGGACGAAAATGACTTAAATGCTCAACCAATGACAGAAACGTACTTATTGTATGCACAAGATTGGTTAAAAACCCTAATTGGATGAGAATAAGCCTAGGGAGGACGAAAATGACCTAAATGTTCAACAAATGACACAAAATCACTTATTGGATGCACAAGATTGGTTTAAAACCCTAATTGGGTGAGAATAAGCAAAAGGAGGACGAAAATACCTAAATGTTCAACCAATGACACAAACGTACTTATTGGATGCACAAGATTGGTTAAAAACCCTAATTGGATGAGAATAAGCCTAGGGAGGACGAAAATGACCTAAATGTTCAACCAATGACACAAAATCACTTATTGGATGCACAAGATTGGTAAAAAACCCTAATTGGATGAGAATAAGCTTTTGGAGGACGAAAATGACCTAAATGTTCAACCAATGACACAAACGTACTTATTGGATGCGCAAGATTGGTTAAAAACCCTAATTGGATGAGAATAAGCCTAGGGAGGACGAAAATGACCTAAATGTTCAACCAATGACACAAAATCACTTATTGGATGCACAAGATTGGTTAAAAACCCTAATTGAATGAGAATATGCTTTTGGAGGAGGAAAATGACCTAAATGTTCAACCAATGACACAAACGTATTTATTGGATGAACAAGATTGGTTAAAAACCCTAATTGGATGAGAATAAGCCTTGGGCGGACGAAAATAACGTAAATGTTCAACTAATGACACAAAAACACTTATTGGATGCACAAGATTGGTTAAAAACCCTAATTGGATGAGAATAAGCCTAGGGAGGACGAAAATGACCTAAATGTTCAACCACTGACACAAAATCACTTATTGGATGCCCAAGATTGGTTAAAAACCCTAATTGGATGAGAATAAGCCTAAGGAGGACGAAAATGACCTAAATGTTCAACCAATGACACAAAATCACTTATTGGATGCACAAGATTGGTTAAAAACCCTAACTGGGTGAGAATAAGAATAGGGAGGACGAAAATACCTAAATGTTCAACCAATGACACAAAATCACTTATTAGATGCACACGATTGATTAAAAACCCTAATTGGATGAGAATAAGCCTAAGGAGGACGAAAATGACCTAAATGTTCAACCAATGACACAAAATCACTTATTGGATGCACAAGATTGGTTAAAAACCCTAATTGGATGAGAATAAGCATTTGGAGGACAAAAATGACCTAAATGTTCAACCAATGACACAAAATCACTTATTGGATGCACAAGATTGGTTAAAAACCCTAATTGGATGAGAATAAACCTAGGGAGGACGAAAATGACCTAAATGTTCAACCAATGACACAAAATCACTTATTGGATGCACAAGATTGGTTAAAAACCCTAATTGGACGAGAATAAGCCTTGGGAGGACGAAAATGACCTAAATGTTCAACCAATGACACAAAATCACTTATTGGATGCACAAGATTGGTTAAAAACCCTAATTGGACGAGAATAAGCCATGGGAGGAGGAAAATGACCTAAATGTTCAACCAATGACACAAAATCACTTATTGGATGCACAAGATTGGTTAAAAACCCTAATTGGACGAGAATAAGCCTTGGGAGGACGAAAATGACCTAAATGTTCAAACAATGAGACAAATTTACTTATTGGATGCACAAGATTGGTTAAAAACCCTAATTGGACGAGAATAAGCCTTGGGAGGACGAAAATGACCTAAATGTTCAACCAATGACACAAAATCACTTATTGGATGCACAAGATTGGTTAAAAACCCTAATTGGACGAGAATAAGCCTTGGGAGGACGAACATGACCAAAATGTTCAACCAATGACACAAATGTACTTATTGGATGCACAAGATTGGTTAAAAACCCTAATTGGACGAGAAAAAGCCTTGGGAGGACGAAAATGACCTAAATGTTCAACCAATGACACAAATGTACTTATTGGATGCACAAGATTGGTTAAAAACCCTAATTGGACGAGAATAAGACTTGGGAGGACGAAAATGACCTAAATGTTCAACCAATGACACAAATGTACTTATTGCATGCACTAGATTGGTTAAAAACCCTAATTGGACGAGAATAAGCCTTGGGAGGACGAAAATGACCTAAATGTTCAACCAATGACACAAAATCACTTATTGGATGCACAAGATTGGTTAAAAACCCTAATTGGACGAGAATAAGCCTTGGGAGGACGAAAATGACCTAAATGTTCAACCAATGACACAAATGTACTTATTGGATGCACAAGATTGGTTAAAAACCATAATTGCACGAGAAAATGCCTTGGGAGGACGAAAATGACCTAAGTGTTCAACCATTGACACAACTGTACTTATTGGATGCACAAGATTGGTTAAAAACCCTAATTGGACGAGAATAAGCCTTGGGAGGACGAAAATGACCTAAATGTTCAACCAACGACACAAAATCACTTATTGGATGCACAAGATTGGTTAAAAACCCTAATCGGACGAGAATAAGCCTTGGGAGGACAAAAATGACCTAAATGTTCAACCAATGACACAAATGTACTTATTGGATGCACAAGATTGGTTAAAAACCCTAATTGGACGAGAATAAGCCTTGGGAGGACGAAAATGACCTAAATGTTCAAACTATGGCACAAAATACTTTATTGGATGCACAAGATTGGTTAAAAACCCTAATTGGACGAGAATAAGCCTTGGGAGGACGAAAATGACCTAAATGTTCAACCAATGACACAAAATCACTTATTGGATGCACAAGATTGGTTAAAAACCCTAATTGGACGAGAATAAGCCTTGGGAGGACGAAAATGACCTAAATGTTCAACCGATGACACAAAATCACTTATTGGATGCACAAGATGGGTTAAAAACCCTAATTGGACGAGAATAAGTCCCTAGAGGACGAAAATGACCTAAATGTTCAACCAATGACAAAAAATCACTTATTGGATGCACAAGATTGGTTAAAAACCCTAATTGGACGAGAATAAGCCTTGGGAGGACGAAAATGACCTAAATGTTCAACCAATGACACAAATAAACTTATTGGATGCACAAGATTGGTTAAAAACCCTAATTGGATGAGAATAAGCCTAGGGAGGACGAAAATGACCTAAATGTTCAACCAATGACACAAAATCACTTATTGGATGCACAAGATTGGTTAAAAACCCTAATTGGGTTAGAATAAGCCTAGGGAGGACGAAAATGACCTAAATGTTCAACCAATGACACAATCGTACTTATTGGATTCAGAAGATGGGTTAAAAACCCTAATTGGTTGAGAATAAGCCTTGGGCGGACGAAAATAACGTAAATGTTCAACCAATGACACAAAAACACTTGTTGGATGCACAAGATTGGTTAAAAACCCTAATTGGATGAGAATAAGCTTTTGGAGGACGAAAATGACCTAAATGTTCAACCAATGACACAAACGTACTTATTGGATGCACAAGATTGGTTAAAAATCCTAATTGGATGAGAATAAGCCTAGGGAGGACGAAAATGACCTAAATGTTCAACCAATGACACAAAATCACTTATTGGATGCACAAGATTGGTTAAAAACCCTAATTGAATGAGAATAAGCTTTTGGAGGACGAAAATGACCTAAATATTCAACCAATGACATAAACGTACTTATTGGATGCACAAGATTGGTTAAAAATCCTAATTGGATGAGACTAAGACTAAGGAGGACGAAAATGACCTAAATGTTCAACCAATGACACAAAATCACTTATTGGATGCACAAGATTGGTTTAAAACCATAATAGGCTGAGAATAAGCTTTTGGAGGACGAAAATGACCTAAATGTTCAACCAATGACACAAACGTACTTATTGGATGCACAAGATTGGTTAAAAACCCTTATTGGATGAGAATAAGCCTAGGGAGGACGAAAATGACCTAAATGTTCAACCAATGACACAAAATCACTTATAGAATGCACAAGATTGGTTAAAAACCCTAATTGGGTGAGAATAAGCCTAGGGAGGACGAAAATGACCTAAATGTTCAACCAATGAACACAAAATCACTTGTTGGATGCCCAGGATTGGTTAAAAACCCTAATTGGATGAGAATAAGCCTAGGGACGACAAAAATGACCCAAATGTTCAACCAATGACACAAAATCACTTATTGGATGCACAAGATTGGTTAAAAACCCTAATTGGATTAGAATAAGCCTAGGGAGGACGAAAATGACGTAAATGTTCAACCAATGACACAAAATCACTTATTGGATGCACAAGATTGATTAAAAACCGTAATTGGATGAGAATAAGCCTAGGGAGGACAAAAATGACCTAAATGTTCAACCAATGACACAAAATCACTTATTGGATTCACAAGACTGGTTAAAAACCCTAATTGGGTGAGAATAAGCCTAGGGAGGACGAAAATGACCTAAATGTTCAACCAATGACACAAAATCACTTATTGGATGCACACGATTGGTTAAAAACCCTAATTGGATGAGATTAAGCCTAAGGAGGTCGAAAATGACCTAAATGTTCAACCAATGACACAAAATCACTTATTGGATGCACAAGATTGGTTAAAAATCCTAATTGGATGAGAATAAGCTTTTGGAGGACGAAAATGACCTAAATGTTCAACAAATGACACAAACGTACTTATTGGATGCACAAGATTGGTTAAATATCCTAATCGGATAAGAATAAGCCTAGGGAGGACGAAAATGACTTAAATGTTCAACCATTGACACAAAATCATTTATTGGATGCACAAGAATGGTTAAAAACCCTAATTGGGAGAGAATAAGCCTAGGGAGGGCGAAAATGACCTAAATGTTCAACCAATGACACAAAATCACTTATTGGATGCACACGAATGGTTAAAAACCCTAATTGGATGAGAATAAGCCTTGGGCGGATGAAAATAACGTAAATGTGCAACCAATGAAACAAAAACACTTATTGGATGCACAAGATTGCTTAAAAACCCTAATTGGAGGAGAATAAGCTTTAGGAGAATGAAAATGACATAAATATTCAACCAATGACATAAACGTACTTATTGGATGCACAAGATTGGTTAAAAATCCTAGTTGGATGAGAATAAGCCTAAGGAGGACGAAAATGACCTAAATGTTCAACCAATGACACAAAATCACTTATTGGATGCACAAGATTGGTTAAAAACCCTAATTGGGTGACAATAAGCCTAGGGAGGATGAAAATGACCTAAATGTTCAACCAATGACACAAACGTACTTGTTGGATTCAGAAGATTGGTTAAAAACCCTAATTCGATGAGAATAAGCTTTTGGAGGACGAAAATGAACTAAATGTTCAACCAATGACACAAACGTACTTATTGGATGGACAAGATTGGTTAAAAATCCTAATTGGATGAGAATAAGCATAGGGAGGACGAAAATGACCTAAATGTTCAACCAATGACACAAAATCACTTATTGGATGCAAAAGATTGGTTAAAAACCCTAATCAGATGAGAATAAGCTTTTGGAGGACGAAAATGACCTAAATGTT
The DNA here is from genome assembly GCA_037974735.1 of Cicer chorassanicum. Lineage (NCBI taxonomy): Eukaryota > Viridiplantae > Streptophyta > Magnoliopsida > Fabales > Fabaceae > Cicer > Cicer chorassanicum. The sequence goes on from JBBPBP010000173.1 coordinate 67,534, forward strand.
CAACCAATGACACAAACGTACTTGTTGGATGCACAAGATTGGTTAAAAACCCTAATTGGATGAGAATAAGCCTAGGGAGGACGAAAATGACCTAAATGTTCAACCAATGACACAAAATCACTTATAGGATGCACAAGATTGGTTAAAACCCCTAATTGGGTGA
>JBBPBP010000173.1:71798-167381 GCA_037974735.1 Cicer chorassanicum
TTATTGGATGCACAAGATTGGTTAAAAACCCTAATTGAATGAGAATATGCTTTTGGAGGACGAAAATGACCTAAATGTTCAACCAATGACACAAAATCACTTATTGGATGCACAAGATTGGTTAAAAACCCTAATTGGAAGAGAATAAGCATTTGGAGGACGAAATGACTTAAATGTTCAACCAATGACACAAACGTACTTATTGGATGCACAAGATTGGTTAAAAATCATAATTGGATGAGAATAAGCCTAGGGAGGACGAAAATGACCTAAATGTTCAACCAATGACACAAAATCACTTATTGGATGCACAAGATTGGTTAAAAACCCTAATTGGGTGAGAATAAGAATAGGGAAGACGAAAATACCTAAATGTTTAACCAATGACACAAAATCACTTATTGGATGCACAAGATTGGTTAAAAACCATAATTGGATGAGAATAAGCCTAAGGAGGACGAAAATGACCTAAATGTTCAACCAATGACACAAAATCACTTATTGGATGCACAAGATTGGTTAAAAACCATAATAGGATGAGAATAAGCTTTTGGAGGACGAAAATGACCTAAATGTTCAACCAATGACACAAACGTACTTATTGGATGCACAAGATTGGTTAAAAACCCTTATTGGATAAGAATAAGCATAGGGAGGACGCAAATGACCTAAATGTTTAACCAATGACACAAAATCACTTATTGGATGCACAAGATTGGTTAAAAACCCTAATTGGGTGACAATAAGCCTAGGGAAGACGAAAATGACCTAAATGTTCAACCAATGACACAAAATCACTTATTGGATGCACAAGATTGGTTAAAAACCCTAATTGGGTTAGAATATGCCTAGGGAGGACGAAAATGACCTAAATGTTCAACCAATGACACAAACGTACTTATTGGATGCACAAGATTGGTTAAAAATCCTAATGGGATAAGAATAAGCCTAGGGAGGACGAAAATGACTTAAATGTTCAACCAATGACACAAAATCACTTATTGGATGCACAAGATTGGTTAAAAACCCTAATTGGGTGAGAATAAGCCTAGGGAGGGCGAAAATGACCTAAATGTTCAACCAATGACACAAAATCACTTATTAGATGCACACGAATGGTTAAAACCCTAATTGGATGAGAATAAGCGTTGGGCGGACGAAAATAACGTAAATGTTCAACCAATGACACAAAAACACTTATTGGATGCACAAGATTGGTTAAAAACCCTAATTTAATGAGAATAAGCTTTTGGAGGACGAAAATGACCTAAATATTCAACCAATGACATAAATGAACTTATTGGATGCACAAGATTGGTTAAAAATCCTAATTGGATGAGAATAAGCCTAAGGAGGACGAAAATGACCTAAATGTTCAACCAATGACACAAAATCACTTATTAGAAGCACACGATTGATTAAAAACCCTAATTGGATGAGAATAAGCCTAAGGAGGACGAAAATGACCTAAATGTTCAACCAATGACACAAAATCACTTATTGGATGCACAAGATTGGTTAAAAACCCTAATTGGATGAGAATAAGCATTTGGAGGACGAAAATGACTTAAATACTCAACCAATGACAGAAACGTTCTTATTGTATGCACAAGATTGGTTAAAAACCCTAATTGGATGAGAATAAGCCTAGGGAGGACGAAAATGACCTAAATGTTCAACAAATGACACAAAATCACTTATTGGATGCACAAGATTGGTTAAAAACCCTAATTGGGTGAGAATAAGCACCAGGAGGACGAAAATACCTAAATGTTCAACCAATGACACAAACGTACTTATTGGATGCACAAGATTGGTTAAAAACCCTAATTGGATGAGAATAAGCCTAGGGAGGACGAAAATGACCTAAATGTTCAACCAATAACACAAAATAACTTATTGGATGCACAAGATTGGTTAAAAACCCTAATTGGATGAGAATAAGCTTTTGGACGACGAAAATGACCTAAATGTTCAACCAATGACACAAACGTACTTATTGGATGCGCAAGATTGGTTAAAAACCCTAATTGGATGAGAATAAGCCTAGGGAGGACGAAAATGACCTAAATGTTCAACCAATGACAAAAAATCACTTATTGGATGCACAAGATTGGTTAAAAACCCTAATTGAATGAGAATGTGCTTTTGGAGGACGAAAATGATCTAAATGTTCAACCAATGACATAAACGTACTTATTGGATGCACAAGATTGGTTAAAAATCCTAATTGGATGAGAATAAGCCTAAGGAGGACGAAAATGACCTAAATGTTCAACCAATGACACAAAATCACTTATTGGATGCACGAGATTGGTTAAAAACCATAATAGGATGAGAATAAGCTTTTGGAGGACGAAAATGACCTAAATGTTCAACCAATGACACAAACGTACTTATTGGATACACAAGATTGGTTAAAAACCCTTATTGTATAAGAATAAGCCTAGGGAGGACGCAAATGACCTAAATGTTCAACCAATGACACAAACATACTTATTGGATGCACGAGATTGGTTAAAAACCATAATAGGATGAGAATAAGCTTTTGGAGGACGAAAATAACCTAAATGTTCAACCAATGACACAAACGTACTTATTGGTTGCACAAGATTGGTTAAAAACCCTTATTGGATAAGAATAAGCCTAGGGAGGACGCAAATGACCTAAATGTTCAACCAACGACACAAACATACTTATTGGATGCGCAAGATTGGTTAAAAACCCTAATTGGATGAGAATAAGCCTAGGGAGGACGAAAATGACCTAAATGTTCAACCAATGAGACAAAATCACTTATTGGATGCACAAGATTGGTTAAAAACCCTAATTGAATGAGAATATGCTTTTGGAGGACGAAAATGACCTAAATGTTCAACCAATGACACAAACGTACTTATTGGATGAACAAGATTGGTTACAAACCCTAATTGGATGAGAATAAGCCTTGGGCGGACGAAAATAACGTAAATGTTCAACTAATGACACAAAAACACTTATTGGATGCACAAGATTGGTTAAAAACCCTAATTGGATGAGAATAAGCCTAGGGAGGACGAAAATGACCTAAATGTTCAACCACTGACACAAAATCACTTATTGGATGCCCAAGATTGGTTAAAAACCCTAATTGGATGAGAATAAGCCTAAGGAGGACGAAAATGACCTAAATGTTCAACTAATGACACAAAATCACTTATTGGATGCACAAGATTGGTTAAAAACCCTAATTGGAAGAGAATAAGCATTTGAAGGACGAAAATGACTTAAATGTTCAACCAATGACACAAACGTACTTATTGGATGCACAAGATTGGTTAAAAATCATAATTGGATGAGAATAAGCCTAGGTAGGACGAAAATGACCTAAATGTTCAACCAATGACACAAAATCACTTATTGGATGCACAAGATTGGTTAAAAACCCTAATTGGGTGAGAATAAGAATAGGGAAGACGAAAATACCTAAATGTTTATCCAATGACACAAAATCACTTATTGGATGCACAAGATTGGTTAAAAACCCTAATTGGATGAGAATAAGCCTAAGGAGGACGAAAATGACCTAAATGTTCAACCAATGACACAAAATCACTTATTGGATGCATAAGATTGGTTAAAAACCCTAATTGGGTGACAATAAGTCTAGGGAGGACGAAAATGACCTAAATGTTCAACCAATGACACAAACGTACTTATTGGATTCAGAAGATTGGTTAAAAACCCTAATTGGTTGAGAATAAGTCTTGGGCGGACGAAAATAACGTAAATGTTCAACCAATGAGACAAAAACACTTATTGGATGCACAAGATTGGTTAAAAACCCTAATTGGATGAGAATAATCTTTTGGAGGACGAAAATGACCTAAATATTCAACCAATGACATAAATGTACTTATTGGATGCACAAGATTGGTTAAAAATCCTAATTGGATGAGAATAAGCCTAAGGAGGACGAAAATGACCTAAATGTTCAACCAATGACACAAAATCACTTATTGGATGCACGAGATTGGTTAAAAACCATAATAGGATGAGAATAAGCTTTTGTAGGACGAAAATGACCTAAATGTTCAACCAATGACACAAACGTACTTATTGGATACACAAGATTGGTTAAAAACCCTTATTGGATAAGAATAAGACTAGGGAGGACGCAAATGACCTAAATGTTCAACCAATGACACAAACATACTTATTGGATGCACGAGATTGGTTAAAAACTATAATAGGATGAGAATAAGCTTTTGGAGGACGAAAATAACCTAAATGTTCAACCAATGACACAAACGTACTTATTGGATGCACAAGATTGGTTAAAAACCCTTATTGGATAAGAATAAGCCTAGGGAGGACGCAAATGACCTAAATGTTCAACCAATGACACAAACATACTTATTGGATGCGCAAGATTGGTTAAAAACCCTAATTGGATGAGAATAAGCCTAGGGAGGGCGAAAATGACCTAAATGTTCAACCAATGACACAAAATCACTTATTGGATGCACACGAATGGTTAAAACCCTAATTGGATGAGAATAAGCGTTGGGCGGACGAAAATAACGTAAATGTTCAACCAATGACACAAAAACACTTATTGGATGCACAAGATTGGTTAAAAACCCTAATTTAAAGAGAATAAGCTTTTGGAGGACGAAAATGACCTAAATATTCAACCAATGACATAAATGAACTTATTGGATGCACAAGATTGGTTAAAAATCCTAATTGGATGAGAATAAGCCTAAGGAGGACGAAAATGACCTAAATGTTCAACCAATGACACAAAATCACTTATTGGATGCACAAGATTGGTTAAAAACCCTAATTGGATGAGAATAAGCCTAGGGAGGACGAAAATGACCTAAATGTTCAACCAATGACAAAAAATCACTTATTGGATGCACAAGATTGGTTAAAAACCCTAATTGAATGAGAATGTGCTTTTGGAGGACGAAAATGACCTAAATGTTCAACCAATGACATAAACGTACTTATTGGATGCACAAGATTGGTTAAAAATCCTAATTGGATGAGAATAAGCCTAAGGAGGACGAAAATGACCTAAATGTTCAACCAATGACACAAAATCACTTATTGGATGCACGAGATTGGTTAAAAACCATAATAGGATGAGAATAAGCTTTTGGAGGACGAAAATGACCTAAATGTTCAACCAATGACACAAACGTACTTATTGGATACACAAGATTGGTTAAAAACCCTTATTGTATAAGAATAAGCCTAGGGAGGACGCAAATGACCTAAATGTTCAACCAATGACACAAACATACTTATTGGATGCACGAGATTGGTTAAAAACCATAATAGGATGAGAATAAGCTTTTGGAGGACGAAAATAACCTAAATGTTCAACCAATGACACAAACGTACTTATTGGTTGCACAAGATTGGTTAAAAACCCTTATTGGATAAGAATAAGCCTAGGGAGGACGCAAATGACCTAAATGTTCAACCAACGACACAAACATACTTATTGGATGCGCAAGATTGGTTAAAAACCCTAATTGGATGAGAATAAGCCTAGGGAGGACGAAAATGACCTAAATGTTCAACCAATGAGACAAAATCACTTATTGGATGCACAAGATTGGTTAAAAACCCTAATTGAATGAGAATATGCTTTTGGAGGACGAAAATGACCTAAATGTTCAACCAATGACACAAACGTACTTATTGGATGAACAAGATTGGTTACAAACCCTAATTGGATGAGAATAAGCCTTGGGCGGACGAAAATAACGTAAATGTTCAACTAATGACACAAAAACACTTATTGGATGCACAAGATTGGTTAAAAACCCTAATTGGATGAGAATAAGCCTAGGGAGGACGAAAATGACCTAAATGTTCAACCACTGACACAAAATCACTTATTGGATGCCCAAGATTGGTTAAAAACCCTAATTGGATGAGAATAAGCCTAAGGAGGACGAAAATGACCTAAATGTTCAACTAATGACACAAAATCACTTATTGGATGCACAAGATTGGTTAAAAACCCTAATTGGAAGAGAATAAGCATTTGAAGGACGAAAATGACTTAAATGTTCAACCAATGACACAAACGTACTTATTGGATGCACAAGATTGGTTAAAAATCATAATTGGATGAGAATAAGCCTAGGTAGGACGAAAATGACCTAAATGTTCAACCAATGACACAAAATCACTTATTGGATGCACAAGATTGGTTAAAAACCCTAATTGGGTGAGAATAAGAATAGGGAAGACGAAAATACCTAAATGTTTATCCAATGACACAAAATCACTTATTGGATGCACAAGATTGGTTAAAAACCCTAATTGGATGAGAATAAGCCTAAGGAGGACGAAAATGACCTAAATGTTCAACCAATGACACAAAATCACTTATTGGATGCATAAGATTGGTTAAAAACCCTAATTGGGTGACAATAAGTCTAGGGAGGACGAAAATGACCTAAATGTTCAACCAATGACACAAACGTACTTATTGGATTCAGAAGATTGGTTAAAAACCCTAATTGGTTGAGAATAAGTCTTGGGCGGACGAAAATAACGTAAATGTTCAACCAATGAGACAAAAACACTTATTGGATGCACAAGATTGGTTAAAAACCCTAATTGGATGAGAATAATCTTTTGGAGGACGAAAATGACCTAAATATTCAACCAATGACATAAATGTACTTATTGGATGCACAAGATTGGTTAAAAATCCTAATTGGATGAGAATAAGCCTAAGGAGGACGAAAATGACCTAAATGTTCAACCAATGACACAAAATCACTTATTGGATGCACAAGATTGGTTAAAAACCCTAATTGAATGAGAATATGCTTTTGGAGGACGAAAATGACCTAAATGTTCAACCAATGACATAAATGTACTTATTGGATGCACAAGATTGGTTAAAAATCCTAATTGGATGAGAATAAGCCTAAGGAGGACGAAAATGACCTAAATGTTCAACCAATGACACAAAATCACTTATTGGATGCACGAGATTGGTTAAAAACCATAATAGGATGAGAATAAGCTTTTGTAGGACGAAAATGACCTAAATGTTCAACCAATGACACAAACGTACTTATTGGATACACAAGATTGGTTAAAAACCCTTATTGGATAAGAATAAGCCTAGGGAGGACGCAAATGACCTAAATGTTCAACCAATGACACAAACATACTTATTGGATGCACGAGATTGGTTAAAAACTATAATAGGATGAGAATAAGCTTTTGGAGGACGAAAATAACCTAAATGTTCAACCAATGACACAAACGTACTTATTGGATGCACAAGATTGGTTAAAAACCCTTATTGGATAAGAATAAGCCTAGGGAGGACGCAAATGACCTAAATGTTCAACCAATGACACAAACATACTTATTGGATGCGCAAGATTGGTTAAAAACCCTAATTGGATGAGAATAAGCCTAGGGAGTACGAAAATGACCTAAATGTTCCACCAATGAGACAAAATCACTTATTGGATGCACAAGATTGGTTAAAAACCCTAATTGAATGAGAATATGCTTATGGAGGACAAAAATGACCTAAATGTTCAACCAATGACACAAACGTACTTATTGGATGAACAAGATTGGTTAAAAACCCTAATTGGATGAGAATAAGCCTTGGGCGGAAGAAAATAACGTAAATGTTCAACTAATGACACAAAAACACTTATTGGATGCACAAGATTGGTTAAAAACCCTAATTGGATGAGAATAAGCCTAGGGAGGACGAAAATGACCTAAATGTTCAACCACTGACACAAAATCACTTATTGGATGCCCAAGATTGCTTAAAAACCCTAATTTGATGAGAATAAGCCTAAGGAGGACGAAAATGACCTAAATGTTCAACCAATGACACAAAATCACTTATTGGATGCACAAGATTGGTTAAAAACCCTAATTGGAAGAGAATAAGCATTTGGAGGACGAAAATGACTTAAATGTTCAACCAATGACACAAACGTACTTATTGGATGCACAAGATTGGTTAAAAATCATAATTGGATGAGAATAAGCCTAGGGAGGACGAAAATGACCTAAATGTTCAACCAATGACACAAAATCACTTATTGGATGCACAAGATTGGTTAAAAACCCTAATTGGGTGAGAATAAGCTTTTGGAGGTCGAAAATGACCTAAATGTTCTACCAATGACACAAACGTACTTATTGGATGCACAAGATTGGTTAAAAATCCTAATTGGATGAGAATAAGCCTAGGGAGGACGAAAATGACCTAAATGTTCAACCAATGACACAAAATCACTTATTGGATGCACAAGATTGGTTAAAAACCCTAATTGAATGAGAATAAGCTTTTGGAGGACGAAAATGACCTAAATATTCAACCAATGACATAAATGTACTTATTGGATGCACAAGATTGGTTAAAAATCCTAATTGGATGAGAATAAGCCTAAGGAGGACGAAAATGACCTAAATGTTCAACCAATGACACAAAATCAGTTATTGGATGCACAAGATTGGTTTAAAACCATAATAGGATGAGAATAAGCTTTTGGAGGATGAAAATGACCTAAATGTTCAACCAATGACACAAACGTACTTATTGGATGCACAAGATTGGTTAAAAACCCTTATTGGATGAGAATAAGCCTAGGGAGGACGAAAATGACCTAAATGTTTAACCAATGACACAAAATCACTTATTGGATGCACAAGATTGGTTAAAAACCCTAATTGGGTGACAATAAGCCTAGGGAGGACGAAAATGACCTAAATGTTCAACCAATGACACAAAATCACTTATTGGATGCACAAGATTGGTTAAAAACCTTAATTGGGTTAGAATAAGCCTAGGGAGGACGAAAATGACCTAAATGTTCAACCAATGACACAAAATCACTTGTTGGATGCACAAGATTGGTTAAAAATCCTAATTGAATGAGAATAAGCTTTTGGAGGACGAAAATGACCTAAATGTTCAACCAATGACACAAACGTACTTATTGGATGCACAAGATTGGTTAAAAACCCTAATTGGATGAGAATAAGCCTAGGGAGGACGAAAATGACCTAAATGTTCAACCAATGACAAAAAATCACTTATTGGATGCACAAGATTGGTTAAAAACCCTAATTGAATGAGAATGTGCTTTTGGAGGACGAAAATGACCTAAATGTTCAACCAATGACATAAACGTACTTATTGGATGCACAAGATTGGTTAAAAATCCTAATTGGATGAGAATAAGCCTAAGGAGGACGAAAATGACCTAAATGTTCAACCAATGACACAAAATCACTTATTGGATGCACGAGATTGGTTAAAAACCATAATAGGATGAGAATAAGCTTTTGGAGGACGAAAATGACCTAAATGTTCAACCAATGACACAAACGTACTTATTGGATACACAAGATTGGTTAAAAACCCTTATTGTATAAGAATAAGCCTAGGGAGGACGCAAATGACCTAAATGTTCAACCAATGACACAAACATACTTATTGGATGCACGAGATTGGTTAAAAACCATAATAGGATGAGAATAAGCTTTTGGAGGACGAAAATAACCTAAATGTTCAACCAATGACACAAACGTACTTATTGGTTGCACAAGATTGGTTAAAAACCCTTATTGGATAAGAATAAGCCTAGGGAGGACGCAAATGACCTAAATGTTCAACCAATGACACAAACATACTTATTGGATGCGCAAGATTGGTTAAAAACCCTAATTGGATGAGAATAAGCCTAGGGAGGACGAAAATGACCTAAATGTTCAACCAATGAGACAAAATCACTTATTGGATGCACAAGATTGGTTAAAAAGCCTAATTGAATGAGAATATGCTTTTGGAGGACGAGAATGACCTAAATGTTCAACCAATGACACAAACGTACTTATTGGATGAACAAGATTGGTTACAAACCCTAATTGGATGAGAATAAGCCTTGGGCGGACGAAAATAACGTAAATGTTCAACTAATGACACAAAAACACTTATTGGATGCACAAGATTGGTTAAAAACCCTAATTGGATGAGAATAAGCCTAGGGAGGACGAAAATGACCTAAATATTCAACCACTGACACAAAATCACTTATTGGATGCCCAAGATTGCTTAAAAACCCTAATTTGATGAGAATAAGCCTAAGGAGGACGAAAATGACCTAAATGTTCAACCAATGACACAAAATCACTTATTGGATGCACAAGATTGGTTAAAAATCCTAATTGGAAGAGAATAAGCATTTGAAGGACGAAAATGACTTAAATGTTCAACCAATAACACAAACGTACTTATTGGATGCACAAGATTGGTTAAAAATCATAATTGGATGAGAATAAGCCTAGGTAGGACGAAAATGACCTAAATGTTCAACCAATGACACAAAATCACTTATTGGATGCACAAGATTGGTTAAAAACCCTAATTGGGTGAGAATAAGAATAGGGAAGACGAAAATACCTAAATGTTTATCCAATGACACAAAATCACTTATTGGATGCACAAGATTGGTTTAAAACCCTAATTGGATGAGAATAAGCCTAAGGAGGACGAAAATGACCTAAATGTTCAACCAATGACACAAAATCACTTATTGGATGCATAAGATTGGTTAAAAACCCTAATTGGTTGAGAATAAGCCTTGGGCGGACGAAAATAACGTAAATGTTCAACCAATGAGACAAAAACACTTATTGGATGCACAAGATTGGTTAAAAACCCTAATTGGATGAGAATAATCTTTTGGAGGACGAAAATGACCTAAATATTCAACCAATGACATAAATGTACTTATTGGATGCACAAGATTGGTTAAAAATCCTAATTGGATGAGAATAAGCCTAAGGAGGACGAAAATGACCTAAATGTTCAACCAATGACACAAAATCACTTATTGGATGCACAAGATTGGTTAAAAACCCTAATTGGGTGACAATAAGCCTAGGGAGGACGAAAATGACCTAAATGTTCAACCAATGACACAAACGTACTTATTGGATTCAAAAGATTGGTTAAAAACCCTAATTGGTTGAGAATAAGCCTTGGGCAGACGAAAATAACGTAAATGTTCAACCAATGACACAAAAACACTTATTGGATGCACAAGATTGGTTAAAAACCCTAATTGGATGAGAATAAGCTTTTGGAGGACGAAAATGACCTAAATATTCAACCAATGACATAAACGTACTTATTGGATGCACAAGATTGGTTAAAAATCCTAATTGGATGAGAATAAGCCTAAGGAGGACGAAAATGACCTAAATGTTCAACCAATGACACAAAATCACTTATTGGATGCACAAGATTGGTTTAAAACCATAATAGGATGAGAATAAGCTTTTGGAGGACGAAAATGACCTAAATGTTCAAACAATGACACAAACGTACTTATTGGATGCACAAGATTGGTTAAAAACCCTTATTGGGTGAGAATAAGCCTAGGGAGGACGAAAATGACCTAAATGTTCAACCAATGACACAAAATCACTTATTGGATGCACAACATTGGTTAAAAACCCTAATTGGACGAGAATAAGCCTAGGGAGGATGAAAATGACCTAAATGTTGAACCAATGACACAAAATCACTTATTGGATGCACAAGATTGGTTAAAAACCCTAATTGAATGAGAATAAGCTTTTGGAGGACGAAAATGAACTAAATATTCAACCAATGACATAAACGTACTTATTGGATGCACAAGATTGGCTAAAAATCCTAATTGGATGAGAATAAGCCTAAGGAGGACGAAAATTACCTAAATGTTCAACCAATGACACAAACGTACTTATTGGATGCACAAGAATGGTTAAAAATCCTAATTGGATGAGAATAAGCCTAGGGAGGACGAAAATGACCTAAATGTTCAACCAATGACACAAAATCACTTATTGGATGCACAAGATTGGTTAAAAACCCTAATTGGGTGACAATAAGCCTAGGGAGGACGAAAATGACCTAAATGTTCAACCAATGACACAAAATCACTTATTGGATGCACAAGATTGGTTAAAAATCCTAATTGGATGAGAATAAGCCTAAGGAGGACAAAAATGACCTAAATGTTCAACCAATGACACAAAATCACTTATTGGATGCACAAGATTGGTTTAAAACCATAATAGGGTGAGAATAAGCTTTTGGAGGACGAAAATGACCTAAATGTTCAACCAATGACACAAACGTACTTATTGGATGCACAAGATTGGTTAAAAATCCTAATTGGATGAGAATAAGCCTAGGGAGGACGAAAATGACCTAAATGTTCAACCAATGACACAAAATCACTTATTGGATGCACGAGATTGGTTAAAAACCCTAATTGGGTGAGAATAAGCCTAGGGAAGACGAAAATGACCTAAATGTTCAACCAATGACACAAAATCACTTGTTGGATGCACAAGATTGGTTAAAAACCCTAATTGGAGGAGAATAAGCCTAGGGAGGACGAAAATGACCTAAATGTTCAACCAATGACACAAAATCACTTATTGGATGCACAAGATTGGTTAAAAACCCTAATTGGGTGAGAATAAGAATAGAGAAGACGAAAATACCTAAATGTTTAACCAATGACACAAAATCACTTATTGGATGCACAAGATTGGTTAAAAACCATAATTGGATGAGAATAAGCCTAAGGAGGACGAAAATGACCTAAATGTTCAACCAATGACACAAAATCACTTATTGGATGCACAAGATTGGTTAAAAATCCTAATTGGATGAGAATAAGCCTAAGGAGGACGAAAATAACCTAAATGTTCAACCAATGACACAAAATCACTTATTGGATGCACGAGATTGGTTAAAAACCATAATAGGATGAGAATAAGCTTTTGGAGGACGAAAATGACCTAAATGTTCAACCAATGACACAAACGTACTTATTGGATGCACAAGATTGGTTAAAAACCCTTATTGGATAAGAATAAGCCTAGGGAGGACGCAAATGACCTAAATGTTAAACCAATGACACAAAATCACTTATTGGATGCACAAGATTGGTTAAAAACCCTAATTGGGTGACAATAAGCCTAGGGAGGACGAAAATGACCTAAATGTTCAACCAATGACACAAAATCACTTATTGGATGCACAAGATTGGTTAAAAACCCTAATTGGGTTAGAATATGCCTAGGGAGGACGAAAATGACCTAAATGTTCAACCAATGACACAAACGTACTTATTGGATGCACAAGATTGGTTAAAAATCCTAATCGGATAAGAATAAGCCTAGGGAGGACGAAAATGACTTAAATGTTCAACCATTGACACAAAATCACTTATTGGATGCACAAGATTGGTTGAAAACCCTAATTGGGTGAGAATAAGCCTAGGGAGGGCGAAAATGACCTAAATGTTCAACCAATGACACAAAATCACTTATTGGATGCACACGAATGGTTAAAACCCTAATTGGATGAGAATAAGCCTTGGGCGGACGAAAATAACGTAAATGTTCAACCAATGACACAAAAACACTTATTGGATGCACAAGATTGGTTAAAAACCCTAATTTAATGAGAATAAGCTTTTGGAGGACGAAAATGACCTAAATATTCAACCAATGACATAAACGAACTTATTGGATGCACAAGATTGGTTAAAAATCCTAATTGGATGAGAATAAGCCTAAGGAGGACGAAAATGACCTAAATGTTCAACCAATGACACAAAATCACTTATTAGATGCACACGGTTGATTAAAAACCCTAATTGGATGAGAATAAGCCTAAGGAGGACGAAAATGACCTAAATGTTCAACCAATGATACAAAATCACTTATTGGATGCACAAGATTGGTTAAAAACCCTAATTGGATGAGAATAAGCATTTGGAGGACGAAAATGACTTAAATGCTCAACCAATGACAGAAACGTACTTATTGTATGCACAAGATTGGTTAAAAACCCTAATTGGATGAGAATAAGCCTAGGGAGGACGAAAATGACCTAAATGTTCAACAAATGACACAAAATCACTTATTGGATGCACAAGATTGGTTAAAAACCCTAATTGGGTGAGAATAAGCATAAGGAGGACGAAAATACCTAAATGTTCAACCAATGACACAAACGTACTTATTGGATGCACAAGATTGGTTAAAAACCCTAATTGGATGAGAATAAGCCTAGGGAGGACGAAAATGACCTAAATGTTCAACCAATGACACAAAATCACTTATTGGATGCACAAGATTGGTTAAAAACCCTAATTGGATTTGAATAAGCCAAGGGAGGACGAAAATGACCTAAATGTTAATCCAATGACACAATATCACTTATTGGATGCAAAAGATTGGTTAAAAACCCTAATTGGATGAGAATAATCATAGGGAGGACGAAAATGACATAAATGTTCAATCAATGACACAAAATCACTTATTGGATGCACAAGATTGGTTAAAAACCCTAATTGGAAGAGAATAAGCCTAGGGAGGACAAAAATGACCTAAATGTTCAACCAATGACACAAACGTACTTATTGGATGCACAAGATTGGTTAAAAACCCTAATTGGATGAGAATAAGCCTAGGGAGGACGAAAATGACCTAAATGTTCAACCAATGACACAAAATCACTTATTGGATGCACAAGATTGGTTAAAAACCCAAATTGGATGAGAATAAGCCTAGGGAGGACGACAATGACCTAAATGTTCAACCAATGACACAAACGTACTTATTGGATGCACAAGATTGGTTAAAAACCCTAATTGGATGAGAATAAGCCTAGGGAGGACGAAAATGACCTAAATGTTCAACCAATGACACAAAATCACTTATTGGATGCACATGATTGGTTAAAAACCCTAATTGGATGAGAATAAGCCTAGGGAGGACGAAAATGACCTAAATGTTCAACCAATGACACAAAATCACTTATTGGATGCACAAGATTGGTTAAAAACACTAATTGGACGAGAATAAGCCTAGGGAGGACGAAAATGACCTAAATGTTCAACCAATGACACAAATGTACTTATTGGATGCACAAGATTGGTTAAAAACCCTAATTGGACGAGAATAAGCCTTGGGAGGACGAAAATGACCTAAATGTTCAACCAATAACACAAAATCACTTATGGGATGCACAAGATTGGTCAAAAACCCTAATTGGACGAGAATAAGCCTCGGGAGGACGAAAATGACCTAAATGTTCAACCAATGACACAAAATCACTTATTGGATGCACAAGATTGGTTAAAAACCCTAATTGGACGAGAATAAGCCAACGGAGGACGATAATGACCTAAATGTTCAACCAATGACACAAATGTTCTTATTGGATGCACAAGATTGGTTAAAAACCCTAATTGGACGAGAATAAGCCTAGGGAGGACGAAAATGACCTAAATGTTCAACCAATGACACAAATGTACTTATTGGATGCACAAGATTGGTTAAAAACCCTAATTGGACGAGAATAAGCCTTGGGAGGACGAAAATGACCTAAATGTTCAACCAATGACACAAAAACACTTATTGGAAGCATAAGATTGGTTAAAATCCCTAATTGGACGAGAATAAGCCTTGGGAGGACTAAAATGTCCTAAATGTTCAACCAATGACACAAATGTACTTATTGGATGCACAAGATTGGTTAAAAACCCTAATTGGACGAGAATAAGCCTAGGGAGGACGAAAATGACCTAAATGTTCAACCAATGACACAAATGTACTTATTGGATGCACAAGATTGGTTAAAAACCCTAATTGGACGAGAATAAGCCTTGGGAGGACGAAAATGACCTAAATGTTCAACCAATGGCACAAAATCACTTATTGGATGCACAAGTTGGTTAAAAACCCTAATTGGACGAGAATAAGCCTAGGGAGGATGAAAATGACCTAAATATTCAACCAATGCCACAAAATCACTTATTGGATGCACAAGATTGGTTAAAAACCCTAATTGGACGAGAATAAGCCTAGGGAGGATTCAAATGACCTAAATGTTCAACCAATGACACAAATTTACTTATTAAATGCACAAGATTGGTTAAAAACCCTAGTTGGACGAGAATAAGCCTTGGGAGGACGAAAATGACCTAAATGTTCAACGAATGACACAAATGTACTTATTGGATGCACAAGATTGGTTAAAAACCCTAATTGGACGAGAATAAGCCTAGGGAGGACGAAAATGACCTAAATGTTCAACCAATGACACAAATGTACTTATTGGATGCACAAGATTGGTTAAAAACCCTAATTGGACGAGAATAAGCCTTGGGAGGACGAAAATGACCTAAAATTTCAACGAATGACACAAATGTACTTATTGGATGCACAAGATTGGTTAAAAACCCTAATTGGACGAGAATAAGCCTTGGGAGGACGAAAATGACCTAAATGTTCAACCAATGACACAAATGTACTTATTGGATGCACAAGATTGGTTAAAAACCCTAATTGGACACGAATAAGCCTTTGGAGGACGACAATGACCTAAATGTTCAACCAATGACACAAATGTACTTATTGGATGCACAAGATTGGTTAAAAACCCTAATTGGACGAGAATAAGCCTTGGGAGGACGAAAATGACCTAAATGTTCAACCAATGACACAAACGTACTTATTGGATGCACAAGATTGGTTAAAAACCCTAATTGGATGAGAATAAGCCTAGGGAGGACGAAAATGACCTAAATGTTCAACCAATGACACAAACGTACTTATTGGATGCACAAGATTGGTTAAAAACCCTAATTGGATGAGAATAAGCCTAGGGAGGACGAAAATGACCTAAATGTTCAACCAATGACACAAAATCACTTATTGGATGCACAAGAATGGTTAAAAACCCTAATTGGATAAGAATAAGCTTTTGGAGGACGAAAATGACCTAAATGTTCAACCAATGACACAAACGTACTTATTGGATGCACAAGATTGGTTAAAAATCCTAATTGGATGAGAATAAGCCTAGGGAGGACGAAAATGACCTAAATGTTCAACCAATGACACAAAATCACTTATTGGATGCACAAGATTGGTTAAAAACCCTAATTGGGTGACAATAAGCCTAGGGAGGACGAAAATGACCTAAATGTTCAACCAATGACACAAAATCACTTATTGGATGCACAAGATTGGTTAAAAATCCTAATTGGATGAGAATAAGCCTAAGGAGGACGAAAATGACCTAAATGTTCAACCAATGACACAAAATCACTTATTGGATGCACAAGATTGGTTAAAAACCCTAATTGGGTGACAATAAGCCTAGGGAGGACGAAAATGACCTAAATGTTCAACCAATGACACAAACGTACTTATTGGATTCAAAAGATTGGTTAAAAACCCTAATTGGTTGAGAATAAGCCTTGGGCAGACGAAAATAACGTAAATGTTCAACCAATGACACAAAAACACTTATTGGATGCACAAGATTGGTTAAAAACCCTAATTGGATGAGAATAAGCTTTTGGAGGACGAAAATGACCTAAATATTCAACCAATGACATAAACGTACTTATTGGATGCACAAGATTGGTTAAAAATCCTAATTGGATGAGAATAAGCCTAAGGAGGACGAAAATGACCTAAATGTTCAACCAATGACACAAAATCACTTATTGGATGCATAAGATTGGTTAAAAACCCTAATTGGATGACAATAAGCCTAGGGAGGACGAAAATGACCTAAATGTTCAACCAATGACACAAACGTACTTATTGGATTCAGAAGATTGGTTAAAAACCCTAATTGGTTGAGAATAAGCCTTGGGCGGACAAAAATAACGTAAATGTTCAACCAATGACACAAAAACACTTATTGGATGCACAAGATTGGTTAAAAACCCTAATTGGATGAGAATAAGCTTTTGGAGGACGAAAATGACCTAAATATTCAACCAATGACATAAACATACTTATTGGATGCACAAGATTGGTTAAAAATCCTAATTGGATGAGAATAATCCTAAGGAGGACGAAAATGACCTAAATGTTCAACCAATGACACAAAATCACTTATTGGATGCACGAGATTGGTTAAAAACCATAATAGGATGAGAATAAGCTTTTGGAGGACGAAAATGACCTAAATGTTCAACCAATGACACAAACGTACTTATTGGATGCACAAGATTGGTTAAAAACCCTTATTGGATAAGAATAAGCCTAGGGAGGACGCAAATGACCTAAATGTTCAACCAATGACACAAACATACTTATTGGATGCGCAAGATTGGTTAAAAACCCTAATTGGGTGAGAATAAGCCTAAGGAGGACGAAAATGACCTAAATGTTCAACCAATGACACAAAATCACTTATTCGATGCACAAGATTGGTTAAAAACCCTAATTGGAAGAGAATAAGAATTTGAAGGACGAAAATGACTTAAATGTTCAACCAATGACACAAACGTACTTATTGGATGCACAAGATTGGTTAAAAATCATAATTGGATGAGAATAAGCCTAGGGAGGACGAAAATGACCTAAATGTTCAACCAATGACACAAAATCACTTATTGGATGCACAAGATTGGTTAAAAACCCTAATTGGGTGAGAATAAGCTTTTGGAGGACGAAAATGACCTAAATGTTCAACCAATGACACAAACGTACTTATTGGATGCACAAAATTGGTTAAAAACCCTTATTGGATAAGAATAAGCCTAGGGAGGACGCAAATGATCTAAATGTTCAACCAATGACACAAAATCACTTATTGGATGCATAAGATTGGTTAAAAACCCTAATTGGGTGACAATAAGCCTAGGGAGGACGAAAATGACCTAAATGTTCAACCCATGACACAAACGTACTTATTGGATTCAGAAGATTGGTTAAAAACCCTATTTGGTTGAGAATAAGCCTTGGGCGGACGAAAATAACGAAAATGTTCAACCAATGACACAAAAACACTTATTGGATGCACAAGATTGGTTAAAAACCCTAATTGGATGAGAATAAGCTTTTGGAGGACGAAAATGACCTAAATATTCAACCAATGACATAAACGTACTAATTGGATGCACAAGATTGGTTAAAAACCCTAATTGGGTGACAATAAGCCTAGGGAGGACGAAAATGACCTAAATGTTCAACCAATGACACAAAATCACTTATTGGATGCACAAGATTGGTTAAAAACCCTAATTGGGTTAGAATAAGCCTAGGGAGGACGAAAATGACCTAAATGTTCAACCAATGACACAAAATCACTTGTTGGATGCACAAGATTGGTTTAAAACCCTAATTGGATGAGAATAAGCTTTTGGAGGACGAAAATGACCTAAATGTTCAACAAATGACACAAACGTACTTATTGGATGCACAAGATTGGTTAAAAATCCTAATCGGATAAGAATAAGCCTAGGGAGGACAAAAATGACTTAAATGTTCAACCATTGACACAAAATCACTTATTGGATGCACAGGATTGGTTAAAAACCCTAATTGGGTGAGAATAAGCCTAGGGAGGGCGAAAATGACCTAAATGTTCAACCAATGACACAAAATCACTTATTGGATGCACACGAATGGTTAAAAACCCTAATTGGATGAGAATAAGCCTTGGGCAAAAGAAAATAACGTAAATGTTCAACCAATGACACAAAAACACTTATTAGATGCACAAGATTGGTTAAAAACCCTAATTGGATGAGAATAAGCTTTTGGAGGACGAAAATGACCTAAATGTTCAACAAATGACACAAACATACTTATTGGATGCACAAGATTGGTTAAAAATCCTAATCGGATAAGAATAAGCCTAGGGAGGACGAAAATGACTTAAATGTTCACCCATTGACACAAAATCACTTATTGGATGCACAAGATTGGTTAAAAACCCTAATTGGGTTAGAATAAGCCTAGGGAGGACGAAAATGACCTAAATGTTCAACCAATGACACAAAATCACTTGTTGGATGCACAAGAATGATTAAAAACCCTAATTGGATGAGAATAAGCATTTGGAGGACGAAAATGACCTAAATATTCAACCAATGACATAAACGTACTTATTGGATGCACAAGATTGGTTAAAAATCCTAATTGGATGAGAATAAGCCTAAGGAGGACGAAAATGACCTAAATGTTCAACCAATGACACAAAATCACTTATTGGATGCACGAGATTGGTTAAAAACCATAATAGGATGAGAATAAGCTTTTGGAGGACAAAAATGACCTAAATGTTCAACCAATGACACAAACGTACTTATTGGATGCACAAGATTGGTTAAAAACCCTTATTGGATAAGAATAAGCCTAGGGAGGACGCAAATGACCTAAATGTTTAACCAATGACACAAAATCACTTATTGGATGCACAAGATTGGTTAAAAACCCTAATTGGGTTACAATAAGCCTAGGGAGGACGAAAATGACCTAAATGTTCAACCAATGACACAAAATCACTTATTGGATGCACAAGATTGGTTAAAAACCCTAATTGGGTTAGAATAAGCTTAGGGAGGACGAAAATGACCTAAATGTTCAACCAATGACACAAAATCACTTGTTGGATGCACAAGATTGGTTAAAAACCCTAATTGGATGAGAATAAGCTTTTGGAGGACGAAAATGACCTAAATGTTCAACAAATGACACAATCGTACTTATTGGATGCACAACATTGGTTAAAAATCCTAATCGGATAAGAATAAGCCTAGAGAGGACGAAAATGACTTAAATGTTCAACCATTGACACAAAATCACTTATTGGATGCACAAGATTGGTTAAAAACCCTAATTGGGTGAGAATAAGCCTAGGGAGGGCGAAAATGACCTAAATGTTCAACCAATGACACAAAATCACTTATTGGATGCACACGAATGGTTAAAAACCCTAATTGGATGAGAATAAGCCTAGGGCGGACGAAAATAACGTAAATGTTCAACCAATGACACAAAAACACTTATTGGATGCACAAGATTGGTTAAAAACCCTAATTTAATGAGAATAAGCTTTTGGAGGACGAAAATGACCTAAATATTCAACCAATGACATAAACGTACTTATTGGATGCACAAGATTGGTTAAAAATCCTAATTGGATGAGAATAAGCCTAAGGAGGACGAAAATGACCTAAATGTTCAACCAATGACACAAAATCACTTATTGGATGCACGAGATTGGTTAAAAACCATAATAGGATGAGAATAAGCTTTTGGAGGACGAAAATGACCTAAATGTTCAACCAATGACACAAACGTACTTATTGGATGCACAAGATTGGTTAAAAACCCTTATTGGATAAGAATAAGCCTAGGGAGGACGCAAATGACCTAAATGTTCAACCAATGACGCAAAATCACTTATTGGATGCATAAGATTGGTTAAAAACCCTAATTGGGTGACAATAAGCCTAGGGAGGACGAAAATGACCTAAATGTTCAACCAATGACACAAACGTACTTATTGGATTCAGAAGATTGGTTAAAAACCCTAATTGGTTGAGAATAAGCCTTGGGCGGACAAAAATAACGTAAATGTTGAACCAATGACACAAAAACACTTATTGGATGCACAAGATTGGTTAAAAACCCTAATTGGATGAGAATAAGCTTTTGGAGGACGAAAATGACCTAAATATTCAACCAATGACATAAACGTACTTATTGGATGCACAAGATTGGTTAAAAATCCTAATTGGATGAGAATAAGCCTAAGGAGGACGAAAATGACCTAAATGTTCAACCAATGACACAAAATCACTTATTGGATGCATAAGATTGGTTAAAAACCCTAATTGGATGACAATAAGCCTAGGGAGGACGAAAATGACCTAAATGTTCAACCAATGACACAAACGTACTTATTGGATTCAGAAGATTGGTTAAAAACCCTAATTGGTTGAGAATAAGCCTTGGGCGGACAAAAATAACGTAAATGTTCAACCAATGACACAAAAACACTTATTGGATGCACAAGATTGGTTAAAAACCCTAATTGGATGAGAATAAGCTTTTGGAGGACGAAAATGACCTAAATATTCAACCAATGACATAAACATACTTATTGGATGCACAAGATTGGTTAAAAATCCTAATTGGATGAGAATAATCCTAAGGAGGACGAAAATGACCTAAATGTTCAACCAATGACACAAAATCACTTATTGGATGCACGAGATTGGTTAAAAACCATAATAGGATGAGAATAAGCTTTTGGAGGACGAAAATGACCTAAATGTTCAACCAATGACACAAACGTACTTATTGGATGCACAAGATTGGTTAAAAACCCTTATTGGATAAGAATAAGCCTAGGGAGAACGCAAATGACCTAAATGTTTAACCAATGACACAAAATCACTTATTGGATGCACAAGATTGGTTAAAAACCCTAATTGGGTGACAATAAGCCTAGGGAGGACGAAAATGATCTAAATGTTCAACCAATGACACAAAATCACTTATTGGATGCACAAGATTGGTTAAAAACCCTAATTGGGTTAGAATAAGCCTAGGGAGGACGAAAATGACCTAAATGTTCAACCAATGACACAAAATCACTTGTTGGATGCACAAGATTGGTTAACAACCCTAATTGGATGAGAATAAGCTTTTGGAGGACGAAAATTACCTAAATGTTCAACAAATGACACAAACGTACTTATTGGATGCACAAGATTGGTTAAAAATCCTAATCGGATAAGAATAAGCCTAGGGAGGACGAAAATGACTTAAATGTTCAACCATTGACACAAAATCACTTATTGGATGCACAAGATTGGTTAAAAACCCTAATTGGGTGAGAATAAGCCTAGGGAGTGCGAAAATGACCTAAATGTTCAACCAATGACACAAAATCACTTATTGGATGCACACGAATGGTTAAAAACCCTAATTGGATGAGAATAAGCCTTGGGCGGACGAAAATAACGTAAATGTTCAACCAATGACACAAAAACACTTATTGGATGCACAAGATTGGTTAAAAACCCTAATTTAATGAGAATAAGCTTTTGGAGGACGAAAATGACCTAAATATTCAACCAATGACATAAACGTACTTATTGGATGCACAAGATTGGTTAAAAATCCTAATTGGATGAGAATAAGCCTAAGGAGGACGAAAATGACCTAAATGTTCAACCAATGACACAAAATCACTTATTGGATGCACGAGATTGGTTAAAAACTATAATAGGATGAGAATAAGCTTTTGGAGGACGAAAATGACCTAAATGTTCAACCAATGACACAAACGTACTTATTGGATGCACAAGATTGGTTAAAAACCCTTGTTGGATAAGAAAAAGCCTAGGGAGGACGCAAATGACCTAAATGTTCAAACAATGACACAAAATCACTTATTGGATGCATAAGATTGGTTAAAAACCCTAATTGGGTGACAATAAGCCTAGGGAGGACGAAAATGACCTAAATGTTCAACCAATGACACAAACGTACTTATTGGATTCAGAAGATTGGTTAAAAACCCTAATTGGTTGAGAATAAGCCTTGGGCGGACGAAAATAACGTAAATGTTCAACCAATGACACAAAAACACTTATTGGATGCACAAGATTGGTTAAAAACCCTAATTGGATGAGAATAAGCTTTTGGAGGACGAAAATGACCTAAATATTCAACCAATGACATAAACGTACTTATTGGATGCACAAGATTGGTTAAAAATCCTAATTGGATGAGAATAAGCCTAAGGAGGACGAAAATGACCTAAATGTTCAACCAATGACACAAAATCACTAATTGGATGCACGAGATTGGTTAAAAACCATAATAGGATGAGAATAAGCTTTTGGAGGACGAAAATGACCTAAATGTTCAACCAATGACACAAACGTACTTATTGGATGCACAAGATTGGTTAAAAACCCTTATTGGATAAGAATAAGCCTAGGGAGGACGCAAATGACCTAAATGTTCAACCAATGACGCAAAATCGCTTATTGGATGCATAAGATATGTTAAAAACCCTTATTGGGTGACAATAAGCCTAGGGAGGACGAAAATGACCTAAATGTTCAACCAATGACACAAACGTACTTATTGGATTTAGAAGATTGGTTAAAAACCCTAATTGGTTGAGAATAAGCCTTGGGCGGACAAAAATAACGTAAATGTTCAACCAATGACACAAAAACACTTATTGGATGCACAAGATTGGTTAAAAAACCTAATTGGATGAGAATAAGCTTTTGGAGGACGAAAATGACCTAAATATTCAACCAATGACATAAACGTACTTATTGGATGCACAAGATTGGTTAAAAATCCTAATTGGATGAGAATAAGCCTAAGGAGGACGAAAATGACCTAAATGTTCAACCAATGACACAAAATCACTTATTGGATGCATAAGATTGGTTAAAAACCCTAATTGGATGACAATAAGCCTAGGGAGGACGAAAATGACCTAAATGTTCAACCAATGACACAAACGTACTTATTGGATTCAGAAGATTGGTTAAAAACCCTAATTGGTTGAGAATAAGCCTTGGGCGGACAAAAATAACGTAAATGTTCAACCAATGACACAAAAACACTTATTGGATGCACAAGATTGGTTAAAAACCCTAATTGGATGAGAATAAGCTTTTGGAGGACGAAAATGACCTAAATATTCAACCAATGACATAAACGTACTAATTGGATGCACAAGATTGGTTAAAAACCCTAATTGGGTGACAATAAGCCTAGGGAGGACGAAAATGACCTAAATGTTCAACCAATGACACAAAATCACTTATTGGATGCACAAGATTGGTTAAAAACCCTAATTGGGTTAGAATAAGCCTAGGGAGGACGAAAATGACCTAAATGTTCAACCAATGACACAAAATCACTTGTTGGATGCACCAGATTGGTTAAAAACCCAAATTGGATGAGAATAAGCTTTTGGAGGACGAAAATGACCTAAATGTTCAACAAATGACACAAACGTACTTATTGGATGCACAAGATTGGTTAAAAATCCTAATCGGATAAGAATAAGCCTAGGGAGGACGAAAATGACTTAAATGTTCAACCATTGACACAAAATCACTTATTGGATGCACAAGATTGGTTAAAAACCCTAATTGGGTGAGAATAAGCCTAGGGAGGGCGAAAATGACCTAAATGTTCAACCAATGACACAAAATCACTTATTGGATGCACACGAATGGTTAAAAACCCTAATTGGATGAGAATAAGCCTTGGGCAAAAGAAAATAACGTAAATGTTCAACCAATGACACAAAAACACTTATTAGATGCACAAGATTGGTTAAAAACCCTAATTGGATGAGAATAAGCTTTTGGAGGACGAAAATGACCTAAATGTTCAACAAATGACACAAACGTACTTATTGGATGCACAAGATTGGTTAAAAATCCTAATCGGATAAGATTAAGCCTAGGGAGGACGAAAATGACTTAAATGTTCAACCATTGACACAAAATCACTTATAGGATGCACAAGATTGGTTAAAAACCCTAATTGGGTGAGAATAAGCCTAGGGAGGGCGAAAATGACATAAATGTTCAACCAATGACACAAAATCACTTATTGGATGCACACGAATGGTTAAAAATCCTAATTGGATGAGAATAAGCCTAAGGAGGACGAAAATGACCTAAATGTTCAACCAATAACACAAAATCACTTATTGGATGCATAAGATTGGTTAAAAACCCTAATTGGGTGACAATATGACTAGGGAGGACGAAAATGACCTAAATGTTCAACCAATGACACAAACGTACTTATTGGATTCAGAAGATTGGTTAAAAACCCTAATTGGTTGAGAATAAGCCTTGGGCGGACGAAAATAACGTAAATGTTCAACCAATGAAGCAAAAACACTTATTGGATGCACAAGATTGGTTAAAAACCCTAATTTAATGAGAATAAGCTTTTGGAGGACGAAAATGACCTAAATATTCAACCAATGACATAAACATACTTATTGGATGCACAAGATTGGTTAAAAATCCTAATTGGATGAGAATAATCCTAAGGAGGACGAAAATGACCTAAATGTTCAACCAATGACACAAAATCACTTATTGGATGCACGAGATTGGTTAAAAACCATAATAGGATGAGAATAAGCTTTTGGAGGACGAAAATGACCTAAATGTTCAACCAATGACACAAACGTACTTATTGGATGCACAAGATTGGTTAAAAACCCTTATTGGATAAGAATAAGCCTAGGGAGGACGCAAATGACCTAAATGTTAAACCAATGACACAAAATCACTTATTGGATGCACAAGATTGGTTAAAAACCCTAATTGGGTGACAATAAGCCTAGGGAGGACGAAAATGACCTAAATGTTCAACCAATGACACAAAATCACTTATTGGATGCACAAGATTGGTTAAAAACCCTAATTGGGTTAGAATAAGCCTAGGGAGGACGTAAATGACCTAAATGTTCAACCAATGACACAAAATCACTTATTGGATGCACAAGATTGGTTAAAAACCCTAATTGGGTTAGAATAAGCCTAGGGAGGACGAAAATGACCTAAATGTTCAACCAATGACACAAAATCACTTGTTGGATGCACAAGATTGGTTAACAACCCTAATTGGATGAGAATAAGCTTTTGGAGGACGAAAATTACCTAAATGTTCAACAAATGACACAAACGTACTTATTGGATGCACAAGATTGGTTAAAAATCCTAATCGGATAAGAATAAGCCTAGGGAGGACGAAAATGACTTAAATGTTCAACCATTGACACAAAATCACTTATTGGATACACAAGATTGGTTAAAAACCCTAATTGGGTGAGAATATGCCTAGGGAGTGCGAAAATGACCTAAATGTTCAACCAATGACACAAAATCACTTATTGGATGCACACGAATGGTTAAAAACCCTAATTGGATGAGAATAAGCCTTGGGCGGACGAAAATAACTTAAATGTTCAACCAATGACACAAAAACACTTATTGGATGCACAAGATTGGTTAAAAACCCTAATTTAATGAGAATAAGCTTTTGGAGGACGAAAATGACCTAAATATTCAACCAATGACATAAACGTACTTATTGGATGCACAAGATTGGTTAAAAATCCTAATTGGATGAGAATAAGCCTAAGGAGGACGAAAATGACCTAAATGTTCAACCAATGACACAAAATCACTTATTGGATGCACGAGATTGGTTAAAAACTATAATAGGATGAGAATAAGCTTTTGGAGGACGAAAATGACCTAAATGTTCAACCAATGACACAAACGTACTTATTGGATGCACAAGATTGGTTAAAAACCCTTGTTGGATAAGAAAAAGCCTAGGGAGGACGCAAATGACCTAAATGTTCAAACAATGACACAAAATCACTTATTGGATGCATAAGATTGGTTAAAAACCCTAATTGGGTGACAATAAGCCTAGGGAGGACGAAAATGACCTAAATGTTCAACCAATGACACAAACGTACTTATTGGATTCAGAAGATTGGTTAAAAACCCTAATTGGTTGAGAATAAGCCTTGGGCGGACGAAAATAACGTAAATGTTCAACCAATGACACAAAAACACTTATTGGATGCACAAGATTGGTTAAAAACCCTAATTGGATGAGAATAAGCTTTTGGAGGACGAAAATGACCTAAATATTCAACCAATGACATAAACGTACTTATTGGATGTACTAGATTGGTTAAAAATCCTAATTGGATGAGAATAAGCCTAAGGAGGACGAAAATGACCTAAATGTTCAACCAATGACACAAAATAACTTATTGGATGCATAAGATTGGTTAAAAACCCTAATTGGGTGACAATAAGCCTAGGGAGGACGAAAATGACCTAAATGTTCAACCAATGACACAAACGTACTTATTGGATTCAGAAGATTGGTTAAAAACCCTAATTGGTTGAGAATAAGCCTTGGGCGGACGAAAATAACGTAAATGTTCAACCAATGACACAAAAACACTTATTGGACGCACAAGATTGGTTAAAAACCCTAATTGGATGAGAATAAGCTTTTGGAGGACGAAAATGACCTAAATATTCAACCAATGACATAAACGTACTTATTGGATGCACAAGATTGGTTAAAAATCCTAATTGGATGAGAATAAGCCTAAGGAGGACGAAAATAAACTAAATGTTCAACCAATGACACAAAATCGCTTATTGGATGCACGAGATTGGTTAAAAACCATAGTAGGATGAGAATAAGCTTTTGGAGGACGAAAATGACCTAAATGTTCAACTAATGACACAAACGTACTTATTGGATGCACAAGATTGGTTAAAAACCCTTGTTGGATAAGAAAAAGCCTAGGGAGGACGCAAATGACCTAAATGTTCAACCAATGACACAAAATCACTTATTGGATGCATAAGATTGGTTAAAAACCCTAATTGGATGACAATAAGCCTAGGGAGGACGAAAATGACCTAAATGTTCAACCAATGACACAAACGTACTTATTGGATTCAGAAGATTGGTTAAAAACCCTAATTGGTTGAGAATAAGCCTTGGGCGGACGAAAATAACGTAAATGTTCAACCAATGACACAAAAACACTTATTGGATGCACAAGATTGGTTAAAAACCCTAATTGGGTGACAATAAGCCTTGGGAGGACGAAAATGACCTAAATGTTCAACCAATGACACAAAATCACTTATTGGATGCACAAGATTGGTTAAAAACCCTAATTGGGTTAGAATAAGCCTAGGGAGGACGAAAATGACCTAAATGTTCAACCAATGACACAAAATCACTTGTTGGATGCACCAGATTGGTTAAAAACCCTAATTGGATGAGAATAAGCTTTTGGAGGACGAAAATGACCTAAATGTTCAACAAATGACACAAACGTACTTATTGGATGCACAAGATTGGTTAAAAATCCTAATCGGATAAGAATAAGCCTAGGGAGGACGAAAATGACTTAAATGTTCAACCATTGACAAAAAATCACTTATTGGATGCACAAGATTGGTTAAAAACCCTAATTGGGTGAGAATAAGCCTAGGGAGGGCGAAAATGACCTAAATGTTCAACCAATGACACAAAATCACTAATTGGATGCACACGAATGGTTAAAAACCCTAATTGGATGAGAATAAGCCTTGGGAGTACGAAAATGACGTAAATGTTCAACCAATGACACAAAATCACTTATTGGATGCACAAGATTGGTTAAAAACCGTAATTGGATGAGAATAAGCCTAGGGAGGACAAAAATGACCTAAATGTTCAACCAATGACACAAAATCACTTATTGGATTCACAAGATTGGTTAAAAACCCTAATTGGGTGAGAATAAGCCTAGGGAGGACGAAAATGACCTAAATGTTCAACCAATGACACAAAATCACTTATTGGATGCACACGATTGGTTAAAAAGCCTAATTGGATGAGAATAAGCCTAAGGAGGACGAAAATGACCTAAATGTTCAACCAATGACACAAAATCACTTATTGGATGCACAAGATTGGTTAAAAATCCTAATTGGATGAGAATAAGCTTTTGGAGGACGAAAATGACTTAAATGTTCAAAAAATGACACAAACGTACTTATTGGATGCACAAGATTGGTTAAATATCCTAATTGGATAAGAATAAGCCTAGGGAGGACGAAAATGACTTAAATGTTCAACCATTGACACAAAATCACTTATTGGATGCACAAGATTGGTTAAAAACCCTAATTGGGAGAGAATAAGCCTAGGGAGGGCGAAAATAACCTAAATGTTCAACCAATGACACAAAATCACTTATTGGATGCACACGAATGGTTAAAAACCCTAATTGGGTGACAATAAGCCTAGGGCTGACGAAAATGACCTAAATGTTCAACCAATTACACAAAATCACTTATTGGATGCACAAGATTGGTTAAAAACCTTAATTGGGTTAGAATAAGCCTAGGGAGGACGAAAATGACCTAAATGTTCAACCAATGACACAAAATCACTTGTTGGATGCACAAGATTGGTTAAAAATCCTAATTGAATGAGAATAAGCTTTTGGAGGACGAAAATGACCTAAATGTTCAACCAATGACACAAACGTACTTATTGGATGCACAAGATTGGTTAAAAACCCTTATTGGATGAGAATAAGCCTAGGGAGGACGAAAATGACCTAAATGTTTAACCAATGACACAAAATCACTTATTGGATGCACAAGATTGGTTAAAAACCCTAATTGGGTGACAATAAGCCTAGGGAGGACGAAAATGACCTAAATGTTCAACCAATGACACAAAATCACTTATTGGATGCACAAGATTGGTTAAAAACCCTAATTGGGTTAGAATAAGCCTAGGGAGGACGAAAATGACCTAAATGTTCAACCAATGACACAAAATCACTTGTTGGATGCACAAGATTGGTTAAAAACCCTAATTGGATGAGAATAAGCTTTTGGAGGACGAAAATGACCTAAATGTTCAACCAATGACACAAACGTACTTATTGGATGCACAAGATTGGTTAAAAATCCTAATTGGATGAGAATAAGCATTTGGAGGACAAAAATGACCTAAATGTTCAACCAATGACACAAAATCACTTATTGGATGCACAAGATTTGTTAAAAACTTTAATTGAATGAGAATAAGCTTTTGGAGGACGAAAATGACCTAAATATTCAACCAATGACATAAACGTACTTATTGGATGCACAAGATTGGTTAAAAATCCTAATTGGATGAGAATAAGCCTAAGGAGGACGAAAATGACCTAAATGTTCAACCAATGACACAAAATCACTTATTGGATGCACGAGATTGGTTAAAAACCATAATAGGATGAGAATAAGCTTTTGGAGGACGAAAATGACCTAAATGTTCAACCAATGACACAAACGTACTTATTGGATGCACAAGATTGGTTAAAAACCCTTATTGGATAAGAATAAGCCTAGGGAGGACGCAAATGACCTAAATGTTCAACCAATGACACAAACATACTTATTGGATGCGCAAGATTGGTTAAAAACCCTAATTGGGTGAGAATAAGCCTAAGGAGGACGAAAATGACCTAAATGTTCAACCAATGACACAAAATCACTTATTCGATGCACAAGATTGGTTAAAAACCCTAATTGGAAGAGAATAAGAATTTGAAGGACGAAAATGACTTAAATGTTCAACCAATGACACAAACGTACTTATTGGATGCACAAGATTGGTTAAAAATCATAATTGGATGAGAATAAGCCTAGGGAGGACGAAAATGACCTAAATGTTCAACCAATGACACAAAATCACTTATTGGATGCACAAGATTGGTTAAAAACCCTAATTGGGTGAGAATAAGCTTTTGGAGGTCGAAAATGACCTAAATGTTCTACCAATGACACAAACGTACTTATTGGATGCACAAGATTGGTTAAAAATCCTAATTGGATGAGAATAAGCCTAGGGAGGACGAAAATGACCTAAATGTTCAACCAATGACACAAAATCACTTATTGGATGCACAAGATTGGTTAAAAACCCTAATTGGATGAGAATAAGCTTTTGGAGGACGAAAATGACCTAAATATTCAACCAATGACATAAACGTACTTATTGGATGCACAAGATTGGTTAAAAATCCTAATTGGATGAGAATAAGCCTAAGGAGGACGAAAATGACCTAAATGTTCAACCAATGACACAAAATCACTTATTGGATGCATAAGATTGGTTAAAAACCCTAATTGGATGACAATAAGCCTAGGGAGGACGAAAATGACCTAAATGTTCAACCAATGACACAAACGTACTTATTGGATTCAGAAGATTGGTTAAAAACCCTAATTGGTTGAGAATAAGCCTTGGGCGGACAAAAATAACGTAAATGTTCAACCAATGACACAAAAACACTTATTGGATGCACAAGATTGGTTAAAAAACCTAATTGGATGAGAATAAGCTTTTGGAGGACGAAAATGACCTAAATATTCAACCAATGACATAAACGTACTTATTGGATGCACAAGATTGGTTAAAAATCCTAATTGGATGAGAATAAGCCTAAGGAGGACGAAAATGACCTAAATGTTCAACCAATGACACAAAATCACTTATTGGATGCATAAGATTGGTTAAAAACCCTAATTGGATGACAATAAGCCTAGGGAGGACGAAAATGACCTAAATGTTCAACCAATGACACAAACGTACTTATTGGATTCAGAAGATTGGTTAAAAACCCTAATTGGTTGAGAATAAGCCTTGGGCGGACAAAAATAACGTAAATGTTCAACCAATGACACAAAAACACTTATTGGATGCACAAGATTGGTTAAAAACCCTAATTGGATGAGAATAAGCTTTTGGAGGACGAAAATGACCTAAATATTCAACCAATGACATAAACGTACTTATTGGATGCACAAAATTGGTTAAAAATCCTAATTGGATGAGAATAAGCCTAAGGTGGACGAAAATGACCTAAATATTCAACCAATGACACAAAATCACTTATTGGATGCACAAGATTGGTTCAAAACCATAATAGGATGAGAACAAGCTTTTGGAGGACGAAAATGACTTAATGTTCAACCAATGACACAAACGTACTTATTGGATGCACAAGATTGGTTAAACATCCTAGTTGGATGAGAATAAGCCTAAGGAGGACGAAAATGACCTAAATGTTCAACCAATGACACAAAATCACTTATTGGATGCACAAGATTGGTTAAAAACCCTAATTGGGTGACAATAAGCCTAGGGAGGATGAAAATGACCTAAATGTTCAACCAATGACACAAACGTACTTATTGGATTCAGAAGATTGGTTAAAAACCCTAATTGGTTGAGAATAAGCCTTGGGCGGACGAAAATAACGTTAATGTTCAACCAATGACACAAAAACACTTATTGGATGCACAAGATTGGTTAAAAACCCTAATTGGATGAGAATAAGCTTTTGGAGGACGAAAATGACCTAAATATTCAACCAATGACATAAACGTACTTATTGGATGCACAAAATTGGTTAAAAATCCTAATTGGATGAGAATAAGCCTAAGGTGGACGAAAATGACCTAAATATTCAACCAATGACACAAAATCACTTATTGGATGCACAAGTTGGTTCAAAACCATAATAGGATGAGAATAAGCTTTTGGAGGACGAAAATGATCTAAATGTTCAACCAATGACACAAAATCACTTATAGGATGCACAAGATTGGTTAAAAACCCTAATTGGGTGAGAATAAGCCTAGGGAGGACGAAAATGACCTAAATGTTCAACCAATGACACAAAATCACTTATTGGATGCACAAGATTGGTTAAAAACCCTAATTGGATGAGAATAAGCCTAGGGAGGACGAAAATGACCTGAATGTTCAACCAATGACTCAAAATCACTTATTGGATGCACAAGAATGGTTAAAAACCCTAATTTGATGAGAATAAGGCTAAGGAGGACGAAAATGACCTAAATGTTCAACCAATGACACAAAATCACTTATTGGATGCACAAGATTGGTTAAAAACCCTAATTGGATAAGAATAACCCTAGGGAGGAAGAAAATGACCTAAATGCTCAACTAATGACACAAACGTACTTATTGGATGCACAAGATTGGTTAAAAACCCTAATTGGATGAGAATAACCGTATGGAGGACGAAAATGACCTAAATGTTAAACCAATGACACAAAATCACTTATTGGATGCTCAAGATTGGTTAAAAATCCTAATTGGATGAGAATAAGCCTAGGGAGGACGAAATTGACCTAAATGTTCAACCAATGACACAAAATCACTTATTGGATGCACAAGATTGGTTAAAAACCCTAATTGGATGAGAATAAGCCTAGGAAGGACGAAAATGACCTAAATGTTCAACCAATGACACAAACGTACTTATTGGATGCACAAGATTGGTTAAAAACCCTAATTGGATGAGAATAACCCTACGAAGGACGAAAATGACCTAAATGTTCAACCAATGACACACAATCACTTATTGAATGCACAAGATTGGTTAAAAACCCTAATGGGATGAGAATAAGCCTAGGAAAGTCAAAAATGACCTAAATGTTAAACAAATGACACAAACATATTATTGGATACACAAGATTGGTTAAAAACCCTAATTGGATGAGAATAAGCCTAGGAAGGACGAAGATGACCTAAATGTTCAACCAATGAGACAAAGGTACTTATTGGATGCACAAGATTGGTTAAAAACCCAAATTGGATGAGGATAACCCTAGGGAGGACGAAAATGACCTAAATGTTCAACCAATGACACAAATGTACTTATTGGATGCACAAGATTGGTTAAAAACCCTAATTGGATGAGAATAAGGCTATGGAGGACGAAAATGACCTAAATGTTCAACCAATGACACACAATCACTTATTGAATGCACAAGATTGGTTAAAAACCCTAATGGGATGAGAATAAGCCTAGGAAAGTCAAAAATGACCTAAATGTTAAACAAATGACACAAACATATTATTGGATGCACAAGATTGGTTAAAAACCCTAATTGGATGAGAATAAGCCTAGGAAGGACGAAGATGACCTAAATGTTCAACCAATGAGACAAAGGTACTTATTGGATGCACAAGATTGGTTAAAAACCCAAATTGGATGAGGATAACCCTAGGGAGGACGAAAATGACCTAAATGTTCAACCAATGACACAAATGTACTTATTGGATGCACAAGATTGGTTAAAAACCCTAATTGGATGAGAATAAGGCTATGGAGGACGAAAATGACCTAAATGTTCAACCAATGACACAAAATCACTTCTTGGATGCACAAGATTAGTTAAAAACCCTAATTGGATGAGAATAAGCCTAGAAAGGTCGAAAATGACCTAAATGTTCAACCAATGACACAAACGTACTTATTGGATGCACAAGATTGGTTAAAAACCCTAATTGGATGAGAATAACCCTACGGAGGACGAAAATGACCTAAATGTTCAACCAATGACACACAATCACTTATTGAATGCACAAGATTGGTTAAAAACCCTAATGGGATGAGAATAAGCCTAGGAAAGTCAAAAATGACCTAAATGTTAAACAAATGACACAAACATATTATTGGATGCACAAGATTGGTTAAAAACCCTAATTGGATGAGAATAAGCCGAGGAAGGACGAAGATGACCTAAATGTTCAACCAATGAGACAAAGGTACTTATTGGATACACAAGATTGGTTAAGAACCCTAATTGGATTAGAATAAGCCTAGGAATGACGAAAATGACCTAAATGTTCAACCAATGAGACAAACGTACTTATTGGATGCACAAGATTGGTTAAAAACCCTAATTGGATGAGAATAAGCCTAGGAAGGACGAAAATGACCTAAATGTTCAACCAATGATACAAACGTACTTATTGGATGCACAAGATTGGTTAAAAACCCTAATTGGATGAGAATAAGGCTAGGGAGGACGAAAATGACCTAAATGTTCAACCAATGACACAAACGTACTTATTGGATGCACAAGATTGGTTAAAAACCCTAATTGGATGAGAATAAGCCTAGGGAGGACGAAAATGACCTAAATGTTCAACCAATGACACAAAACCACTTATTGGGTGCACAAGATTGGTTAAAAACCCTAATTGGGTGGGAATAAGCCTAGGGAGGCGAAAATGACCTAAATGTTCAACCAATGACCCAAAATCACTTATTGGATGCACAAGATTGGTTAAAAACCCTAATTGGGTGAGAATAAGCCTAGGGAGGACGAAAATGACCTAAATGTTCAACCAATGACACAAAATCACTTATTGGATGCACAAGATTGGTTAAAAACCCTAATTGGGTTAGAATAAGCCTAGGGAGGACGAAAATGACCTAAATGTTCAACCAATGACACAAAATCACTTGTTGGATGCACAAGATTGGTTAAAAACCCTAATTCGATGAGAATAAGCTTTTGGAGGACGAAAATGAACTAAATGTTCAACGAATGACACAAACGTAGTTATTGGATGCACAAGATTGGTTAAAAATCCTAATTGGATGAGAATAAGCCTAGGGAGGACGCAAATGACCTAAATGTTCAACCAATGACACAAAATCACTTATTGGATGCACAAGATTGGTTAAAAACCCGAATTGGATGAGAATAAGCATTTGGAGGACAAAAATGACCTAAATGTTCAACCAATGACACAAACGTACTTATTAGATGCACAAGATTGGTTATAAACCCTAATTGGATGAGAATAAGCATTTGGAGGACGAAAATGATCTAAATGTTCAACCAATGACACAAAATCACTTATTGAATGCACAAGATTGGTTAAAAACCCTAATTGGATGAGAATAAGCCTAGGGAGGATGCAAATGACCTAAATGTTCAAACAATGACACAAAATCACTTATTGGATGCATAAGATTGGTTAAAAACCCTAATTGGATGAGAATAAGCTTTTGGAGGACGAAAATTACCTAAATGTTCAACAAATGACACAAACGTACTTATTGGATGCACAAGATTGGTTAAAAATCCTAATTGGATAAGAATAAGCCTAGGGAGGACGAAAATGACTTAAATGTTCAACCATTGACACAAAATCACTTATTGGATGCACAAGATTGGTTAAAAACCCTAATTGGGTGAGAATAAGCCTAGGGAGGGCGAAAATGACCTAAATGTTCAACCAATGACACAAAATCACTTATTGGATGCACACGAATGGTTAAAAACCCTAATTGGATGAGAATAAGCCTAGGGCGGACGAAAATAACGTAAATGTTCAACCAATGACACAAAAACACTTATTGGATGCACAAGATTGGTTAAAAACCCTAATTTAATGAGAATAAGCTTTTGGAGGACGAAAATGACCTAAATATTCAACCAATGACATAAACGTACTTATTGGATGCACAAGATTGGTTAAAAATCCTAATTGGATGAGAATAAGCCTAAGGAGGACGAAAATGACCTAAATGTTCAACCAATGACACAAAATCACTTATTGGATGCATAAGATTGGTTAAAAACCCTAATTGGATGACAATAAGCCTAGGGAGGACGAAAATGACCTAAATGTTCAACCAATGACACAAACGTACTTATTGGATTCAGAAGATTGGTTAAAAACCCTAATTGGTTGAGAATAAGCCTTGGGCGGACAAAAATAACGTAAATGTTCAACCAATGACACAAAAACACTTATTGGATGCACAAGATTGGTTAAAAAACCTAATTGGATGAGAATAAGCTTTTGGAGGACGAAAATGACCTAAATATTCAACCAATGACATAAACGTACTTATTGGATGCACAAGATTGGTTAAAAATCCTAATTGGATGAGAATAAGCCTAAGGAGGACGAAAATGACCTAAATGTTCAACCAATGACACAAAATCACTTATTGGATGCATAAGATTGGTTAAAAACCCTAATTGGATGACAATAAGCCTAGGGAGGACGAAAATGACCTAAATGTTCAACCAATGACACAAACGTACTTATTGGATTCAGAAGATTGGTTAAAAACCCTAATTGGTTGAGAATAAGCCTTGGGCGGACAAAAATAACGTAAATGTTCAACCAATGACACAAAAACACTTATTGGATGCACAAGATTGGTTAAAAACCCTAATTGGATGAGAATAAGCTTTTGGAGGACGAAAATGACCTAAATATTCAACCAATGACATAAACATACTTATTGGATGCACAAGATTGGTTAAAAATCCTAATTGGATGAGAATAATCCTAAGGAGGACGAAAATGACCTAAATGTTCAACCAATGACACAAAATCACTTATTGGATGCACGAGATTGGTTAAAAACCATAATAGGATGAGAATAAGCTTTTGGAGGACGAAAATGACCTAAATGTTCAACCAATGACACAAACGTACTTATTGGATGCACAAGATTGGTTAAAAACCCTTATTGGATAAGAATAAGCCTAGGGAGAACGCAAATGACCTAAATGTTTAACCAATGACACAAAATCACTTATTGGATGCACAAGATTGGTTAAAAACCCTAATTGGGTGACAATAAGCCTAGGGAGGACGAAAATGATCTAAATGTTCAACCAATGACACAAAATCACTTATTGGATGCACAAGATTGGTTAAAAACCCTAATTGGGTTAGAATAAGCCTAGGGAGGACGAAAATGACCTAAATGTTCAACCAATGACACAAAATCACTTGTTGGATGCACAAGATTGGTTAAAAACCCTAATTGGATGAGAATAAGCCTATGGAGCACGAAAATGACCTAAATGTTCAACCAATGACACAAAATCACTTATTGGTTGCACAAGATTGGTTAAAAACCCTAATTGGATGAGAATATGCATTTGGAGGACGAAAATGACCTAAATCTTCAACCAATGACACAAACGTACTTATTGGATGCACCAGATTGGTTAAAAACCCTAATTAGATGAGAATAAGCCTAGGGGGGACGAAAATGACCTAAATGTTCAACCAATGACACAAAATCACTTATTGGATGCACAAGATTGGTTAAAAACCCTAATTGGGTTAGAATAAGCCTAGGGAGGACGAAAATGACCTAAATGTTCAACCAATGACACAAAATCACTTGTTGGATGCACAAGATTGGTTAAAATTCCTAATTCGATGAGAATAAGCTTTTGGAGGACGAAAATGAACTAAATGTTCAACCAATGACACAAACGTACTTATTGGATGCACAAGATTGGTTAAAAATCCTAATTGGATGAGAATAAGCCTAGGGAGGACGAAAATGACCTAAATGTTCAACCAATGACACAAAATCACTTATTGGATGCACAAGATTGGTTAAAAACCCTAATTGGGTTAGAATAAGCCTAGGGAGGACGAAAATGACCTAAATGTTCAACCAATGACACAAAATCACTTGTTGGATGCACAAGATTGGTTAAAAACCCTAATTCGATGAGAATAAGCTTTTGGAGGACGAAAATGAACTAAATGTTCAACGAATGACACAAACGTAGTTATTGGATGCACAAGATTGGTTAAAAATCCTAATTGGATGAGAATAAGCCTAGGGAGGACGCAAATGACCTAAATGTTCAACCAATGACACAAAATCACTTATTGGATGCACAAGATTGGTTAAAAACCCGAATTGGATGAGAATAAGCATTTGGAGGACAAAAATGACCTAAATGTTCAACCAATGACACAAACGTACTTATTAGATGCACAAGATTGGTTATAAACCCTAATTGGATGAGAATAAGCATTTGGAGGACGAAAATGATCTAAATGTTCAACCAATGACACAAAATCACTTATTGAATGCACAAGATTGGTTAAAAACCCTAATTGGATGAGAATAAGCCTAGGGAGGATGCAAATGACCTAAATGTTCAAACAATGACACAAAATCACTTATTGGATGCATAAGATTGGTTAAAAACCCTAATTGGATGAGAATAAGCTTTTGGAGGACGAAAATTACCTAAATGTTCAACAAATGACACAAACGTACTTATTGGATGCACAAGATTGGTTAAAAATCCTAATCGGATAAGAATAAGCCTAGGGAGGACGAAAATGACTTAAATGTTCAACCATTGACACAAAATCACTTATTGGATGCACAAGATTGGTTAAAAACCCTAATTGGGTGAGAATAAGCCTAGGGAGGGCGAAAATGACCTAAATGTTCAACCAATGACACAAAATCACTAATTGGATGCACACGAATGGTTAAAAACCCTAATTGGATGAGAATAAGCCTTGGGAGTACGAAAATGACGTAAATGTTCAACCAATGACACAAAATCACTTATTGGATGCACAAGATTGGTTAAAAACCGTAATTGGATGAGAATAAGCCTAGGGAGGACAAAAATGACCTAAATGTTCAACCAATGACACAAAATCACTTATTGGATTCACAAGATTGGTTAAAAACCCTAATTGGGTGAGAATAAGCCTAGGGAGGACGAAAATGACCTAAATGTTCAACCAATGACACAAAATCACTTATTGGATGCACACGATTGGTTAAAAAGCCTAATTGGATGAGATTAAGCCTAAGGAGGACGAAAATGACCTAAATGTTCAACCAATGACACAAAATCACTTATTGGATGCACAAGATTGGTTAAAAATCCTAATTAGATGAGAATAAGCTTTTGGAGGACGAAAATGACCTAAATGTTCAAAAAATGACACAAACGTACTTATTGGATGCACAAGATTGGTTAAATATCCTAATCGGAT
This sequence comes from Cicer chorassanicum, assembly GCA_037974735.1. Lineage (NCBI taxonomy): Eukaryota > Viridiplantae > Streptophyta > Magnoliopsida > Fabales > Fabaceae > Cicer > Cicer chorassanicum. The sequence goes on from JBBPBP010000173.1 coordinate 111,921, forward strand.
AAGAATAAGCCTAGGGAGGACGAAAATGACTTAAATGTTAAACCATTGACACAAAATCACTTATTGGATGCACAAGATTGGTTAAAAACCCTAATTGGGAGAGAATAAGCCTAGGGAGGGCGAAAATAACCTAAATGTTCAACCAATGACACAAAATCACTTATTGGATGCACACGAATGGTTAAAAACCCTAATTGGGTGACAATAAGCCTAGGGCGGACGAAAATGACCTAAATGTTCAACCAATGACACAAAATCACTTATTGGATGCACAAGATTGGTTAAAAACCTTAATTGGGTTAGAATAAGCCTAGGGAGGACGAAAATGACCTAAATGTTCAACCAATGACACAAAATCACTTGTTGGATGCACAAGATTGGTTAAAAATCCTAATTGAATGAGAATAAGCTTTTGGAGGACGAAAATGACCTAAATGTTCAACCAATGACACAAACGTACTTATTGGATGCACAAGATTGGTTAAAAACCCTTATTGGATGAGAATAAGCCTAGGGAGGACGAAAATGACCTAAATGTTTAACCAATGACACAAAATCACTTATTGGATGCACAAGATTGGTTAAAAACCCTAATTGGGTGACAATAAGCCTAGGGAGGACGAAAATGACCTAAATGTTCAACCAATGACACAAAATCACTTATTGGATGCACAAGATTGGTTAAAAACCCTAATTGGGTTAGAATAAGCCTAGGGAGGACGAAAATGACCTAAATGTTCAACCAATGACACAAAATCACTTGTTGGATGCACCAGATTGGTTAAAAACCCAAATTGGATGAGAATAAGCTTTTGGAGGACGAAAATGACCTAAATGTTCAACAAATGACACAAACGTACTTATTGGATGCACAAGATTGGTTAAAAATCCTAATCGGATAAGAATAAGCCTAGGGAGGACGAAAATGACTTAAATGTTCAACCATTGACACAAAATCACTTATTGGATGCACAAGATTGGTTAAAAACCCTAATTGGGTGAGAATAAGCCTAGGGAGGGCGAAAATGACTTAAATGTTCAACCAATGACACAAAATCACTAATTGGATGCACATGAATGGTTAAAAACCCTAATTGGATGAGAATAAGCCTTGGGAGTACGAAAATGACGTAAATGTTCAACCAATGACACAAAATCACTTATTGGATGCACAAGATTGGTTAAAAACCGTAATTGGATGAGAATAAGCCTAGGGAGGACAAAAATGACCTAAATGTTCAACCAATGACACAAAATCACTTATTGGATTCACAAGATTGGTTAAAAACCCTAATTGGGTGAGAATAAGCCTAGGGAGGACGAAAATGACCTAAATGTTCAACCAATGACACAAAATCACTTATTGGATGCACAAGATTGGTTAAAAACCCTAATTGGATGAGAATAAGCCTAGGGAGGACGAAAATGACCTAAATATTCAACCAATGACACAAATATAGTTATTTGATGCACAAGATTGGTTAAAAACCCTAATTGGACGAGAATAAGCCTAGGGAGGACGAAAATGACCTAAATGTTCAACCAATGACACAAAATCACTTATTGGATGCACAAGATTGGTTAAAAACCCTAATTGGACGAGAATAAGCCTTGGGAGGACGAAAATGACCTAAATGTTCAACCAATGACACAAGAGCACTTATTGGATGCACAAGATTGGTTAAAAACCCTAATTGGACGAGAATAAGCCTAGGGAGGACGAAAATGACCTAAATGTTCAACCAATGACACAAAATCACTTATTGGATGCACAAGATTGGTTAAAAACCCTGATTGGGCGAGAATAAGCCTTGGGAGGACGAAAATGACCTAAATGTTCAACCAATGACGCAAATGTACTTATTGGATGCACAAGATTGATCAAAAACCCTAATTGGACGAGAATAAGCCTTGGGAGGACGAAAATGACCTAAATGTTCAACCAATGACACAAAATCACTTATTGGATGCACAAGATTGGTTAAAAACCCTAATTGGACGAGAATAAGCCTTGGGAGGACGAAAATGACCTAAATGTTCAACCAATGACACAAAGTAACTTATTTGATGCACAAGATTGGTTAAAAATCCTAATTGGACAAGAATAAGCCTAGGTAGGACGAAAATGACCTAAATGTTCAACCAATGACACAAAATCACTTATTGGATGCACAAGATTGGTTAAAAACCCTAATTGGACGAGAATAAGCCTTGGGAGGACGAAAATGACCTAAATGTTCAACCAATGACACAAAATTACTTATTGGATGCACAAGATTGGTTAGAAACCCTAATTGGACGAGAATAAGCCTAGGGAGGACGAAAATGACCTAAATGTTCAACCAATGACACAAAATCACTTATTGGATGCACAAGATTGGTTAAAAACCCTAATTGGACGAGAATAAGCCTTGGGAGGACGAAAATGACCTAAATGTTCAACCAATGACACAAAATCATTTATTGGATGCACGTGATTGGTTAAAAACCCTAATTGGACGAGAATAAGCATTGGGAGGACGAAAATGACCTAAATGTTCAACCAATGACACAAATGTACTAATTGGATGCACAAGATTGTTTAAAAACCCTAATTGGACGAGAATAAGCCTTGGGAGGACGAAAATGACCTAAATGTTCAACCAATGACACAAATGTACTTATTGGATGCACAAGATTGGTTAAAAACCCTAATTGGACGAGAATAAGCCTTTGGAGGACGAAAATGACCTAAATGTTCAACAAACGACACAAAATCACTTATTGGATGCACAAAATTGGTTAAAAACCCTAATTGGACGAGAATAAGCTTTGGGAGGACGAAAATGACCTAAATGTTCAACCAATGACACAAATGTACTAATGGGATGCACAAGATTGGTTAAAAACCCTAATTGGTCGAGAATAAGCCTTGGGAGGACGAAAATGACCTAAATGTTCAACCAATGACACAAAATCACTTATTGGATGCACAAGATTGGTTAAAAACCCTAATTGGACGAGAATAAGCCTTGGGAGGACGAAAATGACCTAAATGTTCAACCAATGACACAAATGTACTTATTGGATGCACAAGATTGGTTAAAATCCTAATTGGACGAGAATAAGCCTTGGGAGGACGAAAATGACCTAAATGTTCAACCAATGACACAAAATCACTTATTGGATGCACAAGATTGGTTAAAAACCCTAATTGGACGAGAATAAGCCTTGGGAGGACGAAAATGACCTAAATGTTCAACCAAGGACACAAAATAACTTATTGGATGCACAAGATTGGTTAAAAACCCTAATTGGACGAGAATAAGCCTTGGGAGGACGAAAATGACCTAAATGTTCAACCAAGGACACAAAATCACTTATTGGATGCACAAGATTGGTTAAAAACCCTAATTGGATGAGAATAAGCCTAGGGAGGACGAAAATGACCTAAATGTTCAACCAATGACACAAAATCACTTATTGGATGCACAAGATTGGTTAAAAACCCTAATTGGGTTAGAATAAGCCTAGGGAGGACGAAAATGACCTAAATGTTCAACCAATGACACAAAATCACTTGTTGGATGCACAAGATTGGTTAAAATTCCTAATTCGATGAGAATAAGCTTTTGGAGGACGAAAATGAACTAAATGTTCAACCAATGACACAAACGTACTTATTGGATGCACAAGATTGGTTAAAAATCCTAATTGGATGAGAATAAGCCTAGGGAGGACGAAAATGACCTAAATGTTCAACCAATGACACAAAATCACTTATTGGATGCACAAGATTGGTTAAAAACCCTAATTGAATGAGAATAAGCTTTTGGAGGACGAAAATGACCTAAATATTCAACCAATGACATAAACGTACTTATTGGATGCACAAGATTGGTTAAAAATCCTAATTGGATGAGAATAAGCCTAAGGAGGACGAAAATGACCTAAATGTTCAACCAATGACACAAACGTACTTATTGGATGCACAAGATTGGTTAAAAATCCTAATTGGATGAGAATAAGCCTAGGGAGGACGAAAATGACCTAAATATTCAACCAATGACACAAAATCACTTATTGGATGCACAAGATTGGTTAAAAACCCTAATTGGGTGACAATAAGCCTAGGGAGGACGAAAATGACCTAAATGTTCAACCAATGACACAAAATCACTTATTGGATGCACAAGATTGGTTAAAAATCCTAATTGGATGAGAATAAGCCTAAGGAGGACAAAAATGACCTAAATGTTCAACCAATGACACAAAATCACTTATTGGATGCACAAGATTGGTTTAAAACCATAATAGGATGAGAATAAGCTTTTGGAGGACGAAAATGACCTAAATGTTCAACCAATGACACAAACGTACTTATTGGATGCACAAGATTGGTTAAAAACCCTTATTGGATGAGAATAAGCCTAGGGAGGACGAAAATGACCTAAATGTTCAACCAATGACACAAAATCACTTATTGGATGCACAAGATTGGTTAAAAACCCTAATTGGGTGACAATAAGCCTAGGGAGGACGAAAATGACCTAAATGTTCAACCAATGACACAAAATCACTTATTGGATGCACAAGATTGGTTAAAAATCCTAATTGGATGAGAATAAGCCTAAGGAGGACAAAAATGACCTAAATGTTCAACCAATGACACAAAATCACTTATTGGATGCACAAGATTGGTTTAAAACCATAATAGGGTGAGAATAAGCTTTTGGAGGACGAAAATGACCTAAATGTTCAACCAATGACACAAACGTACTTATTGGATGCACAAGATTGGTTAAAAATCCTAATTGGATGAGAATAAGCCTAGGGAGGACGAAAATGACCTAAATGTTCAACCATTGACACAAAATCACTTATTGGATGCACAAGATTGGTTAAAAACCCTAATTGGGTGAGAATAAGCCTAGGGAGGACGAAAATGACCTAAATGTTCAACCAATGACACAAAATCACTTATTGGATGCACAAGATTGGTTAAAAACCCTAATTGGGTTAGAATAAGCCTAGGGAGGACGAAAATGACCTAAATGTTCAACCAATGACACAAAATCACTTGTTGGATGCACAAGATTGGTTAAAAATCCTAATTGAATGAGAATAAGCTTTTGGAGGACGAAAATGACCTAAATGTTCAACCAATGACACAAACGTACTTATTGGATGCACAAGATTGGTTAAAAACCCTTATTGGATGAGAATAAGCCTAGGGAGGACGAAAATGACCTAAATGTTTAACCAATGACACAAAATCACTTATTGGATGCACAAGATTGGTTAAAAACCCTAATTGGGTGACAATAAGCCTAGGGAGGACGAAAATGACCTAAATGTTCAACCAATGACACAAAATCACTTATTGGATGCACAAGATAGGTTAAAAACCCTAATTGGGTTAGAATAAGCCTAGGGAGGACGAAAATGACCTAAATGTTCAACCAATGACACAAAATCACTTGTTGGATGCACAAGATTGGTTAAAAACCCTAATTCGATGAGAATAAGCTTTTGGAGGAAGAAAATGAACTAAATGTTCAACGAATGACACAAACGTAGTTATTGGATGCACAAGATTGGTTAAAAATCCTAATTGGATGAGAATAAGCCTAGGGAGGACGCAAATGACCTAAATGTTCAACCAATGACACAAAATCACTTATTGGATGCACAAGATTGGTTAAAAACCCGAATTGGATGAGAATAAGCATTTGGAGGACAAAAATGACCTAAATGTTCAACCAATGACACAAACGTACTTATTGGATGCACAAGATTGGTTATAAACCCTAATTGGATGAGAATAAGCATTTGGAGGACGAAAATGATCTAAATGTTCAACCATTGACACAAAATCACTTATTGAATGCACAAGATTGGTTAAAAACCCTAATTGGATGAGAATAAGCCTAGGGAGGATGCAAATGACCTAAATGTTCAAACAATGACACAAAATCACTTATTGGATGCATAAGATTGGTTAAAAACCCTAATTGGATGAGAATAAGCTTTTGGAGGACGAAAATTACCTAAATGTTCAACAAATGACACAAACGTACTTATTGGATGCACAAGATTGGTTAAAAATCCTAATCGGATAAGAATAAGCCTAGGGAGGACGAAAATGACTTAAATGTTCAACCATTGACACAAAATCACTTATTGGATGCACAAGATTGGTTAAAAACCCTAATTGGGTGAGAATAAGCCTAGGGAGGGCGAAAATGACCTAAATGTTCAACCAATGACACAAAATCACTAATTGGATGCACACGAATGGTTAAAAACCCTAATTGGATGAGAATAAGCCTTGGGAGTACGAAAATGACGTAAATGTTCAACCAATGACACAAAATCACTTATTGGATGCACAAGATTGGTTAAAAACCGTAATTGGATGAGAATAAGCCTAGGGAGGACAAAAATGACCTAAATGTTCAACCAATGACACAAAATCACTTATTGGATTCACAAGATTGGTTAAAAACCCTAATTGGGTGAGAATAAGCCTAGGGAGGACGAAAATGACCTAAATGTTCAACCAATGACACAAAATCACTTATTGGATGCACACGATTGGTTAAAAAGCCTAATTGGATGAGATTAAGCCTAAGGAGGACGAAAATGACCTAAATGTTCAACCAATGACACAAAATCACTAATTGGATGCACACGAATGGTTAAAAACCCTAATTGGATGAGAATAAGCCTTGGGAGTACGAAAATGACGTAAATGTTCAACCAATGACACAAAATCACTTATTGGATGCACAAGATTGGTTAAAAACCGTAATTGGATGAGAATAAGCCTAGGGAGGACAAAAATGACCTAAATGTTCAACCAATGACACAAAATCACTTATTGGATGCACAAGATTGGTTAAAAACCCTAATTGGGTGAGAATAAGCCTAGGGAGGACGAAAATGACCTAAATGTTCAACCAATGACACAAAATCACTTATTGGATGCACACGATTGGTTAAAAAGCCTAATTGGATGAGATTAAGCCTAAGGAGGACGAAAATGACCTAAATGTTCAACCAATGACACAAAATCACTTATTGGATGCACAAGATTGGTTAAAAATCCTAATTGGATGAGAATAAGCTTTTGGAGGACGAAAATGACCTAAATGTTCAACAAATGACACAAACGTACTTATTGGATGCACAAGATTGGTTAAATATCCTAATCGGATAAGAATAAGCCTAGGGTGGACGAAAATGACTTAAATGTTCAACCATTGACACAAAATCACTTATTGGATGCACAAGATTGGTTAAAAACCCTAATTGGGAAAGAATAAGCCTTGGGCGGACAAAAATAACATAAATGTTCAACCAATGACACAAACACTTATTGGATGCACAAGATTGGTTAAAAACCCTAATTGGATGAGAATAAGCTTTAGGAGAACGAAAATGACCTAAATATTCAACCAATGACATAAACGTACTTATTGGATGCACAAGATTGGTTAAACATCCTAGTTGGATGAGAATAAGCCTAAGGAGGACGAAAATGACCTAAATGTTCAACCAATGACACAAAATCACTTATTGGATGCACAAGATTGGTTAAAAACCCTAATTGGGTGACAATAAGCCTAGGGAGGATGAAAATGACCTAAATGTTCAACCAATGACACAAACGTACTTATTGGATTCAGAAGATTGGTTAAAAACCCTAATTGGTTGAGAATAAGCCTTGGGCGGACGAAAATAACGTTAATGTTCAACCAATGACACAAAAACACTTATTGGATGCACAAGATTGGTTAAAAACCCTAATTGGATGAGAATAAGCTTTTGGAGGACGAAAATGACCTAAATATTCAACCAATGACATAAACGTACTTATTGGATGCACAAGATTGGTTAAAAATCCTAATTGGATGAGAATAAGCCTAAGGAGGACGAAAATGACCTAAATGTTCAACCAATGACACAAAATCACTTATTGGATGCACAAGATTGGTTAAAAACCCTAATTGGATGAGAATAAGCTTTTGGAGGACGAAAATGACCTAAATGTTCAACCAATGACACAAACGTACTTATTGGATGCACAAGATTGGTTAAAAACCCTTATTGGATGAGAATAAGCCTAGGGAGGACGAAAATGACCTAAATGTTTAACCAATGACACAAAATCACTTATTGGATGCACAAGATTGGTTAAAAACCCTAATTGGGTGACAATAAGCCTAGGGAGGAAGAAAATGATCTAAATGTTTAACCAATGACACAAAATCACTTATTGGATGCACAAGATTGGTTAAAAACCCTAATTGGGTGAGAATAAGCCTAGGGAGGACGAAAATGACCTAAATGTTCAACCAATGACACAAAATCACTTATTGGATGCACACGATTGGTTAAAAAGCCTAATTGGATGAGATTAAGCCTAAGGAGGACGAAAATGACCTAAATGTTCAACCAATGACACAAAATCACTTATTGGATGCACAAGATTGGTTAAAAATCCTAATTGGATGAGAATAAGCTTTTGGAGGACGAAAATGACCTAAATGTTCAAAAAATGACACAAACGTACTTATTGGATGCACAAGATTGGTTAAATATCCTAATTGGATAAGAATAAGCCTAGGGAGGACGAAAATGACTTAAATGTTAAACCATTGACACAAAATCACTTATTGGATGCACAAGATTGGTTAAAAACCCTAATTGGGAGAGAATAAGCCTAGGGAGGGCGAAAATAACCTAAATGTTCAACCAATGACACAAAATCACTTATTGGATGCACACGAATGGTTAAAAACCCTAATTGGGTGACAATAAGCCTAGGGCGGACGAAAATGACCTAAATTTTCAACCAATGACACAAAATCACTTATTGGATGCACAAGATTAGTTAAAAACCTTAATTGGGTTAGAATAAGCCTAGGGAGGACGAAAATGACCTAAATGTTCAACCAATGACACAAAATCACTTGTTGGATGCACAAGATTGGTTAAAAATCCTAATTGAATGAGAATAAGCTTTTGGAGGACGAAAATGACCTAAATGTTCAACCAATGACACAAACGTACTTATTGGATGCACAAGATTGGTTAAAAACCCTAATTCGATGAGAATAAGCTTTTGGAGGAAGAAAATGAACTAAATGTTCAACGAATGACACAAACGTAGTTATTGGATGCACAAGATTGGTTAAAAATCCTAATTGGATGAGAATAAGCCTAGGGAGGACGCAAATGACCTAAATGTTCAACCAATGACACAAAATCACTTATTGGATGCACAAGATTGGTTAAAAACCCGAATTGGATGAGAATAAGCATTTGGAGGACAAAAATGACCTAAATGTTCAACCAATGACACAAACGTACTTATTGGATGCACAAGATTGGTTATAAACCCTAATTGGATGAGAATAAGCATTTGGAGGACGAAAATGATCTAAATGTTCAACCAATGACACAAAATCACTTATTGAATGCACAAGATTGGTTAAAAACCCTAATTGGATGAGAATAAGCCTAGGGAGGACGCAAATGACCTAAATGTTCAAACAATGACACAAAATCACTTATTGGATGCATAAGATTGGTTAAAAACCCTAATTGGATGAGAATAAGCTTTTGGAGGACGAAAATTACCTAAATGTTCAACAAATGACACAAACGTACTTATTGGATGCACAAGATTGGTTAAAAATCCTAATCGGATAAGAATAAGCCTAGGGAGGACGAAAATGACTTAAATGTTCAACCATTGACACAAAATCACTTATTGGATGCACAAGATTGGTTAAAAACCCTAATTGGGTGAGAATAAGCCTAGGGAGGGCGAAAATGACCTAAATGTTCAACCAATGACACAAAATCACTAATTGGATGCACACGAATGGTTAAAAACCCTAATTGGATGAGAATAAGCCTTGGGAGTACGAAAATGACGTAAATGTTCAACCAATGACACAAAATCACTTATTGGATGCACAAGATTGGTTAAAAACCGTAATTGGATGAGAATAAGCCTAGGGAGGACAAAAATGACCTAAATGTTCAACCAATGACACAAAATCACTTATTGGATTCACAAGATTGGTTAAAAACCCTAATTGGGTGAGAATAAGCCTAGGGAGGACGAAAATGACCTAAATGTTCAACCAATGACACAAAATCACTTATTGGATGCACACGATTGGTTAAAAAGCCTAATTGGATGAGATTAAGCCTAAGGAGGACGAAAATGACCTAAATGTTCAACCAATGACACAAAATCACTTATTGGATGCACAAGATTGGTTAAAAATCCTAATTAGATGAGAATAAGCTTTTGGAGGACGAAAATGACCTAAATGTTCAAAAAATGACACAAACGTACTTATTGGATGCACAAGATTGGTTAAATATCCTAATCGGATAAGAATAAGCCTAGGGAGGACGAAAATGACTTAAATGTTAAACCATTGACACAAAATCACTTATTGGATGCACAAGATTGGTTAAAAACCCTAATTGGGAGAGAATAAGCCTAGGGAGGGCGAAAATAACCTAAATGTTCAACCAATGACACAAAATCACTTATTGGATGCACACGAATGGTTAAAAACCCTAATTGGGTGACAATAAGCCTAGGGCGGACGAAAATGACCTAAATGTTCAACCAATGACACAAAATCACTTATTAGATGCACAAGATTGGTTAAAAACCTTAATTGGGTTAGAATAAGCCTAGGGAGGACGAAAATGACCTAAATGTTCAACCAATGACACAAAATCACTTGTTGGATGCACAAGATTGGTTAAAAATCCTAATTGAATGAGAATAAGCTTTTGGAGGACGAAAATGACCTAAATGTTCAACCAATGACACAAACGTACTTATTGGATGCACAAGATTGGTTAAAAACCCTTATTGGATGAGAATAAGCCTAGGGAGGACGAAAATGACCTAAATGTTTAACCAATGACACAAAATCACTTATTGGATGCACAAGATTGGTTAAAAACCCTAATTGGGTGACAATAAGCCTAGGGAGGACGAAAATGACCTAAATGTTCAACCAATGACACAAAATCACTTATTGGATGCACAAGATTGGTTAAAAACCTTAATTGGGTTAGAATAAGCCTAGGGAGGACGAAAATGACCTAAATGTTCAACCAATGACACAAAATCACTTGTTGGATGCACAAGATTGGTTAAAAATCCTAATTGAATGAGAATAAGCTTTTGGAGGACGAAAATGACCTAAATGTTCAACCAATGACACAAACGTACTTATTGGATGCACAAGATTGGTTAAAAACCCTAATTGGATGAGAATAAGCCTAGGGAGGACGAAAATGACCTAAATGTTCAACCAATGACACAAAATCACTTGTTGGATGCACAAGATTGGTTAAAAACCCTAATTGGATGAGAATAAGCTTTTGGAGGACGAAAATGACCTAAATGTTCAACAAATGACACAAACGTACTTATTGGATGCACAAGATTGGTTAAAAATCCTAATCGGATAAGAATAAGCCTAGGGAGGACGAAAATGACTTAAATGTTCAACCATTGACAAAAAATCACTTATTGGATGCACAAGATTGGTTAAAAACCCTAATTGGGTGAGAATAAGCCTAGGGAGGGCGAAAATGACCTAAATGTTCAACCAATGACACAAAATCACTAATTGGATGCACACGAATGGTTAAAAACCCTAATTGGATGAGAATAAGCCTTGGGAGTACGAAAATGACGTAAATGTTCAACCAATGACACAAAATCACTTATTGGATGCACAAGATTGGTTAAAAACCGTAATTGGATGAGAATAAGCCTAGGGAGGACAAAAATGACCTAAATGTTCAACCAATGACACAAAATCACTTATTGGATGCACAAGATTGGTTAAAAACCCTAATTGGGTGAGAATAAGCCTAGGGAGGACGAAAATGACCTAAATGTTCAACCAATGACACAAAATCACTTATTGGATGCACACGATTGGTTAAAAAGCCTAATTGGATGAGATTAAGCCTAAGGAGGACGAAAATGACCTAAATGTTCAACCAATGACACAAAATCACTTATTGGATGCACAAGATTGGTTAAAAATCCTAATTGGATGAGAATAAGCTTTTGGAGGACGAAAATGACCTAAATGTTCAACAAATGACACAAACGTACTTATTGGATGCACAAGATTGGTTAAATATCCTAATCGGATAAGAATAAGCCTAGGGTGGACGAAAATGACTTAAATGTTCAACCATTGACACAAAATCACTTATTGGATGCACAAGATTGGTTAAAAACCCTAATTGGGAAAGAATAAGCCTAGGGAGGGAGAAAATGACCTAAATGTTCAACCAATGACACAAAATCACTTATTGGAGGCACACGAATGGTTAACAACCCTAATTGGATGAGAATAAGCCTTGGGCGGACGAAAATAACGTAAATGTTCAACCAATGACACAAACACTTATTGGATGCACAAGATTGGTTAAAAACCCTAATTGGATGAGAATAAGCTTTAGGAGAACGAAAATGACCTAAATATTCAACCAATGACAAAAACGTACTTATTGGATGCACAAGATTGGTTAAACATCCTAGTTGGATGAGAATAAGCCTAAGGAGGACGAAAATGACCTAAATGTTCAACCAATGACACAAAATCACTTATTGGATGCACAAGATTGGTTAAAAACCCTAATTGGGTGACAATAAGCCTAGGGAGGATGAAAATGACCTAAATGTTCAACCAATGACACAAACATACTTATTGGATTCAGAAGATTGGTTAAAAACCCTAATTGGTTGAGAATAAGCCTTCGGCGGACGAAAATAACGTTAATGTTCAACCAATGACACAAAAACACTTATTGGATGTACAAGATTGGTTAAAAACCCTAATTGAATGAGAATAAGCTTTTGGGGGACGAAAATGACCTAAATATTCAACCAATGACATAAACGTACTTATTGGATGCACAAGATTGGTTAAAAACCCTTATTGGATGAGAATAAGCCTAAGGAGGACGAAAATGACCTAAATGTTAAACCAATGACACAAAATCACTTATTGGATGCACAAGATTGGTTAAAAACCCTAATTGGGTGACAATAAGCCTAGGGAGGACGAAAATGACCTAAATGTTCAACCAATGACACAAAATCACTTATTGGATGCACAAGATTGGTTAAAAACCCTAATTGGGTTAGAATAAGCCTAGGGAGGACGAAAATGACCTAAATGTTCAACCAATGACACAAAATCACTTGTTGGATGCACAAGATTGGTTAAAAACCCTAATTCGATGAGAATAAGCTTTTGGAGGACGAAAATGAACTAAATGTTTAACGAATGACACAAACGTAGTTATTGGATGCACAAGATTGGTTAAAAATCCTAATTGGATGAGAATAAGCCTAGGGAGGACGCAAATGACCTAAATGTTCAACCAATGACACAAAATCACTTATTGGATGCACAAGATTGGTTAAAAACCCGAATTGGATGAGAATAAGCATTTGGAGGACAAAAATGACCTAAATGTTCAACCAATGACACAAACGTACTTATTGGATGCACAAGATTGGTTATAAACCCTAATTGGATGAGAATAAGCATTTGGAGGACGAAAATGATCTAAATGTTCAACCAATGACACAAAATCACTTATTGAATGCACAAGATTGGTTAAAAACCCTAATTGGATGAGAATAAGCCTAGGGAGGACGCAAATGACCTAAATGTTCAAACAATGACACAAAATCACTTATTGGATGCATAAGATTGGTTAAACACCCTAATTGGATGAGAATAAGCTTTTGGAGGACGAAAATTACCTAAATGTTCAACAAATGACACAAACGTACTTATTGGATGCACAAGATTGGTTAAAAATCCTAATCGGATAAGAATAAGCCTAGGGAGGACGAAAATGACTTAAATGTTCAACCATTGACACAAAATCACTTATTGGATGCACAAGATTGGTTAAAAACCCTAATTGGGTGAGAATAAGCCTAGGGAGGGCGAAAATGACCTAAATGTTCAACCAATGACACAAAATCACTTATTGGATGCACACGAATGGTTAAAAACCCTAATTGGATGAGAATAAGCCTAGGGCGGACGAAAATAACGTAAATGTTCAACCAATGACACAAAAACACTTATTGGATGCACAAGATTGGTTAAAAACCCTAATTTAATGAGAATAAGCTTTTGGAGGACGAAAATGACCTAAATATTCAACCAATGACATAAACGTACTTATTGGATGCACAAGATTGGTTAAAAATCCTAATTGGATGAGAATAAGCCTAAGGAGGACGAAAATGACCTAAATGTTCAACCAATGACACAAAATAACTTATTGGACGCATAAGATTGGTTAAAAACCCTAATTGGGTGACAATAAGCCTAGGGAGGACGAAAATGACCTAAATGTTCAACCAATGACACAAACGTACTTATTGGATTCAGAAGATTGGTTAAAAACCCTAATTGGTTGAGAATAAGCCTTGGGCGGACGAAAATAACGTAAATGTTCAACCAATGACACAAAAACACTTATTGGATGCACAAGATTGGTTAAAAACCCTAATTGGATGAGAATAAGCTTTTGGAGGACGAAAATGACCTAAATATTCAACCAATGACATAAACGTACTTATTGGATGCACAAGATTGGTTAAAAATCCTAATTGGATGAGAATAAGCCTAAGGAGGACGAAAATGACCTAAATGTTCAACCAATGACACAAAATCACTTATTGGATGCATAAGATTGGTTAAAAACCCTAATTGGGTGACAATAAGCCTAGGGAGGACGAAAATGACCTAAATGTTCAACCAATGACACAAACGTACTTATTGGATTCAGAAGATTGGTTAAAAACCCTAATTGGTTGAGAATAAGCCTTGGGCGGACAAAAATAACGTAAATGTTCAACCAATGACACAAAAACACTTATTGGATGCACAAGATTGGTTAAAAACCCTAATTGGATGAGAATAAGCTTTTGGAGGACGAAAATGACCTAAATATTCAACCAATGACATAAACGTACATATTGGATGCACACGATTGGTTAAAAAAACTAATTGGATGAGAATAAGCCTAAGGAGGACGAAAATGACCTAAATGTTCAACCAATGACACAAAATCACATATTGGATGCACAAGATTGGTTCAAAACCATAATAGGATGAGAATAAGCTTTTGGAGGACGAAAATGACCTAAATGTTCAACCATTGACACAAACGTACTTATTGGATGCACAAGATTGGTTAAAAACCCTTATTGGATGAGAATAAGCCTAGGGAGGACGAAAATGACTTAAATGTTTAACCAATGACACAAAATCACTTATTGGATGCACCAGATTGGTTAAAAACCCTAATTGGGTGACAATAAGCTTAGGGAGGACGAAAATGACCTAAATGTTCAACCAATGACACAAAATCACTTATTGGATGCACAAGATTGGTTAAAAACCCTAATTGGGTTAGAATAAGCCTAGGGAGGACGAAAATGACCTAAATGTTCAACCAATGACACAAAATCACTTGTTGGATGCACAAGATTGGTTAAAAACCCTAATTGGATGAGAATAAGCCTATGGAGCACGAAAATGACCTAAATGTTCAACCAATGACACAAAATCACTTATTGGTTGCACAAGATTGGTTAAAAACCCTAATTGGATGAGAATAAGCTTTTGGAGGACGAAAATGACCTAAATGTTCAACCAATGACACAAACGTACTTATTGGATGCATAAGATTGGTTAAAAATCCTAATTGGATGAGAATAAGCCTAGGGAGGATGAAAATGACCTAAATGTTCAACCAATGACACAAAATCACTTATTGGATGCACAAGATTGGTTAAAAACCCTAATTGGGTGAGAATAAGCCTAGGGAGGACGAAAATGACCTAAATGTTCAACCAATGACACAAAATCACTTATTGGATGCACACGATTGGTTAAAAAGCCTAATTGGATGAGATTAAGCCTAAGGAGGACGAAAATGACCTAAATGTTCAACCAATGACACAAAATCACTTATTGGATGCACAAGATTGGTTAAAAATCCTAATTGGATGAGAATAAGCTTTTGGAGGACGAAAATGACCTAAATGTTCAAAAAATGACACAAACGTACTTATTGGATGCACAAGATTGGTTAAATATCCTAATTGGATAAGAATAAGCCTAGGGAGGACGAAAATGACTTAAATGTTAAACCATTGACACAAAATCACTTATTGGATGCACAAGATTGGTTAAAAACCCTAATTGGGAGAGAATAAGCCTAGGGAGGGCGAAAATAACCTAAATGTTCAACCAATGACACAAAATCACTTATTGGATGCACACGAATGGTTAAAAACCCTAATTGGGTGACAATAAGCCTAGGGCGGACGAAAATGACCTAAATTTTCAACCAATGACACAAAATCACTTATTGGATGCACAAGATTAGTTAAAAACCTTAATTGGGTTAGAATAAGCCTAGGGAGGACGAAAATGACCTAAATGTTCAACCAATGACACAAAATCACTTGTTGGATGCACAAGATTGGTTAAAAATCCTAATTGAATGAGAATAAGCTTTTGGAGGACGAAAATGACCTAAATGTTCAACCAATGACACAAACGTACTTATTGGATGCACAAGATTGGTTAAAAACCCTAATTCGATGAGAATAAGCTTTTGGAGGAAGAAAATGAACTAAATGTTCAACGAATGACACAAACGTAGTTATTGGATGCACAAGATTGGTTAAAAATCCTAATTGGATGAGAATAAGCCTAGGGAGGACGCAAATGACCTAAATGTTCAACCAATGACACAAAATCACTTATTGGATGCACAAGATTGGTTAAAAACCCGAATTGGATGAGAATAAGCATTTGGAGGACAAAAATGACCTAAATGTTCAACCAATGACACAAACGTACTTATTGGATGCACAAGATTGGTTATAAACCCTAATTGGATGAGAATAAGCATTTGGAGGACGAAAATGATCTAAATGTTCAACCAATCACACAAAATCACTTATTGAATGCACAAGATTGGTTAAAAACCCTAATTGGATGAGAATAAGCCTTGGGAGGACGAAAATGACGTCAATGTTCAACCAATGACACAAAATCACTTATTGGATGCACAAGATTGGTTGAAAACCGTAATTGGATGAGAATAAGCCTAGGGAGGACGAAAATGACCTAAATGTTCAACCAATGACACAAAATCAATTGTTGGATTCACAAGATTGGTTAAAAACCCTAATTGGGTGAGAATAAGCATAGGGAGGACGAAAAATGACCAAAATGTTCAACCAATGATACAAAATCACTTATTGGATGCACAAGATTGGTTCAAAACCATAATAGGATGAGAATAAGCTTTTGGAGGACGAAAATGACCTAAATGTTCAACCAATGACACAAACGTACTTATTGGATGCACAAGATTGGTTAAAAACCCTTATTGGATGAGAATAAGCCTAGGGAGGACGAAAATGACCTAAATGTTTAACCAATGACACAAAATCACTTATTGGATGCAAAAGAATGGTTAAAAACCCTAATTGGGTGACAATAAGCTTGGGGAGGATGAAAATGACCTAAATGTTCAACCAATGACACAAAATCACTTATTGGATGCACAAGATTGTTTAAAAACCCTAATTGGGTTAGAATAAGCCTAGGGAGGACGAAAATGACCTAAATGTTCAACCAATGATACAAAATCACTTATTGGATGCACAAGATTGGTTAAAAATCCTAATTGGATGAGAATAAGCTTTTGGAGGACGAAAATAACCTAAATGTTCAACAAATGACACAAACGTACTTATTGGATGCACAAGATTGGTTAAATATCCTAATCGGATAAGAATAAGCCTAGGGAGGACGAAAATGACTTAAATGTTCAACCATTGACACAAAATCACTTATTGGATGCACAAGATTGGTTAAAAACCCTAATTGGGAGAGAATAAGCCTAGGGAGGGCGAAAATAACCTAGTTGTTCAACCAATGACACAAAATCTTTTATTGGATGCACACGAATGGTTAAAAACCCTAATTGGATGAGAATAAGCCTTGGGCGGACGAAAATAACGTAAATGTTCAACCAATGACACAAAAACACTTATTGGATGCACAAGATTGGTTAAAAACCCTAATTTAATGAGAATAAGCTTTTGGAGGACGAAAATGACCTAAATATTCAACCAATGACATAAACGTACTTATTGGATGCACAAGATTGGTTAAAAATCCTAATTGGATGAGAATAAGCCTAAGGAGGACGAAAATGACCTAAATGTTCAACCAATGACACAAAATAACTTATTGGACGCATAAGATTGGTTAAAAACCCTAATTGGGTGACAATAAGCCTAGGGAGGACGAAAATGACCTAAATGTTCAACCAATGACACAAACGTACTTATTGGATTCAGAAGATTGGTTAAAAACCCTAATTGGTTGAGAATAAGCCTTGGGCGGACGAAAATAACGTAAATGTTCAACCAATGACACAAAAACACTTATTGGATGCACAAGATTGGTTAAAAACCCTAATTGGATGAGAATAAGCTTTTGGAGGACGAAAATGACCTAAATATTCAACCAATGACATAAACGTACTTATTGGATGCACAAGATTGGTTCAAAATCATAATTGGATGAGAATAAGCCTAAGGAGGACGAAAATAAACTAAATGTTCAACCAATGACACAAAATCGCTTATTGGATGCACGAGATTGGTTAAAAACCATAAAAGGATGAGAATAAGCTTTTGGAGGACGAAAATGACCTAAATGTTCAACCAATGACACAAACGTACTTATTGGATGCACAAGATTGGTTAAAAACCGTTGTTGGATAAGAAAAAGCCTAGGGAGGACGCAAATGACCTAAATGTTCAACCAATGACACAAAATCACTTATTGGATGCATAAGATTGGTTAAAAACCCTAATTGGGTGACAATAAGCCTAGGGAGGACGAAAATGACCTAAATGTTCAACCAATGACATAAACGTACTTATTGGATTCAGAAGATTGGTTAAAAACCCTAATTGGTTTAGAATAAGCCTTGGGTGGACGAAAATAACGTAAATGTTCAACCAATGACACAAAAACACTTATTGGATGCACAAGATTGGTTAAAAACCCTAATTGGGTGACAATAAGCCTAGGGAGGACGAAAATGACCTAAATGTTCAACCAATGACACAAAATCACTTATTGGATGCACAAGATTGGTTAAAAACCCTAATTGGGTTAGAATAAGCCTAGGGAGGACGAAAATGACCTAAATGTTCAACCAATGACACAAAATCACTTGTTGGATGCACCAGATTGGTTAAAAACCCAAATTGGATGAGAATAAGCTTTTGGAGGACGAAAATGACCTAAATGTTCAACAAATGACACAAACGTACTTATTGGATGCACAAGATTGGTTAAAAATCCTAATCGGATAAGAATAAGCCTAGGGAGGACGAAAATGACTTAAATGTTCAACCATTGACACAAAATCACTTATTGGATGCACAAGATTGGTTAAAAACCCTAATTGGGTGAGAATAAGCCTAGGGAGGGCGAAAATGACTTAAATGTTCAACCAATGACACAAAATCACTAATTGGATGCACATGAATGGTTAAAAACCCTAATTGGATGAGAATAAGCCTTGGGAGTACGAAAATGACGTAAATGTTCAACCAATGACACAAAATCACTTATTGGATGCACAAGATTGGTTAAAAACCGTAATTGGATGAGAATAAGCCTAGGGAGGACAAAAATGACCTAAATGTTCAACCAATGACACAAAATCACTTATTGGATTCACAAGATTGGTTAAAAACCCTAATTGGGTGAGAATAAGCCTAGGGAGGACGAAAATGACCTAAATGTTCAACCAATGACACAAAATCACTTATTGGATGCACACGATTGGTTAAAAAGCCTAATTGGATGAGATTAAGCCTAAGGAGGACGAAAATGACCTAAATGTTCAACCAATGACACAAAATCACTTATTGGATGCACAAGATTGGTTAAAAATCCTAATTGGATGAGAATAAGCTTTTGGAGGACGAAAATGACTTAAATGTTCAAAAAATGACACAAACGTACTTATTGGATGCACAAGATTGGTTAAATATCCTAATTGGATAAGAATAAGCCTAGGGAGGACGAAAATGACTTAAATGTTCAACCATTGACACAAAATCACTTATTGGATGCACAAGATTGGTTAAAAACCCTAATTGGGAGAGAATAAGCCTAGGGAGGGCGAAAATAACCTAAATGTTCAACCAATGACACAAAATCACTTATTGGATGCACACGAATGGTTAAAAACCCTAATTGGGTGACAATAAGCCTAGGGCTGACGAAAATGACCTAAATGTTCAACCAATTACACAAAATCACTTATTGGATGCACAAGATTGGTTAAAAACCTTAATTGGGTTAGAATAAGCCTAGGGAGGACGAAAATGACCTAAATGTTCAACCAATGACACAAAATCACTTGTTGGATGCACAAGATTGGTTAAAAATCCTAATTGAATGAGAATAAGCTTTTGGAGGACGAAAATGACCTAAATGTTCAACCAATGACACAAACGTACATATTGGATGCACAAGATTGGTTAAAAACCCTTATTGGATGAGAATAAGCCTAGGGAGGACGAAAATGACCTAAATGTTTAACCAATGACACAAAATCACTTATTGGATGCACAAGATTGGTTAAAAACCCTAATTGGGTGACAATAAGCCTAGGGAGGACGAAAATGACCTAAATGTTCAACCAATGACACAAAATCACTTATTGGATGCACAAGATTGGTTAAAAACCCTAATTCGATGAGAATAAGCTTTTGGAGGACGAAAATGAACTAAATGTTCAACGAATGACACAAACGTACTTATTGGATGCACAAGATTGGTTAAAAATCCTAATTGGATGAGAATAAGCCTAGGGAGGACGCAAATGACCTAAATGTTCAACCAATGACACAAAATCACTTATTGGATGCACAAGATTGGTTAAAAACCCGAATTGGATGAGAATAAGCATTTGGAGGACAAAAATGACCTAAATGTTCAACCAATGACACAAACGTACTTATTGGATGCACAAGATTGGTTATAAACCCTAATTGGATGAGAATAAGCATTTGGAGGACGAAAATGATCTAAATGTTCAACCAATCACACAAAATCACTTATTGAATGCACAAGATTGGTTAAAAACCCTAATTGGATGAGAATAAGCCTTGGGAGGACGAAAATGACGTCAATGTTCAACCAATGACACAAAATCACTTATTGGATGCACAAGATTGGTTGAAAACCGTAATTGGATGAGAATAAGCCTAGGGAGGACGAAAATGACCTAAATGTTCAACCAATGACACAAAATCAATTGTTGGATTCACAAGATTGGTTAAAAACCCTAATTGGGTGAGAATAAGCATAGGGAGGACGAAAAATGACCAAAATGTTCAACCAATGATACAAAATCACTTATTGGATGCACAAGATTGGTTCAAAACCATAATAGGATGAGAATAAGCTTTTGGAGGACGAAAATGACCTAAATGTTCAACCAATGACACAAACGTACTTATTGGATGCACAAGATTTGTTAAAAACCCTTATTGGATGAGAATAAGCCTAGGGAGGACGAAAATGACCTAAATGTTCAACCATTGACACAAAATCACTTATTGGATGCACAAGATTGGTTAAAAACCCTAATTGGGAGAGAATAAGCCTAGGGAGGGCGAAAATAACCTAAATGTTCAACCAATGACACAAAATCAATTATTGGATGCACACGAAGGGTAAAAAACCCTAATTGGATGAGAATAAGCCTTGGGCGGACGAAAATAACGTAAATGTTCAACCAATGACACAAAAACACTTATTGGATGCACAAGATTGGTTAAAAACCCTAATTGGATGAGAATAAGCTTTTGGAGAACGAAAATGACCTAAATATTCAACCAATGACATAAACGTACTTATTGGATGTACAAGATTGGTTAAAAATCCTAATTGGATGAGAATAAGCCTAAGGAGGACGAAAATGACCTAAATGTTCAACCAATGACACAAAATCACTTATTGGATGCACAAGTTTGTTTAAAAACCCTAATTGGGTTAGAATAAGCCTAGGGAGGACGAAAATGACCTAATTGTTCAACCAATGACACAAAATCACTTCTTGGATGCACAAGATTGGTTAAAAATCCTAATTGGATGAGAATAAGCTTTTGGAGGACGAAAACGACCTAAATGTTCAACAAATGACACAAACGTACTTATTGGATGCACAAGATTGGTTAAATATCCTAATCGGATAAGAATAAGCCTAGGGAGGACGAAAATGACTTAAATGTTCAACCATTGACACAAAATCACTTATTGGATGCACAAGATTGGTTAAAAACCCTAATTGGGAGAGAATAAGCCTAGGGAGGGCGAAAATAACCTAAATGTTCAACCAATGACACAAAATCACTTATTGGATGCACACGAATGGTAAAAAACCCTAATTGGATGAGAATAAGCCTTGGGCGGACGAAAATAACGTAAATGTTCAACCAATGACACAAAAACACTTATTGGATGCACAAGATTGGTTAAAAACCCTAATTGGATGAGAATAAGCTTTTGGAGAACGAAAATGACCTAAATATTCAACCAATGACATAAACGTACTTATTGGATGCACAAGATTGGTTAAAAATCCTAATTGGATGAGAATAAGCCTAAGGAGGACGAAAATGACCTAAATGTTCAACCAATGACACAAAATCACTTATTGGATGCACAAGATTGGTTAAAAACCCTAATTGGGTTAGAATAAGCCTAGGGAGGACGAAAATGACCTAAATGTTCAACCAATGATACAAAATCACTTATTGGATGCACACGATTGGTTAAAAACCCTAATTGGATGAGAATAAGCCTAAGGAGGACGAAAATGACCTAAATGTTCAACCAATGATACAAAATCACTTATTGGATGCACAAGATTGGTTCAAAACCATAATAGGATGAGAATAAGCTTTTGGAGGACGAAAATGACCTAAATGTTCAACCAATGACACAAACGTACTTATTGGATGCACAAGATTGGTTAAAAACCCTTATTGGATGAGAATAAGCCTAGGGAGGACGAAAATGACCTAAATGTTTAACCAATGACACAAAATCACTTATTGGATGCAAAAGAATGGTTAAAAACCCTAATTGGGTGACAATAAGCTTGGGGAGGATGAAAATGACCTAAATGTTCAACCAATGACACAAAATCACTTATTGGATGCACAAGATTGTTTAAAAACCCTAATTGGGTTAGAATAAGCCTAGGGAGGACGAAAATGACCTAAATGTTCAACCAATGATACAAAATCACTTATTGGATGCACAAGATTGGTTAAAAATCCTAATTGGATGAGAATAAGCTTTTGGAGGACGAAAATAACCTAAATGTTCAACAAATGACACAAACGTACTTATTGGATGCACAAGATTGGTTAAATATCCTAATCGGATAAGAATAAGCCTAGGGAGGACGAAAATGACTTAAATGTTCAACCATTGACACAAAATCACTTATTGGATGCACAAGATTGGTTAAAAACCCTAATTGGGAGAGAATAAGCCTAGGGAGGGCGAAAATAACCTAGTTGTTCAACCAATGACACAAAATCTTTTATTGGATGCACACGAATGGTTAAAAACCCTAATTGGATGAGAATAAGCCTTGGGCGGACGAAAATAACGTAAATGTTCAACCAATGACACAAAAACACTTATTGGATGCACAAGATTGGTTAAAAACCCTAATTGGATTAGAATAAGCTTTTGGAGAACGAAAATGACCTAAATATTCAACCAATGACATAAACGTACTTATTGGATGCACAAGATTGGTTAAAAATCCTAATTGGATGAGAATAAGCCTAAGGAGGACGAAAATGACCTAAATGTTCAACCAATGACACAAAATCACTTATTGGATGCAAAAGATTGGTTAAGAACCCTAATTGGGTGACAATAAGCCTAGGGAGGATGAAAATGACCTAAATGTTCAACCAATGACACAAACGTACTTATTGGATTCAGAAGATATGTTAAAAACCCTAATTGGTTGAGAATAAGCCTTGGGCGGACGAAAATAACGTTAATGTTCAACCAATGACACAAAAACACTTATTGGATGCACAAGATTGGTTAAAAACCCTAATTGGATGAGAATAAGCTTTTGGAGGACGAAAATGACCTAAATATTCAACCAATGACATAAACGTACATATTGGATGCACACGATTGGTTAAAAAAACTAATTGGATGAGAATAAGCCTAAGGAGGACGAAAATGACCTAAATGTTCAACCAATGACACAAAATCACATATTGGATGCACAAGATTGGTTCAAAACCATAATAGGATGAGAATAAGCTTTTGGAGGACGAAAATGACCTAAATGTTCAACCATTGACACAAACGTACTTATTGGATGCACAAGATTGGTTAAAAACCCTTATTGGATGAGAATAAGCCTAGGGAGGACGAAAATGACTTAAATTTTTAACCAATGACACAAAATCACTTATTGGATGCACCAGATTGGTTAAAAACCCTAATTGGGTGACAATAAGCTTAGGGAGGACGAAAATGACCTAAATGTTCAACCAATGACACAAAATCACTTGTTGGATGCACAAGATTGGTTAAAAACCCTAATTGGGTTAGAATAAGCCTAGGGAGGACGAAAATGACCTAAATGTTCAACCAATGACACAAAATCACTTGTTGGATGCACAAGATTGGTTAAAAACCCTAATTGGATGAGAATAAGCTTTTGGAGGACAAAAATGACCTAAATGTTCAACAAATGACACAAACGTACTTATTGGATGAACAAGATTGGTTAAAAATCCTAATCGGATAAGAATAAGCCTAGGGAGGACGAAAATGACTTAAATGTTCAACCATTGACACAAAATCACTTATTGGATGCACAAGATTGGTTAAAAACCCTAATTGGTTGAGAATAAGCCTAATGAGGGCGAAAATGACCTAAATGTTCAACCAATGACACAAAATCACTTATTGGATGCACACGAATGGTTAAAAACCCTAATTGGATGAGAATAAGCCTTAGGCTGACGAAAATAACGTAAATGTTCAACCAATGACACAAAAACACTTATCGGATGCACAAGATTGGTTAAAAACCCTAATTTAATGAGAATAAGCTTTTGGAGGACGAAAATGACCTAAATATTCAACCAATGACATAAACGTACTTATTGGATGCACAAGATTGGTTAAAAATCCTAATTGGATGAGAATAAGCCTAAGGAGGACGAAAATGACCTAAATGTTCAACCAATGACACCAAATCACTTATTGGATGCACGGGATTGGTTAAAAACCATAATAGGATGAGATTAAGCTTTGGGAGGACGAAAATGACCTCAATGTTCAACCAATGACACAAACGTACTTATTGGATGCACAAGATTGGTTAAAAACCCTTATTGGATAAGAATAAGCCTAGGGAGGACGCAAATAACCTAAATGTTCAACCAATGACACAAAATCACTTATTGGATGCATAAGATTGGTTAAAAACCCTAATTGGGTGACAATAAGCCTAGGGAGGACGAAAATGACCTAAATGTTCAACCAATGACACAAACGTACTTATTAGATTCAGAAGATTGGTTAAAAACCCTAATTGGTTGAGAATAAGCCTTGGGCGGCAAAAATAACGTAAATGTTCAACCAATGACACAAAAACACTTATTGGATGCACAAGATTGGTTAAAAACCCTAATTGGATGAGAATATGCTTTTGGAGGACGAAAATGACCTAAATATTCAACCAATGACATAAACGTACTTATTGGATGCACAAAATTGGTTAAAAATCCCAATTGGATGAGAATAAGCCTAAGGAGGACGAAAATGACCAAAATGTTCAACCAATGACACGAAATCACTTATTGGATGCATAAGATTGGTTAAAAACTCTAATTTAATGAGAATAAGCTTTTGGAGGACGAAAATGACCTAAATATTCAACCAATGACATAAACGTACTTATTGGATGCACAAGATTGGTTAAAAATCCTAATTGGATGAGAATAAGCCTAAGGAGGACGAAAATGACCTAAATGTTCAACCAATGACACAAAATCACTTATTGGATGCACAAGATTGGTTAAAAACCCTAATTGGGTGACAATAAGCCTAGGGAGGACGAAAATGACCTAAATGTTCAACCAATGACACAAACGTACTTATTGGATTCAAAAGATTGGTTAAAAACCCTAATTGGTTGAGAATAAGCCTTGGGCAGACGAAAATAACGTAAATGTTCAACCAATGACACAAAAACACTTATTGGATGCACAAGATTGGTTAAAAACCCTAATTGGATGAGAATAAGCTTTTGGAGGACGAAAATGACCTAAATATTCAACCAATGACATAAACGTACTTATTGGATACACAAGATTGGTTAAAAATCCTAATTGGATGAGAATAAGCCTAAGGAGGACGAAAATGACCTAAATGTTCAACCAATGACACAAAATCACTTATTGGATACACAAAATTGGTTAAAAACCATAATAGGATGAGAATAAGCTTTTGGAGGACGAAAATGACCTAAATGTTCAACCAAAACACAGACGTACTTATTGGATGCACAAGATTGGTTAAAAACCCTTATTGGATGAGTATAAGCCTATGGAGGACGAAAATGACCTAAATGTTTAACCAATGACCCAAATCACTTATTGGATGCACAAGATTGGTTAAAAACCCTAATTGGGTGACAATAAGCCTAGGGAGGACGAAAATGACCTAAATGTTCAACCAATGACACAAAATCACTTATTGGATGCACAAGATTTGTTAAAAACCCTAATTGGGTTAGAATAAGCCTAGGGAGGACGAAAATGACCTAAATGTTCAACCAATGACACAAACGTACTTATTGGATTCAGAAGATGGGTTAAAAACCCTAATTGGTTGAGAATAAGCCTTGGGCGGACGAAAATAACGTAAATGTTCAAGCAATGACACAAAAACACTTATTGGATGCACAAGATTGGTTAAAAACCCTAATTGGATGAGAATAAGCTTTTGGAGGACGAAAATGACCTAAATGTTCAACCAATGACACAAACGTACTTATTGGATGCACAAGATTGGTTAAAAATCCTAATTGGATGAGAATAAGCCTAGGGAGGACGAAAATGACCTAAATGTTCAACCAATGACACAAAATCACTTATTGGATGCACAAGATTGGTCAAAAACCCTAATTGAATGAGAATAAGCTTTTGGAGGACGAAAATGACCTAAATATTCAACCAATGACATAAATGTACTTATTGGATGCACAAGATTGGTTAAAAATCCTAATTGGATGAGAATAAGCCTAAGGAGGACGAAAATGACCTAAATGTTCAACCAATGACACAAAATCAGTTATTGGATGCACAAGATTGGTTTAAAACCATAATAGGATGAGAATAAGCTTTTGGAGGATAAAAATGACCTAAATGTTCAACCAATGACACAAACGTACTTATTGGATGCACAAGATTGGTTAAAAACCCTTATTGGATGAGAATAAGCCTAGGGAGGACGAAAATGACCTAAATGTTTAACCAATGACACAAAATCACTTATTGGATGCACAAGATTGGTTAAAAACCCTAATTGGGTGACAATAAGCCTAGGGAGGACGAAAATGACCTAAATGTTCAACCAATGACAAAAAATCACTTAATAGATGCTGCAGATTGGTTAAAAACCCTAATTGGGTGAGAATATGCCTAGGGAGGACGAAAATGACCTAAATGTTCAACCAATGACACAAAATCACTTGTTGGATGCACAAGATTGGTTAAAAATCCTAATTGGATGAGAATAAGACTAAGGAGGACGAAAATGACCTAAATGTTCAACCAATGACACAAAATCACTTATTGGATGCACAAGATTGGTTTAAAACCATAATAGGCTGAGAATAAGCTTTTGGAGGACGAAAATGACCTAAATGTTCAACCAATGACACAAACGTACTTATTCGATGCACAAGATTGGTTAAAAACCCTTATTGGATGAGAATAAGCCTAGGGAGGACGAAAATGACCTAAATGTTCAACCAATGACACAAAATCACTTATTGGATGCACAACATTGGTTAAAAACCCTAATTGGACGAGAATAAGCCTAGGGAGGATGAAAATGACCTAAATGTTCAACCAATGACACAAAATCACTTATTGGATGCACAAGATTGGTTAAAAACCCTAATTGAATGAGAATAAGCTTTTGGAGGACGAAAATGACCTAAATATTCAACCAATGACATAAACGTACTTATTGGATGCACAAGATTGGTTAAAAATCCTAATTGGATGAGAATAAGCCTAAGGAGGACGAAAATGACCTAAATGTTCAACCAATGACACAAAATCACTTATTGGATGCACAAGATTGGTTAAAAACCCTTATTGGGTGAGAATAAGCCTAGGGAGGACGAAAATGACCTAAATGTTCAACCAATGACACAAAATCACTTATTGGATGCACAACATTGGTTAAAAACCCTAATTGGACGAGAATAAGCCTAGGGAGGATGAAAATGACCTAAATGTTGAACCAATGACACAAAATCACTTATTGGATGCACAAGATTGGTTAAAAACCCTAATTGAATGAGAATAAGCTTTTGGAGGACGAAAATGAACTAAATATTCAACCAATGACATAAACGTACTTATTGGATGCACAAGATTGGCTAAAAATCCTAATTGGATGAGAATAAGCCTAAGGAGGACGAAAATTACCTAAATGTTCAACCAATGACACAAACGTACTTATTGGATGCACAAGAATGGTTAAAAATCCTAATTGGATGAGAATAAGCCTAGGGAGGACGAAAATGACCTAAATGTTCAACCAATGACACAAAATCACTTATTGGATGCACAACATTGGTTAAAAACCCTAATTGGACGAGAATAAGCCTAGGGAGGACGAAAATGACCTAAATGTTCAACCAATGACACAAAATCACTTATTGGATGCACAAGATTGGTTAAAAACCCTAATTAGACGAGAATAAGCCTAGGGAGGACGAAAATGACCTAAATGTTCAACCAATGACACAAAAGCACTTATTGGATGCACAAGATTGGTTAAAAACCCTAATTGGACGAGAATAAGCCTTGGGAGGACGAAAATGACCTAAATGTTCAACCAATGACACAAACGTACTTATTGGATGCACAAGATTGGTTAAAAACCCTAATTGGATGAGAATAAGCCTAGGGAGGACGAAAATGACCTAAATGTTCAACCAATGACACAAAATCACTTATTGGATGCACAAGATTGGTTAAAAACCCTAATTGAATGAGAATAAGCTTTTGGAGGACGAAAATGACCTAAATATTCAACCAATGACATAAATGTACTTATTGGATGCACAAGATTGGTTAAAAATCCTAATTGGATGAGAATAAGCCTAAGGAGGACGAAAATGACCTAAATGTTCAACCAATGACACAAAATCAGTTATTGGATGCACAAGATTGGTTTAAAACCATAATAGGATGAGAATAAGCTTTTGGAGGATGAAAATGACCTAAATGTTCAACCAATGACACAAACGTACTTATTGGATGCACAAGATTGGTTAAAAACCCTTATTGGATGAGAATAAGCCTAGGGAGGACGAAAATGACCTAAATGTTTAACCAATGACACAAAATCACTTATTGGATGCACAAGATTGGTTAAAAACCCTAATTGGGTGACAATAAGCCTAGGGAGGACGAAAATGACCTAAATGTTCAACCAATGACACAAAATCACTTATTGGATGCACAAGATTGGTTAAAAACCCTAATTGGGTTAGAATAAGCCTAGGGAGGACGAAAATGACCTAAATGTTCAACCAATGACACAAACGTACTTATTGGATTCAGAAGATGGGTTAAAAACCCTAATTGGTTGAGAATAAGCCTTGGGCGGACGAAAATAACGTAAATGTTCAACCAATGACACAAAAACACTTATTGGATGCACAAGATTGGTGAAAAACCCTAATTGGATGAGAATAAGCTTTTGGAGGACGAAAATGACCTAAATGTTCAACCAATGACACAAACGTACTTATTGGATGCACAAGATTGGTTAAAAATCCTAATTGGATGAGAATAAGCCTAGGGAGGACGAAAATGACCTAAATGTTCAACCAATGACACAAAATCACTTATTGGATGCACAAGATTGGTTAAAAACCCTAATTGGGTGACAATAAGCCTAGGGAGGACGAAAATGACCTAAATGTTCAACCAATGACACAAAATCACTTATTGGATGCACAAGATTGGTTAAAAATCCTAATTGGATGAGAATAAGCCTAAGGAGGACAAAAATGACCTAAATGTTCAACCAATGACACAAAATCACTTATTGGATGCACAAGATTGGTTTAAAACCATAATAGGGTGAGAATAAGCTTTTGGAGGAAGAAAATGACCTAAATGTTCAACCAATGACACAAACGTACTTATTGGATGCACAAGATTGGTTAAAAACCCTTATTGGATGAGAATAAGCCTAGGGAGGACGAAAATGACCTAAATGTTCAACCAATGACACAAAATCACTTATTGGATGCACAACATTGGTTAAAAACCCTAATTGGACGAGAATAAGCCTAGGGAGGATGAAAATGACCTAAATGTTCAACCAATGACACAAAATCACTTATTGGATTCACAAGATTGGTTAAAAACCCTAATTGGGTGAGAATAAGCCTAGGGTGGAAGAAAATGACCTAAATGTTTAACCAATGACACAAAATCACTTATTGGATGCACAAGATTGGTTAAAAACCCTAATTGGATGAGAATAAGCCTATGGAGCACGAAAATGACCTAAATGTTCAACCAATGACACAAAATCACTTATTGGTTGCACAAGATTGGTTAAAAACCCTAATTGGATGAGAATATGCATTTGGAGGACGAAAATGACCTAAATCCTCAACCAATGACACAAACGTACTTATTGGATGCACCAGATTGGTTAAAAACCCTAATTAGATGAGAATAAGCCTAGGGGGGACGAAAATGACCTAAATGTTCAACCAATGACACAAAATCATTTATTGGATGCACAACATTGGTTAAAAACCCTAATTGGGTGACAATAAGCCTAGTGAGGACGAAAATGACCTAAATGTTCAACCAATGACACAAACGTACTTATTGGATGCACAAGATTGGTTAAAAATCCTAATTGGATGAGAATAAGCCTAGGGAGGACGAAAATGACCTAAATGTTCAACCAATGACACAAAATCACTTATTGGATGCACAAGATTGGTTAAAAACCCTAATTGAATGAGAATAAGCTTTTGGAGGACGAAAATGACCTAAATATTCAACCAATGACATAAACGTACTTATTGGATGCACAAGATTGGTTAAAAATCCTAATTGGATGAGAATAAGCCTAAGGAGGACGAAAATGACCTAAATGTTCAACCAATGACACCAAATCACTTATTGGATGCACGGGATTGGTTAAAAACCATAATAGGATGAGAATAAGCTTTGGGAGGACGAAAATGACCTCAATGTTCAACCAATGACACAAACGTACTTATTGGATGCACAAGATTGGTTAAAAACCCTTATTGGATAAGAATAAGCCTAGGGAGGACACAAATGACCTAAATGTTCAACCAATGACACAAAATCACTTATTGGATGCATAAGATTGGTTAAAAACCCTAATTGGGAGAGAATAAGCCTAGGGAGGGCGAAAATAACCTAAATGTTCAACCAATGACACAAAATCACTTATTGGATGCACACGAATGGTAAAAAACCCTAATTGGATGAGAATAAGCCTTGGGCGGACGAAAATAACGTAAATGTTCAACCAATGAAACAAAAACACTTATTGGATGCACAAGATTGGTTAAAAACCCTAATTGGATGAGAATAAGCTTTTGGAGAACGAAAATGACCTAAATATTCAACCAATGACATAAACGTACTTATTGGATGCACAAGATTGGTTAAAAATCCTAATTGGATGAGAATAAGCCTAAGGAGGACGAAAATGACCTAAATGTTCAACCAATGACACAAAATCACTTATTGGATGCATAAGATTGGTTAAAAACCCTAATTGGGTTAGAATAAGCCTAGGGAGGACGAAAATGACCTAAATGTTCAACCAATGATACAAAATCAATTATTGGATGCACACGATTGGTTAAAAACCCTAATTGGATGAGAATAAGCCTAAGGAGGACGAAAATGACCTAAATGTTCAACCAATGACACAAAATCACTTATTGGATGCACAAGATTGGTTAAAAACCCTAATTGGGTGACAATAAGCCTAGGGAGGACGAAAATGACCTAAATGTTCAACCAATGACACAAACGTACTTATTGGATTCAAAAGATTGGTTAAAAACCCTAATTGGTTGAGAATAAGCCTTGGGCAGACGAAAATAACGTAAATGTTCAACCAATGACACAAAAACACTTATTAGATGCACAAGATTGGTTAAAAACCCTAATTGGATGAGAATAAGCTTTTGGAGGACGAAAATGACCTAAATATTCAACCAATGACATAAACGTACTTATTGGATGCACAAGATTGGTTAAAAATCCCAATTGGATGAGAATAAGCCTAAGGAGGACGAAAATGATCAAAATGTTCAACCAATGACACAAAATCACTTATTGGATGCATAAGATTGGTTAAAAACTCTAATTTAATGAGAATAAGCTTTTGGAGGACGAAAATGACCTAAATATTCAACCAATGACATAAACGTACTTATTGGATGCACAAGATTGGTTAAAAATCCTAATTGGATGAGAATAAGCCTAAGGAGGACGAAAATGACCTAAATGTTCAACCAATGACACAAAATCACTTATTGGATGCACAAGATTGGTTAAAAACCCTAATTGGGTGACAATAAGCCTAGGGAGGACGAAAATGACCTAAATGTTCAACCAATGACACAAACGTACTTATTGGATTCAAAAGATTGGTTAAAAACCCTAATTGGTTGAGAATAAGCCTTGGGCAGACGAAAATAACGTAAATGTTCAACCAATGACACAAAAACACTTATTGGATGCACAAGATTGGTTAAAAACCCTAATTGGATGAGAATAAGCTTTTGGAGGACGAAAATGACCTAAATATTCAACCAATGACATAAACGTACTTATTGGATACACAAGATTGGTTAAAAATCCTAATTGGATGAGAATAAGCCTAAGGAGGACGAAAATGACCTAAATGTTCAACCAATGACACAAAATCACTTATTGGATACACAAAATTGGTTAAAAACCATAATAGGATGAGAATAAGCTTTTGGAGGACGAAAATGACCTAAATGTTCAACCAAAACACAGACGTACTTATTGGATGCACAAGATTGGTTAAAAACCCTTATTGGATGAGTATAAGCCTATGGAGGACGAAAATGACCTAAATGTTTAACCAATGACCCAAATCACTTATTGGATGCACAAGATTGGTTAAAAACCCTAATTGGGTGACAATAAGCCTAGGGAGGACGAAAATGACCTAAATGTTCAACCAATGACACAAAATCACTTATTGGATGCACAAGATTGGTTAAAAACCCTAATTGGGTTAGAATAAGCCTAGGGAGGACGTAAATGACCTAAATGTTCAACCAATGACACAAAATCACTTATTGGATGCACAAGATTGGTTAAAAACCCTAATTGGGTTAGAATAAGCCTAGGGAGGACGAAAATGACCTAAATGTTCAACCAATGACACAAAATCACTTGTTGGATGCACAAGATTGGTTAAAAATCCTAATTCGATGAGAATAAGCTTTTGGAGGACGAAAATGAACTAAATGTTCAACCAATGACACAAACGTACTTATTGGATGCACAAGATTGGTTAAAAATCCTAATTGGATGAGAATAAGCCTAGGGAGGACGAAAATGACCTAAATGTTCAACCAATGACACAAAATCACTTATTGGATGCACAAGATTGGTTAAAAACCCTAATTGAATGAGAATAAGCTTTTGGAGGACGAAAATGACCTAAATATTCAACCAATGACATAAATGTACTTATTGGATGCACAAGATTGGTTAAAAATCCTAATTGGATGAGAATAAGCCTAAGGAGGACGAAAATGACCTAAATGTTCAACCAATGACACAAAATCAGTTATTGGATGCACAAGATTGGTTTAAAACCATAATAGGATGAGAATAAGCTTTTGGAGGATGAAAATGACCTAAATGTTCAACCAATGACACAAACGTACTTATTGGATGCACAAGATTGGTTAAAAACCCTTATTGGATGAGAATAAGCCTAGGGAGGACGAAAATGACCTAAATGTTTAACCAATGACACAAAATCACTTATTGGATGCACAAGATTGGTTAAAAACCCTAATTGGGTGAGAATAAGCCTAGGGAGGACGAAAATGACCTAAATGTTCAACCAATGACACAAAATCACTTATTGGATGCACAAGATTGGTTAAAAACCCTAATTGGGTTAGAATAAGCCTAGGGAGGACGAAAATGACCTAAATGTTCAACCAATGACACAAACGTACTTATTGGATTCAGAAGATGGGTTAAAAACCCTAATTGGTTGAGAATAAGCCTTGGGCGGACGAAAATAACGTAAATGTTCAACCAATGACACAAAAACACTTATTGGATGCACAAGATTGGTTAAAAACCCTAATTGGATGAGAATAAGCTTTTGGAGGACGAAAATGACCTAAATATTCAACCAATGACATAAACGTACTTATTGGATGCACAAGATTGGTTAAAAATCCTAATTGGATGAGAATAAGCCTAAGGAGGACGAAAATGACCTAAATGTTCAACCAATGACACAAAATCACTTATTGGATGCATAAGATTGGTTAAAAACCCTAATTGGGTGACAATAAGCCTAGGGAGGACGAAAATGACCTAAATGTTCAACCAATGACACAAACGTACTTATTGGATTCAGAAGATTGGTTAAAAACCCTAATTGGTTGAGAATAAGCCTTGGGCGGACAAAAATAACGTAAATGTTCAACCAATGACACAAAAACACTTATTGGATGCACAAGATTGGTTAAAAACCCTAATTGGATGAGAATAAGCTTTTGGAGGACGAAAATGACCTAAATATTCAACCAATGACATAAACGTACATATTGGATGCACACGATTGGTTAAAAAAACTAATTGGATGAGAATAAGCCTAAGGAGGACGAAAATGACCTAAATGTTCAACCAATGACACAAAATCACATATTGGATGCACAAGATTGGTTCAAAACCATAATAGGATGAGAATAAGCTTTTGGAGGACGAAAATGACCTAAATGTTCAACCATTGACACAAACGTACTTATTGGATGCACAAGATTGGTTAAAAACCCTTATTGGATGAGAATAAGCCTAGGGAGGACGAAAATGACTTAAATGTTTAACCAATGACACAAAATCACTTATTGGATGCACCAGATTGGTTAAAAACCCTAATTGGGTGACAATAAGCTTAGGGAGGACGAAAATGACCTAAATGTTCAACCAATGACACAAAATCACTTATTGGATGCACAAGATTGGTTAAAAACCCTAATTGGGTTAGAATAAGCCTAGGGAGGACGAAAATGACCTAAATGTTCAACCAATGACACAAAATCACTTGTTGGATGCACAAGATTGGTTAAAAACCCTAATTGGATGAGAATAAGCTTTTGGAGGACGAAAATGACCTAAATGTTCAACCAATGACACAAACGTACTTATTGGATGCACAAGATTGGTTAAAAATCCTAATTGGATGAGAATAAGCATTTGGAGGACAAAAATGACCTAAATGTTCAACCTATGACACAAAATCACTTATTGGATGCACAAGATTGGTTAAAAACTTTAATTGAATGAGAATAAGCTTTTGGAGGACGAAAATGACCTAAATATTCAACCAATGACACAACATCACTTATTGGATGCACAAGATTGGTTAAAAACCCTAATTGGGTGAGAATAAGCCTAGGGAGGACGAAAATGACCTAAATGTTCAACCAATGACACAAAATCACTTATTGGATGCACAAGATTGGTTAAAAACCCTAATTGGGTTAGAATAAGCCTAGGGAGGACGAAAATGACCTAAATGTTCAACCAATGACACAAAATCACTTGTTGGATGCACAAGATTGGTTAAAAACCCTAATTGGATGAGAATAAGCTTTTGGAGGACAAAAATGACCTAAATGTTCAACAAATGACACAAACGTACTTATTGGATGAACAAGATTGGTTAAAAATCCTAATCGGATAAGAATAAGCCTAGGGAGGACGAAAATGACTTAAATGTTCAACCATTGAAACAAAATCATTTATTGGATGCACAAGATTGGTTAAAAACCCTAATTGGGTGAGAATAAGCCTAGTGAGGGCGAAAATGACCTAAATGTTCAACCAATGACACAAAATCACTTATTGGATGCACACGAATGGTTAAAAACCCTAATTGGATGAGAATAAGCCTTAGGCTGACGAAAATAACGTAAATGTTCAACCAATGACACAAAAACACTTATCGGATGCACAAGATTGGTTAAAAACCCTAATTTAATGAGAATAAGCTTTTGGAGGACGAAAATGACCTAAATATTCAACCAATGACATAAACGTACTTATTGGATGCACAAGATTGGTTAAAAATCCTAATTGGATGAGAATAAGCCTAAGGAGGACGAAAATGACCTAAATGTTCAACCAATGACACCAAATCACTTATTGGATGCACGGGATTGGTTAAAAACCATAATAGGATGAGAATAAGCTTTGGAAGGACGAAAATGACCTCAATGTTCAACCAATGACACAAACGTACTTATTGGATGCACAAGATTGGTTAAAAACCCTTATTGGATAAGAATAAGCCTAGGGAGGACGCAAATGACCTAAATGTTCAACCAATGACACAAAATCACTTATTGGATGCATAAGATTGGTTAAAAACCCTAATTGGGTGACAATAAGCCTAGGGAGGACGAAAATGACCTAAATGTTCAACCAATGACACAAACGTACTTATTGGATTCAGAAGATTGGTTAAAAACCCTAATTGGTTGAGAATAAACCTTGGGCGGACGAAAATAACGTAAATGTTCAACCAATGACACAAAAACACTTATTGGATGCACAAGATTGGTTAAAAACCCTAATTGGATGAGAATAAGCTTTTGGAGGACGAAAATGACCTAAATATTCAACCAATGACATAAACGTACTTATTGGATGCACAAAATTGGTTAAAAATCCCAATTGGATGAGAATAAGCCTAAGGAGGACGAAAATGACCAAAATGTTCAACCAATGACACAAAATCACTTATTGGATGCATAAGATTGGTTAAAAACTCTAATTTAAAGAGAATAAGCTTTTGGAGGACGAAAATGACCTAAATATTCAACCAATGACATAAACGTACTTATTGGATGCACAAGATTGGTTAAAAATCCTAATTGGATGAGAATAAGCCTAAGGAGGACGAAAATGACCTAAATGTTCAACCAATGACACAAAATCACTTATTGGATGCACAAGATTGGTTAAAAACCCTAATTGGGTGACAATAAGCCTAGGGAGGACGAAATTGACCTAAATGTTCAACCAATGACACAAACGTACTTATTGGATTCAAAAGATTGGTTAAAAACCCTAATTGGTTGAGAATAAGCCTTGGGCAGACGAAAATAACGTAAATGTTCAACCAATGACACAAAAACACTTATTAGATGCACAAGATTGGTTAAAAACCCTAATTGGATGAGAATAAGCTTTTGGAGGACGAAAATGACCTAAATATTCAACCAATGACATAAACGTACTTATTGGATGCACAAGATTGGTTAAAAATCCCAATTGGATGAGAATAAGCCTAAGGAGGACGAAAATGACCAAAATGTTCAACCAATGACACAAAATCACTTATTGGATGCATAAGATTGGTTAAAAACTCTAATTTAATGAGAATAAGCTTTTGGAGGACGAAAATGACCTAAATATTCAACCAATGACATAAACATACTTATTGGATGCACAAGATTGGTTAAAAATCCTAATTGGATGAGAATAAGCCTAAGGAGGACGAAAATGACCTAAATGTTCAACCAATGACACAAAATCACTTATTGGATGCACAAGATTGGTTAAAAACCCTAATTGGGTGACAATAAGCCTAGGGAGGACGAAAATGACCTAAATGTTCAACCAATGACACAAACGTACTTATTGGATTCAAAAGATTGGTTAAAAACCCTAATTGGTTGAGAATAAGCCTTGGGCAGACGAAAATAACGTAAATGTTCAACCAATGACACAAAAACACTTATTGGATGCACAAGATTGGTTAAAAACCCTAATTGGATGAGAATAAGCTTTTGGAGGACGAAAATGACCTAAATATTCAACCAATGACATAAACGTACTTATTGGATGCACAAAATTGGTTAAAAATCCCAATTGGAAGAGAATAAGCCTAAGGAGGACGAAAATGACCAAAATGTTCAACCAATGACACAAAATCACTTATTGGATGCAGAAGATTGTTTAAAAACTCTAATTTAATGAGAATAAGCTTTTGGAAGACGAAAATGACCTAAATATTCAACCAATGACATAAACGTACTTATTGGATGCACAAGATTGGTTAGAAATCCTAATTGGATGAGAATAAGCCTAAGGAGGACGAAAATGACCTAAATGTTCAACCAATGACACAAAATCACTTATTGGATGCACAAGATTGGTTAAAAACCCTAATTGGGTGACAATAAGCCTAGGGAGGACGAAAATGACCTAAATGTTCAACCAATGACACAAACGTACTTATTGGATTCAAAAGATTGGTTAAAAACCCTAATTGGTTGAGAATAAGCCTTGGGCAGACGAAAATAACGTAAATGTTCAACCAATGACACAAAAACACTTATTGGATGCACAAGATTGGTTAAAAACCCTAATTGGATGAGAATAAGCTTTTGGAGGACGAAAATGACCTAAATATTCAACCAATGACATAAACGTACTTATTGGATACACAAGATTGGTTAGAAATCCTAATTGGATGAGAATAAGCCTAAGGAGGACGAAAATGACCTAAATGTTCAACCAATGACACAAAATCACTTATTGGATACACAAAATTGGTTAAAAACCATAATAGGATGAGAATAAGCTTTTGGAGGACGAAAATGACCTAAATGTTCAACCAAAACACAGACGTACTTATTGGATGCACAAGATTGGTTAAAAACCCTTATTGGATGAGTATAAGCCTATGGAGGACGAAAATGACCTAAATGTTTAACCAATGACCCAAATCACTTATTGGATGCACAAGATTGGTTAAAAACCCTAATTGGGTGACAATAAGCCTAGGGAGGACGAAAATGACCTAAATGTTCAACCAATGACACAAAATCACTTATTGGATGCACAAGATTGGTTAAAAACCCTAATTGGGTTAGAATAAGCCTAGGGAGGACGAAAATGACCTAAATGTTCAACCAATGACACAAAATCACTTGTTGGATGCACCAGATTGGTTAAAAACCCAAATTGGATGAGAATAAGCTTTTGGAGGACGAAAATGACCTAAATGTTCAACAAATGACACAAACGTACTTATTGGATGCACAAGATTGGTTAAAAATCCTAATCGGATAAGAATAAGCCTAGGGAGGACGAAAATGACTTAAATGTTCAACCATTGACACAAAATCACTTATTGGATGCACAAGATTGGTTAAAAACCCTAATTGGGTGAGAATAAGCCTAGGGAGGGCGAAAATGACTTAAATGTTCAACCAATGACACAAAATCACTAATTGGATGCACATGAATGGTTAAAAACCCTAATTGGATGAGAATAAGCCTTGGGAGTACGAAAATGACGTAAATGTTCAACCAATGACACAAAATCACTTATTGGATGCACAAGATTGGTTAAAAACCGTAATTGGATGAGAATAAGCCTAGGGAGGACAAAAATGACCTAAATGTTCAACCAATGACACAAAATCACTTATTGGATTCACAAGATTGGTTAAAAACCCTAATTGGGTGAGAATAAGCCTAGGGAGGACGAAAATGACCTAATTGTTCAACCAATGACACAAAATCACTTATTGGATGCACACGATTTGTTAAAAACCCTAATTGGATGAGATTAAGCCTAAGGAGGTCGTAAATGACCTAAATGTTCAACCAATGACACAAAATCACTTATTGGATGCACAAGATTGGTTAAACATCCTAGTTGGATGAGAATAAGCCTAAGGAGGACGAAAATGACCTGAATGTTCAACCAATGACACAAAATCACTTATTGGATGCACAAGATTGGTTAAAAACCCTAATTGGGTGACAATAAGCCTAGGGAGGATGAAAATGACCTAAATGTTCAACCAATGACACAAACGTACTTATTGGATTCAGAAGATTGGTTAAAAACCCTAATTGGTTGAGAATAAGCCTTGGGCGGACGAAAATAACGTTAATGTTCAACCAATGACACAAAAACACTTATTGGATGCACAAGATTGGTTAAAAACCCTAATTGGATGAGAATAAGCTTTTGGAGGACGAAAATGACCTAAATATTCAACCAATGACATAAACGTACTTATTGGATGCACAAAATTGGTTAAAAATCCTAATTGGATGAGAATAAGCCTAAGGTGGACGAAAATGACCTAAATATTCAACCAATGACACAAAATCACTTATTGGATGCACAAGATTGGTTCAAAACCATAATAGGATGAGAACAAGCTTTTGGAGGACGAAAATGACTTAATGTTCAACCAATGACACAAACGTACTTATTGGATGCACAAGATTGGTTAAACATCCTAGTTGGATGAGAATAAGCCTAAGGAGGACGAAAATGACCTAAATGTTCAACCAATGACACAAAATCACTTATTGGATGCACAAGATTGGTTAAAAACCCTAATTGGGTGAGAATAAGCTTTTGGAGGACGAAAATGACCTAAATGTTCAACCAATGACACAAACGTACTTATTGGATGCACAAGATTGGTTAAAAACCCTAATTGGATGAGAATAAGCCTACGGAGGACGAAAATGACCTAAATGTTCAACCAATGACACAAAATCACTTATTGGATGCACAAGATTGGTTAAAAACCCTAATTGGACGAGAATAAGCCTAGGGAGGACGAAAATGACATAAATGTTCAACCGATGACACAAAATCACTTATTGGATGCACAAGATTGGTTAAAAACCCTAATTGGACGAGAATAAGCCTTGGGAGGACGAAAATGACCTAAATGTTCAACCAATGACACAAAATAAACTTATTGGATGCACAAGATAGGTTAAAAACCCTAATTGGACGAGAATACGGCTAGGGAGGACGAAAAAGACCTAAATGTTCAACCAATGACACAAAATCACTTATTGGATGCACAAGATTGGTTAAAAACCCTAATTGGACGAGAATAAGCCTTGGGAGGACGAAAATGACCTAAATGTTCAACCAATGACACAAATAAACTTATTGGATGCACAAGATTGGTTAAAAACCCTAATTGGACGAGAATAAGCCTAGGGAGGACTAAAATGACCTAAATGTTCAACCAATGACACAAATGTACTTATTGGATGCACAAGATTGGTTAAAAACCCTAATTGGACGAGAATAAGCCTAGGGAGGATGAAAATGACCTAAATGTTCAACCAATGACACAAAATCACTTATTGGATGCACAAGATTGGTTAAAAACCCTAATTGGATGAGAATAAGCCTATGGAGCACGAAAATGACCTAAATGTTCAACCAATGACACAAAATCACTTATTGGTTGCACAAGATTGGTTAAAAACCCTAATTGGATGAGAATAAGCTTTTGGAGGACGAAAATGACCTAAATGTTCAACCAATGACACAAACGTACTTATTGGATGCACAAGATTGGTTAAAAATCCTAATTGGATGAGAATAAGCCTAGGGAGGACGAAAATGACCTAAATGTTCAACCAATGACACAAAATCACTTGTTGGATGCACAAGATTGGTTAAAAACCCTAATTGGATGAGAATAAGCCTAGGGAGGACGAAAATGACCTAAATGTTCAACCAATGACACAAAATCACTTATTGGATGCACAAGATTGGTTAAAAACCCTAATTGC
Source organism: Cicer chorassanicum (assembly GCA_037974735.1). Taxonomy (NCBI): domain Eukaryota; kingdom Viridiplantae; phylum Streptophyta; class Magnoliopsida; order Fabales; family Fabaceae; genus Cicer; species Cicer chorassanicum. Next base: position 154,309 of record JBBPBP010000173.1, read on the forward strand.
ATGAGAATAAGCATTTGGAGGACGAAAATGACCTAAATGTTCAACCAATGACACAAACGTACTTATTGGATGCACAAGATTGGTTAAAAATCCTAATTGGATGAGAATAAGCCTAGGGAGGACGAAAATGACCTAAATGTTCAACCAATGACACAAAATCACTTATTGGATGCACAAGATTGGTTAAAAACCCTAATTGGGTGACAATAAGCCTAGGGAGGACGAAAATGACCTAAATGTTCAACCAATGACACAAAATCACTTATTGGATGCACAAGATTGGTTAAAAATCCTAATTGGATGAGAATAAGCCTAAGGAGGACAAAAATGACCTAAATGTTCAACCAATGACACAAAATCACTTATTGGATGCACAAGATTGGTTTAAAACCATAATAGGGTGAGAATAAGCTTTTGGAGGAAGAAAATGACCTAAATGTTCAACCAATGACACAAACGTACTTATTGGATGCACAAGATTGGTTAAAAACCCTTATTGGATGAGAATAAGCCTAGGGAGGACGAAAATGACCTAAATGTTCAACCAATGACACAAAATCACTTATTGGATGCACAACATTGGTTAAAAACCCTAATTGGACGAGAATAAGCTAAGGGAGGATGAAAATGACCTAAATGTTCAACCAATGACACAAAATCACTTATTGGATGCACAAGATTGGTTAAAAACCCTAATTGAATGAGAATAAGCTTTTGGAGGACGAAAATGACCTAAATATTCAACCAATGACATAAACGTACTTATTGGATGCACAAGATTGGTTAAAAATCCTTATTGGATGAGAATAAGCCTAAGGAGGACGAAAATGACCTAAATGTTCAACCAATGACACAAACGTACTTATTGGATGCACAAGATTGGTTAAAAATCCTAATTGGATGAGAATAAGCCTAGGGAGGACGAAAATGACCTAAATATTCAACCATTGACACAAAATCACTTATTGGATACACAAAATTGGTTAAAAACCATAATAGGATGAGAATAAGCTTTTGGAGGACGAAAATGACCTAAATGTTCAACCAAAACACAGACGTACTTATTGGATGCACAAGATTGGTTAAAAACCCTTATTGGATGAGTATAAGCCTAGGGAGAACGAAAATGACCTAAATGTTTAACCAATGACGCAAAATAACTTATTGGATGCACAAGATTGGTTAAAAACCCTAATTGGGTGACTATAAGCCTAGGGAGGACGAAAATGACCTAAATGTTCAACCAATGACACAAAATCACTTATTGGATGCACAAGATTGGTTAAAAACCCTAATTGGGTTAGAATAAACCTAGGGAGGACGAAAATGACCTAAATGTTCAACTAATGACACAATCGTACTTATTGGATTCAGAAGATGGGTTAAAAACCCTAATTGGTTGAGAATAAGCCTTGGGCGGACGAAAATAACGTAAATGTTCAACCAATGACACAAAAACACTTGTTGGATGCACAAGATTGGTTAAAAACCCTAATTGGATGAGAATAAGCTTTTGGAGGACGAAAATGACCTAAATGTTCAACCAATGACACAAACGTACTTATTGGATGCACAAGATTGGTTAAAAATCCTAATTGGATGAGAATAAGCATTTGGAGGACAAAAATGACCTAAATGTTCAACCTATGACACAAAATCACTTATTGGATGCACAAGATTGGTTAAAAACTTTAATTGAATGAGAATAAGCTTTTGGAGGACGAAAATGACCTAAATATTCAACCAATGACACAACATCACTTATTGGATGCACAAGATTGGTTAAAAACCCTAATTGGGTGAGAATAAGCCTAGGGAGGACGAAAATGACCTAAATGTTCAACCAATGACACAAAATCACTTATTGGATGCACAAGATTGGTTAAAAACCCTAATTGGGTTAGAATAAGCCTAGGGAGGACGAAAATGACCTAAATGTTCAACCAATGACACAAACGTACTTATTGGATTCAGAAGATGGGTTAAAAACCCTAATTGGTTGAGAATAAGCCTTGGGCGGACGAAAATAACGTAAATGTTCAACCAATGACACAAAAACACTTATTGGATGCACAAGATTGGTTAAAAACCCTAATTGGATGAGAATAAGCTTTTGGAGGACGAAAATGACCTAAATGTTCAACCAATGACACAAACGTACTTATTGGATGCACAAGATTGGTTAAAAATCCTAATTGGATGAGAATAAGCCTAGGGAGGACGAAAATGACCTAAATGTTCAACCAATGACACAAAATCACTTATTGGATGCACAAGATTGGTTAAAAACCCTAATTGAATGAGAATAAGCTTTTGGAGGACGAAAATGACCTAAATATTCAACCAATGACATAAATGTACTTATTGGATGCACAAGATTGGTTAAAAATCCTAATTGGATGAGAATAAGCCTAAGGAGGACGAAAATGACCTAAATGTTCAACCAATGACACAAAATCAGTTATTGGATGCACAAGATTGGTTTAAAACCATAATAGGATGAGAATAAGCTTTTGGAGGATGAAAATGACCTAAATGTTCAACCAATGACACAAACGTACTTATTGGATGCACAAGATTGGTTAAAAACCCTTATTGGATGAGAATAAGCCTAGGGAGGACGAAAATGACCTAAATGTTTAACCAATGACACAAAATCACTTATTGGATGCACAAGATTGGTTAAAAACCCAAATTGGGTGACAATAAGCCTAGGGAGGACGAAAATGACCTAAATGTTCAACCAATGACAAAAAATCACTTATTAGATGCTGCAGATGGGTTAAAAACCCTAATTGGGTGAGAATATGCCTAGGGAGGACGAAAATGACCTAAATGTTCAACCAATGACACAAAATCACTTGTTGGATGCACAAGATTGGTTAATAACCTTAATTGGATGAGAATAAGCTTTTGGAGGACGAAAATGACCTAAATGTTCAACCAATGACACAAACGTACTTATTGGATGCACAAGATTGGTTAAAAATCCTAATTGGATGAGAATAAGCCTAGGGAGGACGAAAATGACCTAAATATTCAACCATTGACACAAAATCACTTATTGGATACACAAAATTGGTTAAAAACCATAATAGGATGAGAATAAGCTTTTGGAGGACGAAAATGACCTAAATGTTCAACCAAAACACAGACGTACTTATTGGATGCACAAGATTGGTTAAAAACCCTTATTGGATGAGTATAAGCCTAGGGAGAACGAAAATGACCTAAATGTTTAACCAATGACGCAAAATAACTTATTGGATGCACAAGATTGGTTAAAAACCCTAATTGGGTGACTATAAGCCTAGGGAGGACGAAAATGACCTAAATGTTCAACCAATGACACAAAATCACTTATTGGATGCACAAGATTGGTTAAAAACCCTAATTGGGTTAGAATAAACCTAGGGAGGACGAAAATGACCTAAATGTTCAACTAATGACACAATCGTACTTATTGGATTCAGAAGATGGGTTAAAAACCCTAATTGGTTGAGAATAAGCCTTGGGCGGACGAAAATAACGTAAATGTTCAACCAATGACACAAAAACACTTGTTGGATGCACAAGATTGGTTAAAAACCCTAATTGGATGAGAATAAGCTTTTGGAGGACGAAAATGACCTAAATGTTCAACCAATGACACAAACGTACTTATTGGATGCACAAGATTGGTTAAAAATCCTAATTGGATGAGAATAAGCCTAGGGAGGACGAAAATGACCTAAATGTTCAACCAATGACACAAAATCACTTATTGGATGCACAAGATTGGTTAAAAACCCTAATTGAATGAGAATAAGCTTTTGGAGGACGAAAATGACCTAAATATTCAACCAATGACATAAACGTACTTATTGGATGCACAAGATTGGTTAAAAATCCTAATTGGATGAGACTAAGACTAAGGAGGACGAAAATGACCTAAATGTTCAACCAATGACACAAAATCACTTATTGGATGCACAAGATTGGTTTAAAACCATAATAGGCTGAGAATAAGCTTTTGGAGGACGAAAATGACCTAAATGTTCAACCAATGACACAAACGTACTTATTGGATGCACAAGATTGGTTAAAAACCCTTATTGGATGAGAATAAGCCTAGGGAGGACGAAAATGACCTAAATGTTCAACCTATGACACAAAATCACTTATTGGATGCACAACATTGGTTAAAAACCCTAATTGGACGAGAATAAGCCAAGGGAGGATGAAAATGACCTAAATGTTCAACCAATGACACAAAATCACTTATTGGATGCACAAGATTGGTTAAAAACCCTAATTGAATGAGAATAAGCTTTTGGAGGACGAAAATGACCTAAATATTCAACCAATGACATAAACGTACTTATTGGATGCACAAGATTGGTTAAAAATCCTTATTGGATGAGAATAAGCCTAAGGAGGACGAAAATGACCTAAATGTTCAACCAATGACACAAACGTACTTATTGGATGCACAAGATTGGTTAAAAATCCTAATTGGATGAGAATAAGCCTAGGGAGGACGAAAATGACCTAAATATTCAACCATTGACACAAAATCACTTATTGGATACACAAAATTGGTTAAAAACCATAATAGGATGAGAATAAGCTTTTGGAGGACGAAAATGACCTAAATGTTCAACCAAAACACAAACGTACTTATTGGATGCACAAGATTGGTTAAAAACCCTTATTGGATGAGTATAAGCCTAGGGAGAACGAAAATGACCTAAATGTTTAACCAATGACGCAAAATAACTTATTGGATGCACAAGATTGGTTAAAAACCCTAATTGGGTGACTATAAGCCTAGGGAGGACGAAAATGACCTAAATGTTCAACCAATGACACAAAATCACTTGTTGGATGCACAAGATTGGTTAAAAACCCTAATTGGATGAGAATAAGCCTATGGAGCACGAAAATGACCTAAATGTTCTACCAATGACACAAAATCACTTATTGGATGCACGAGATTGGTTAAAAACCATAATAGGATGAGAATAAGCTTTTGGAGGATGAAAATGACCTAAATGTTCAACCAATGACACAAACGTACTTATTGGATGCACAAGATTGGTTAAAAACCCTTATTGGATAACAATAAGCCTAGGGAGGACGCAAATGACCTAAATGTTTAACCAATGACACAAAATCACTTATTCGATGCACAAGATTGGTTAAAAACCCAAATTGAGTGACAATAAGCCTAGGGAGGACGAAAATGACCTAAATGTTCAACCAATGACACAAAATCACTTATTGGATGCACAAGATTGGTTAAAAACCCTAATTGAATGAGAATAAGCTTTTGGAGGACGAAAATGACCTAAATATTCAACCAATGACATAAATGTACTTATTGGATGCACAAGATTGGTTAAAAATCCTAATTGGATGAGAATAAGCCTAAGGAGGACGAAAATGACCTAAATGTTCAACCAATGACACAAAATCAGTTATTGGATGCACAAGATTGGTTTAAAACCATAATAGGATGAGAATAAGCTTTTGGAGGATGAAAATGACCTAAATGTTCAACCAATGACACAAACGTACTTATTGGATGCACAAGATTGGTTAAAAACCCTTATTGGATGAGAATAAGCCTAGGGAGGACGAAAATGACCTAAATGTTTAACCAATGACACAAAATCACTTATTGGATGCACAAGATTGGTTAAAAACCCAAATTGGGTGACAATAAGCCTAGGGAGGACGAAAATGACCTAAATGTTCAACCAATGACAAAAAATCACTTATTAGATGCTGCAGATGGGTTAAAAACCCTAATTGGGTGAGAATATGCCTAGGGAGGACGAAAATGACCTAAATGTTCAACCAATGACACAAAATCACTTGTTGGATGCACAAGATTGGTTAATAACCTTAATTGGATGAGAATAAGCTTTTGGAGGACGAAAATGACCTAAATGTTCAACCAATGACACAAACGTACTTATTGGATGCACAAGATTGGTTAAAAATCCTAATTGGATGAGAATAAGTCTAGGGAGGACGACAATGACCTAAATGTTCAACCAATGACACAAAATCACTTATTGGATGCACAAGATTGGTTAAAAACCCTAATTGGGTGAGAATAAGCCTAGGGAGGACGGAAATGACCTAAATGTTCAACCAATGACACAAAATCACTTGTTGGATGCACAAGATTGGTTAAAAACCCTAATTGGATGAGAATAAGCCTATGGAGCACGAAAATGACCTAAATGTTCTACCAATGACACAAAATCACTTATTGGATGCACGAGATTGGTTAAAAACCATAATAGGATGAGAATAAGCTTTTGGAGGATGAAAATGACCTAAATGTTCAACCAATGACACAAACGTACTTATTGGATGCACAAGATTGGTTAAAAACCCTTATTGGATAACAATAAGCCTAGGGAGGACGCAAATGACCTAAATGTTTAACCAATGACACAAAATCACTTATTCGATGCACAAGATTGGTTAAAAACCCAAATTGAGTGACAATAAGCCTAGGGAGGACGAAAATGACCTAAATGTTCAACCAATGACACAAAATCACTTATTGGATGCACAAGATTGGTTAAAAACCCTAATTGAATGAGAATAAGCTTTTGGAGGACGAAAATGACCTAAATATTCAACCAATGACATAAATGTACTTATTGGATGCACAAGATTGGTTAAAAATCCTAATTGGATGAGAATAAGCCTAAGGAGGACGAAAATGACCTAAATGTTCAACCAATGACACAAAATCAGTTATTGGATGCACAAGATTGGTTTAAAACCATAATAGGATGAGAATAAGCTTTTGGAGGATGAAAATGACCTAAATGTTCAACCAATGACACAAACGTACTTATTGGATGCACAAGATTGGTTAAAAACCCTTATTGGATGAGAATAAGCCTAGGGAGGACGAAAATGACCTAAATGTTTAACCAATGACACAAAATCACTTATTGGATGCACAAGATTGGTTAAAAACCCTAATTGGGTGAGAATAAGCCTAGGGAGGACGAAAATGACCTAAATGTTCAACCAATGACACAAAATCACTTGTTGGATGCACAAGATTGGTTAAAAACCCTAATTGGATGAGAATAAGCTTTTGGAGGACGAAAATGACCTAAATGTTCAACCAATGACACAAACGTACTTATTGGATGCACAAGATTGGTTAAAAATCCTAATTGGATGAGAATAAGCCTATGGAGGACGAAAATGACCTAAATGTTCAACCAATGACACAACATCACTTGTTGGATGCACAAGATTGGTTAAAAACCCTAATTGGATGAGAATAAGCCTACGGAGCACGAAAATGACCTAAATGTTCTACCAATGACACAAAATCACTTATTGGTTGCACAAGATTGGTTAAAAACCCTAATTGGATGAGAATATGCATTTGGAGGACGAAAATGACCTAAATCTTCAACCAATGACACAAACGTACTTATTGGATGCACCAGATTGGTTAAAAACCCTAATTGGATGAGAATAAGCCTAGGGAGGACGAAAATGACCTAAATGTTCAACCAATGACACAAAATCACTTATTGGATGCACAAGATTGGTTAAAAACCCTAATTGGGTGGGAATAAGCCTAGGGAGGCGAAAATGACCTAAAATTTCAACCAATGACACAAAATCACGTATTGGATGCACAAGATTGTTTAAAAACCCTAATTGGGTGAGAATAAGCCTATGGAGGCGAAAATGACCTAAATGTTCAACCAATGACACAAAATCACTTTTTGGATGCACAAGATTGTTTAAAAACCCTAATTGGGTGAGAATAAGCTTAGGGAGGACGAAAATGACCTAAATGTTCAACCAATGACACAAAATCACTTGTTGGATGCACAAGATTTGTTAAAAACCCTAATTGGATGAGAATAAGCCTATGGAACACAAAAATGACCTAAATATTCTACCAATGACACAAAATCACTTGTTGGATGCACAAGAATGGTTAAAAACCCTAATTGGATGAGAATAAGCTTTTGGAGGACGAAAATGACCTAAATGTTCAACCAATGACACAAACGTACTTATTGGATGCACAAGATTGGTTAAAAATCCTAATTGGATGAGAATAAGCCTAGGGAGGACGAAAATGACCTAAATGTTCAACCAATGACACAAAATCACTTATTGGTTGCACAAGATTGGTTAAAAACCCTAATTGGATGAGAATATGCATTTGGAGGACGAAAATGACCTAAATCCTCAACCAATGACACAAACGTACTTATTTGATGCACCAGATTGGTTAAAAACCCTAATTAGATGAGAATAAGCCTAGGGGGGACGAAAATGACCTAAATGTTCAACCAATGACACAAAATCATTTATTGGATGCACAACATTGGTTAAAAACCCTAATTGGGTGACAATAAGCCTAGTGAGGACGAAAATGACCTAAATGTTCAACCAATGACACAAACGTACTTATTGGATGCACAAGATTGGTTAAAAATCCTAATTGGATGAGAATAAGCCTAGGGAGGACGAAAATGACCTAAATGTTCAACCAATGACACAAAATCACTTATTGGATGCACAAGATTGGTTAAAAACCCTAATTGAATGAGAATAAGCTTTTGGAGGACGAAAATGACCTAAATATTCAACCAATGACATAAACGTACTTATTGGATGCACAAGATTGGTTAAAAATCCTAATTGGATGAGAATAAGCCTAAGGAGGACGAAAATGACCTAAATGTTCAACCAATGACACAAACGTACTTATTGGATGCACAAGATTGGTTAAAAATCCTAATTGGATGAGAATAAGCCTAGGGAGGACGAAAATGACCTAAATATTCAACCATTGACACAAAATCACTTATTGGATACACAAAATTGGTTAAAAACCATAATAGGATGAGAATAAGCTTTTGGAGGACGAAAATGACCTAAATGTTCAACCAAAACACAGACGTACTTATTGGATGCACAAGATTGGTTAAAAACCCTTATTGGATGAGTATAAGCCTAGGGAGAACGAAAATGACCTAAATGTTTAACCAATGACGCAAAATAACTTATTGGATGCACAAGATTGGTTAAAAACCCTAATTGGGTGACTATAAGCCTAGGGAGGACGAAAATGACCTAAATGTTCAACCAATGACACAAAATCACTTATTGGATGCACAAGATTGGTTAAAAACCCTAATTGGGTTAGAATAAGCCTAGGGAGGACGAAAATGACCTAAATGTTCAACCAATGACACAATCGTACTTATTGGATTCAGAAGATGGGTTAAAAACCCTAATTGGTTGAGAATAAGCCTTGGGCGGACGAAAATAACGTAAATGTTCAACCAATGACACAAAAACACTTGTTGGATGCACAAGATTGGTTAAAAACCCTAATTGGATGAGAATAAGCTTTTGGAGGACGAAAATGACCTAAATGTTCAACCAATGACACAAACGTACTTATTGGATGCACAAGATTGGTTAAAAATCCAAATTGGATGAGAATAAGCCTAGGGAGGACGAAAATGACCTAAATGTTCAACCAATGACACAAAATCACTTATTGGATGCACAAGATTGGTTAAAAACCCTAATTGAATGAGAATAAGCTTTTGGAGGACGAAAATGACCTAAATATTCAACCAATGACATAAACGTACTTATTGGATGCACAAGATTGGTTAAAAATCCTAATTGGATGAGAATAAGACTAAGGAGGACGAAAATGACCTAAATGTTCAACCAATGACACAAAATCACTTATTGGATGCACAAGATTGGTTTAAAACCATAATAGGCTGAGAATAAGCTTTTGGAGGACGAAAATGACCTAAATGTTCAACCAATGACACAAACGTACTTATTGGATGCACAAGATTGGTTAAAAACCCTTATTGGATGAGAATAAGCCTAGGGAGGACGAAAATGACCTAAATGTTCAACCAATGACACAAAATCACTTATTGGATGCACAACATTGGTTAAAAACCCTAATTGGACGAGAATAAGCTAAGGGAGGATGAAAATGACCTAAATGTTCAACCAATGACACAAAATCACTTATTGGATGCACAAGATTGGTTAAAAACCCTAATTGAATGAGAATAAGCTTTTGGAGGACGAAAATGACCTAAATATTCAACCAATGACATAAACGTACTTATTGGATGCACAAGATTGGTTAAAAATCCTTATTGGATGAGAATAAGCCTAAGGAGGACGAAAATGACCTAAATGTTCAACCAATGACACAAACGTACTTATTGGATGCACAAGATTGGTTAAAAATCCTAATTGGATGAGAATAAGCCTAGGGAGGACGAAAATGACCTAAATATTCAACCATTGACACAAAATCACTTATTGGATACACAAAATTGGTTAAAAACCATAATAGGATGAGAATAAGCTTTTGGAGGACGAAAATGACCTAAATGTTCAACCAAAACACAGACGTACTTATTGGATGCACAAGATTGGTTAAAAACCCTTATTGGATGAGTATAAGCCTAGGGAGAACGAAAATGACCTAAATGTTTAACCAATGACGCAAAATAACTTATTGGATGCACAAGATTGGTTAAAAACCCTAATTGGGTGACTATAAGCCTAGGGAGGACGAAAATGACCTAAATGTTCAACCAATGACACAAAATCACTTATTGGATGCACAAGATTGGTTAAAAACCCTAATTGGGTTAGAATAAGCCTAGGGAGGACGAAAATGACCTAAATGTTCAACCAATGACACAATCGTACTTATTGGATTCAGAAGATGGGTTAAAAACCCTAATTGGTTGAGAATAAGCCTTGGGCGGACGAAAATAACGTAAATGTTCAACCAATGACACAAAAACACTTATTGGATGCACAAGATTGGTGAAAAACCCTAATTGGATGAGAATAAGCTTTTGGAGGACGAAAATGACCTAAATGTTCAACCAATGACACAAACGTACTTATTGGATGCACAAGATTGGTTAAAAATCCTAATTGGATGAGAATAAGCCTAGGGAGGACGAAAATGACCTAAATGTTCAACCAATGACACAAAATCACTTATTGGATGCACAAGATTGGTTAAAAACCCTAATTGGGTGGGAATAAGCCTAGGGAGGCGAAAATGACCTAAAATTTCAACCAATGACACAAAATCACGTATTGGATGCACAAGATTGTTTAAAAACCCTAATTGGGTGAGAATAAGCCTATGGAGGCGAAAATGACCTAAATGTTCAACCAATGACACAAAATCACTTTTTGGATGCACAAGATTGTTTAAAAACCCTAATTGGGTGAGAATAAGCTTAGGGAGGACGAAAATGACCTAAATGTTCAACCAATGACACAAAATCACTTGTTGGATGCACAAGATTTGTTAAAAACCCTAATTGGATGAGAATAAGCCTATGGAACACAAAAATGACCTAAATATTCTACCAATGACACAAAATCACTTGTTGGATGCACAAGAATGGTTAAAAACCCTAATTGGATGAGAATAAGCTTTTGGAGGACGAAAATGACCTAAATGTTCAACCAATGACACAAACGTACTTATTGGATGCACAAGATTGGTTAAAAATCCTAATTGGATGAGAATAAGCCTAGGGAGGACGAAAATGACCTAAATGTTCAACCAATGACACAAACGTACTTATTGGATGCACAAGATTGGTTAAAAACCCTAATTGGATGAGAATAAACCTAGGGAGGACGAAAATGACCTAAATGTTCAACCAATGACACAAAATCACTTATTGGATGCACAAGATTGGTTAAAAACCCTAATTGGACGAGAATAAGCCTTGGGAGGACGAAAATGACCTAAATGTTCAACCAATGACACAAAATCAATTATTGGATGCACAAGATTGGTTAAAAACCCTAATTGAACGAGAATAAGCCTAGGGAGGACGAAAATGACCTAAATGTTCAACCAATGACACAAATGTACTTATTGGATGCACAAGATTGGTTAAAAACCCTAATTGGACGACAATAAGCCATGGGAGGACGAAAATTACCTAAATGTTCAACCAATGACACAAAATCACTTATTGGATGCACAAGATTGGTTAAAAACCCTAATTGGACGAGAATAAGCCTAGGGAGGACGAAAATGACCTAAATGTTCAACCAATGACACAAATGTACTTATTGGATGACCAAGATTGGTTAAAAACGCTAGTTGGACGAGAATAAGCCTAGGGAGGACGAAAATGACCTAAATGTTCAACCAATGACACAAAATCACTTATTGGATGCACAAGATTGGTTAAAAACCCTAATTGGACGAGAATAAGCCTTGGGAGGACGAAAATGACCTAAATGTTAACCCAATGTCACAAATGTACTTATTGGATGCACAAGATTGGTTAAAAACCCTAATTGGACGAGAATAAGCCTAGGGAGGACGAAAATGACCTAAATGTTCAACCAATGACACAAAATCACTTATTGGATGCACAAGATTGGTTAAAAACCCTAATTGGACGAGAATAAGCCTTGGGAGGACAAAAATGACCTAAATGTTCAACCAATGACACAAGTGTACTTATTGGATGCACAAGATTGGTTAAAAACCCTAATTGGACGAGCATAAGCCTAGGGAGGACGAAAATGACCTAAATGTTCAACCAATGACACAAAATCACTTATTGGATGCACAAGATTGGTTAAAAACCCTAATTGGACGAGAATAAGCCTTGGGAGGACGAAAATGACCTAAATGTTCAACCAATGATACAAAATCACTTATTGGATGCACAAGATTGTTTAAAAACCCTAATTGGACGAGAATAAGCTTAGGGAGGACGAAAATGACCTAAATGTTCAACCAATGACACAAATGTACTTATTGGATGCACAAGATTGTTCAAAAACCCTAATTGGACGAGAACAAGCCTAGGGAGGACGAAAATGACCTAAATGTTCAACCAATGACACAAAATCACTTATTGGATGCACAAGATTCGTCAAAAACCCTAATTGGACGAGAATAAGCCTAGGGAGGACGAAAATGACCTAAATGTTCAACCAATGACACAAAATCACTTATTGGATGCACAAGATTG